>CM059447.1:5870696-6426649 GCA_030390025.1 Squalus acanthias | reverse complement strand
TTGTGTGTGTGTGCGTGCTGGGTGTGTGTGTGTGTGTGCGCGTGCTGGGGGTGTGTGTGTGTGTGTGTGTGTGTGTGCGCGTGCTGGGGGTGTGTGTGTGTGTGTGCGCGTGCTGGGTGTGTGTTTGTGTGCGTGTGCGTGCTGGGTGTGTGTGTGTGTGTGTGTGCGGCGCGTGCTGGGTGTGTGTGTGTGTGCGTGCTGGGGGTGTGTGTGTGTGCGCGTGCTGGGGGTGTGTGTGTGCTGGGTGTGTGTGTGTGTGTGCGCGTGCTGGGGGTGTGTGTGTGCTGGGGGTGTGTGTGTGTGCGCGTGCTGGGGGTGTGTGTGTGCTGGGGGTTGTGTGTGTGCTGGGGGTGTGTGTGTGTGCACGTGCTGGGTGTGTGTGTGTGTGTGTGTGCGCGCGTGCTGGGGGTGTGTGTGTGTGTGCGCGCGTGCTGGGGGTGTGTGTGTGTGTGCGCGCGTGCTGGGGGTGTGTGTGTGTGTGCGCGCGTGCTGGGGGTGTGTGTGTGTGTGTGTGTGTGTGTGTGCGCGCGTGCTGGGAGTGTGTGTGTGTGCGCGCGTGCTGGGTGTGTGTGTGTGCGCGCGTGCTGGTGGTGTGTGTGTGTGTGTGCGCGCGTGCTGGGTGTGTGTGTGTGTGTGCGCGTGCTGGGTGTGTGTGTGTGTGTGCGCGCGTGCTGGGGGTGTGTGTGTGCGCGCGTGCTGGGTGTATGTGTGTGTGTGCGCACGTGCTGGGGGTGTGTGTGTGCGCGCGCGTGCTGGGGGTGTGTGTGTGCGCGCGTGCTGGGTGTATGTGTGTGTGTGCGCGCGTGCTGGGTGTGTGTGTGTGTGTGTGTGCGCGCGCGCGTGCTGGGTGTATGTGTGTGTGTGCGCGCGTGCTGGGGGTGTGTGTGTGTGTGTGTGTGTGCGCGCGTGCTGGGTGTGTGTGTGTGTGCGCGCGCGTGCTGGGGGTGTGTGTGTGCGCGCGTGCTGGGTGTATGTGTGTGTGTGCGCACGTGCTGGGGGTGTGTGTGTGTGCGCGCGCGTGCTGGGGGTGTGTGTGTGCGCGCGTGCTGGGTGTATGTGTGTGTGTGCGCGCGTGCTGGGTGTGTGTGTGTGTGTGTGTGTGTGTGTGCGCGCGTGCTGGGTGTATGTGTGTGTGTGCGCGCGTGCTGGGTGTGTGTGTGTGTGTGTGTGTGTGTGCGCGCGTGCTGGGTGTGTGTGTGTGTGCGCGCGTGCTGGGGGTGTGTGTGTGTGTGTGTGCGCGCGTGCTGGGGGTGTGTGTGTGTGTGGGTGCGTGCGTGCTGGGGGTGTGTGTGTGCGGGTGCGTGCGTGCTGGGGGTGTGTGTGTGCGGGTGCGTGTGTGTGTGTGTGTGTGTGCGCGTGCGTGCTGGGTGTGTGTGTGTGTGTGCGCGTGCGTGCTGGGGGTGTGTGTGTGTGTGCGCGTGCGTGCTGGGGGTGTGTGTGTGTGTGCGTGCGTGCTGGGGGTGTGTGTGTGTGTGTGCGTGCTGGGGTGTGTGTGTGTGTGCGCGTGCTGGGGGTGTGTGTGTGTGTGTGTGCTGGGGGTGTGTGTGTGTGTGTGTGTTGGGGGTGTGTGTGTGTGTGTGTGTGTTGGGGGTGTGTGTGTGTGTGTGTGTGTTGGGGGTGTGTGTGTGTGTGTGTGTGTTGGGGGTGTGTGTGTGTGTGTGTGTGTGTTGGGGGTGTGTGTGTGTGTGTGTGTGTTGGGGGTGTGTGTGTGTGGGTGCGTGCGTGCTGGGGGTGTGTGTGTGCGGGTGTGTGTGTGTGTGTGTGTGTGTGTGCGCGTGCGTGCTGGGTGTGTGTGTGTGTGTGCGCGTGCGTGCTGGGGGTGTGTGTGTGTGTGTGCGTGCGTGCTGGGGGTGTGTGTGTGTGTGTGCGTGCGTGCTGGGGGTGTGTGTGTGTGTGTGCGTGCTGGGGGTGTGTGTGTGTGCGCGTGCTGGGGGTGTGTGTGTGTGTGTGTGCTGGGGGTGTGTGTGTGTGTGTGTGTTGGGGGTGTGTGTGTGTGTGTGTGTTGGGGGTGTGTGTGTGTGTGTGTGTGTTGGGGGTGTGTGTGTGTGTGTGTGTGTTGGGGGTGTGTGTGTGTGTGTGTGTGTTGGGGGTGTGTGTGTGTGTGTGTGTGTTGGGGGTGTGTGTGTGTGCGCGCGTGCTGGGTGTGTGTGTGTGTGTGCGCGCGTGCTGGGTGTGTGTGTGTGTGTGTGTGTGTGCGCGCGTGCTGGGTGTGTGTGTGTGTGTGCGCGCGTGCTGGGTGTGTGTGTGTGTGTGTGTGCGCGCGCGTGCTGGGTGTGTGTGTGTGTGTGTGTGTGTGTGTGTGTGTGCGCGCGTGCTGGGGGTGTGTGTGTGTGTGTGTGTGTGTGTGTGCTGGGTGTGTGTGTGTGTGTGTGCGCGCGTGCTGGGTGTGTGTGTGTGTGTGTGTGTGCGCGCGTGCTGGGGGTGTGTGTGTGCGCGCGTGCTGGGGGTGTGTGTGTGTGTGTGTGTGCGCGCGTGCTGGGTGTGTGTGTGTGTGTGTGTGTGCGCGCGTGCTGGGTGTGTGTGTGTGTGTGTGTGTGTGTGTGTGTGCGCGCGCGTGCTGGGTGTGTGTGTGTGTGTGTGTGTGTGTGTGTGTGTGCGTGCGTGCTGGGGGTGTGTGTGTGCGTGCTGGGTGTGTGTGTGTGTGTGTGTGTGCGCGCGTGCTGGGGGTGTGTGTGTGTGTGCGTGCTGGGGGTGTGTGTGTGTGCGCGTGCTGGGGGTGTGTGTGTGTGTGCGCGCTGGGGGTGTATGTGTGTGTGTGTGTGCGCGTGCTGGGTGTGTGTGTGTGCGCGTGCTGGGTGTGTGTGTGTGCGCGTGCTGGGTGTGTGTGTGTGCGCGTGCTGGGTGTGTGTGTGTGCGCGCGCACGTGCTGGGGGTGTGTGTGTGCGCGTGCGCGCGCGCGCGCGCGTGCTGGGGGTGTGTGTGTGTGTGTGTGCGTGTGCTGGGGGTGTGTGTGTGTGTGTGTGCGCGTGCTGGGGGTGTGTGTGTGTGTGTGTGCGCGTGCTGGGGGTGTGTGTGTGTGTGTGTGCGCGTGTGCTGGGGGTGTGTGTGTGTGTGTGTGCGTGTGCTGGGGGTGTGTGTGTGTGTGTGTGCGTGCTGGGGGTGTGTGTGTGTGTGTGTGTGCGCGCGCGCGTGCTGGGGGTGTGTGTGTGTGTGCGCGCGCGCGTGCTGGGGGTGTGTGTGCGTGCTGGGGGGGTGTGTGTGTGTGTGTGCGTGCTGGGGGTGTGTGTGTGTGTGTGCGTGTGCTGGGGGTGTGTGTGTGTGTGTGCGTGTGCTGGGGGTGTGTGCGTGCTGGGGGTGTGTGTGTGTGTGTGTGCATGCTGGGGGTGTGTGTGTGTGTGCGTGTGCTGGGGGTGTGTGTGTGTGTGTGCGTGCTGGGGGTGTGTCTGTGTGCGCGCGTGCTGGGTGTGTGTTTGTGTGTGCGCGTGCTGGGTGTGTGTGTGTGTGTGCGCGTGCTGGGTGTGTGTGTGTGTGTGCGCGTGCTGGGTGTGTGTGTTTGTGTGTGTGTGCGTGCTGGGTGTGAGTGTGTGTGTGCGCGTGCTGGGGGTGTGTGTGTGTGTGTGCGTGCTGGGGGTGTGTGTGCGTGCTGGGTGTGTGTGTGTGTGTGGCGCGTGCTGGGTGTGTGTGTGTGTGGGTGGTGTGCGCGTGCTGGGGGTGTGTGTGTGTGCGCGTGCTGGGTGTGTGTGTGTGTGTGTGCGCGTGCTGGGTGTGTATGTGTGTGTGCGCGTGCTGGGTGTGTGTGTTTGTGTGTGTGTGCGTGCTGGGTGTGTGTGTTTGTGTGTGTGTGCGTGCTGGGTGTGTGTGTGTGTGTGTGCGTGCTGGGGTGTGTGTGTGTGTGTGTGTGTGTGTGTGTGCGCGTGCTGGGGGTGTGTGTGTGTGTGTGTGTGTGTGTGCGCGTGCTGGGTGTGTGTTTGTGTGCGTGTGCGTGCTGGGTGTGTGTGTGTGTGTGTGTGCGCGCGTGCTGGGGGTGTGTGTGTGTGTGCGTGCTGGGGGTGTGTGTGTGTGCGCGTGCTGGGGGTGTGTGTGTGCTGGGTGTGTGTGTGTGTGCGCGTGCTGGGGGTGTGTGTGTGCTGGGGGTGTGTGTGTGTGCGCGTGCTGGGGGTGTGTGTGTGCTGGGGGTGTGTGTGTGCTGGGGGTGTGTGTGTGTGCACGTGCTGGGTGTGTGTGTGTGTGTGTGCGCGCGTGCTGGGGGTGTGTGTGTGTGTGCGCGCGTGCTGGGGGTGTGTGTGTGTGTGCGCGCGTGCTGGGGGTGTGTGTGTGTGTGCGCGCGTGCTGGGGGTGTGTGTGTGTGTGTGTGTGTGTGTGTGCGCGCGTGCTGGGAGTGTGTGTGTGTGCGCGCGTGCTGGGTGTGTGTGTGTGCGCGCGTGCTGGTGGTGTGTGTGTGTGTGTGCGCGCGTGCTGGGTGTGTGTGTGTGTGCGCGTGCTGGGTGTGTGTGTGTGTGTGCGCGCGTGCTGGGGGTGTGTGTGTGCGCGCGTGCTGGGTGTATGTGTGTGTGTGCGCACGTGCTGGGGGTGTGTGTGTGTGCGCGCGCGTGCTGGGGGTGTGTGTGTGCGCGCGTGCTGGGTGTATGTGTGTGTGTGCGCGCGTGCTGGGTGTGTGTGTGTGTGTGTGTGCGCGCGCGCGTGCTGGGTGTATGTGTGTGTGTGCGCGCGTGCTGGGGGTGTGTGTGTGTGTGTGTGTGTGCGCGCGTGCTGGGTGTGTGTGTGTGTGTGCGCGCGTGCTGGGGGTGTGTGTGTGCGCGCGTGCTGGGTGTATGTGTGTGTGTGCGCACGTGCTGGGGGTGTGTGTGTGTGCGCGCGCGTGCTGGGGGTGTGTGTGTGCGCGCGTGCTGGGTGTATGTGTGTGTGTGCGCGCGTGCTGGGTGTGTGTGTGTGTGTGTGTGTGTGTGCGCGCGTGCTGGGTGTATGTGTGTGTGTGCGCGCGTGCTGGGTGTGTGTGTGTGTGTGTGTGTGCGCGCGTGCTGGGTGTGTGTGTGTGTGCGCGCGTGCTGGGGGTGTGTGTGTGTGTGTGTGCGCGCGTGCTGGGGGTGTGTGTGTGTGTGTGTGCGCGCGCGTGCGCGCGCGTGCTGGGTGTGTGTGTGTGCACGTGCTGGGGGTGTGTGTGTGTGTGCGCGCGTGCTGGGTGTGTGTGTTTGCGCGCGTGCTGGGTGTGTGTGTGCGCGCGCGTGCTGGGTGTGTGTGTGTGTGTGTGTGTGTGTGTGTGTGTGTGTGTGCACGTGCTGGGGGCGTGTGTGTGCGTGCGCGCGTGCTGGGTGTGTGTGTGTGCGCGCGTGCTGGGTGTGTGTGTGTGTGTGTGTGTGCACGTGCTGGGGGGGTGTGTGTGTGTGTGCGCGTGCTGGGGGTGTGTGTGTGTGCGCGCGTGCTGGGTGTGCGCGTGTGTGTGTGTGTGCGTGCTGGGGGTGTGTGTGTGTGTGTGCGTGTGCTGGGGGTGTGTGTGTGTGTGTGCGTGTGCTGGGGGTGTGTGCGTGCTGGGGGTGTGTGTGTGTGTGTGTGCATGCTGGGGGTGTGTGTGTGTGTGCGTGTGCTGGGGGTGTGTGTGTGTGTGTGCGTGCTGGGGGTGTGTGTGTGTGCGCGCGTGCTGGGTGTGTGTTTGTGTGTGCGCGTGCTGGGTGTGTGTGTGTGTGTGCGCGTGCTGGGTGTGTGTGTGTGTGTGCGCGTGCTGGGTGTGTGTGTTTGTGTGTGTGTGCGTGCTGGGTGTGTGTGTTTGTGTGTGTGTGAGTGTGTGTGTGCGCGTGCTGGGGGTGTGTGTGTGTGTGCGCGTGCTGGGTGTGTGTGTTTGTGTGTGTGTGCGTGCTGGGTGTGAGTGTGTGTGTGCGCGTGCTGGGGGTGTGTGTGTGTGTGTGCGTGCTGGGGGTGTGTGTGCGTGCTGGGTGTGTGTGTGTGTGTGTGCGCGTGCTGGGTGTGTGTGTGTGTGTGTGTGTGCGCGTGCTGGGGGTGTGTGTGTGTGCGCGTGCTGGGTGTGTGTGTGTGTGTGTGCGCGTGCTGGGTGTGTATGTGTGTGTGCGCGTGCTGGGTGTGTGTGTTTGTGTGTGTGTGCGTGCTGGGTGTGTGTGTTTGTGTGTGTGTGCGTGCTGGGTGTGTGTGTGTGTGTGCGCGTGCTGGGGGTGTGTGTGTGTGTGTGTGTGTGTGTGCGCGTGCTGGGGGTGTGTGTGTGTGTGTGCGCGTGCTGGGTGTGTGTTTGTGTGCGTGTGCGTGCTGGGTGTGTGTGTGTGTGTGTGTGCGCGCGTGCTGGGGGTGTGTGTGTGCGTGCTGGGGGTGTGTGTGTGTGCGCGTGCTGGGGGTGTGTGTGTGCTGGGTGTGTGTGTGTGTGCGCGTGCTGGGGGTGTGTGTGTGCTGGGGGTGTGTGTGTGTGCGCGTGCTGGGGGTGTGTGTGTGCTGGGGGTGTGTGTGTGCTGGGGGTGTGTGTGTGTGCACGTGCTGGGTGTGTGTGTGTGTGTGTGCGCGCGTGCTGGGGGTGTGTGTGTGTGTGCGCGCGTGCTGGGGGTGTGTGTGTGTGTGCGCGCGTGCTGGGGGTGTGTGTGTGTGTGCGCGCGTGCTGGGGGTGTGTGTGTGTGTGTGTGTGTGTGTGTGCGCGCGCGCGTGCTGGGAGTGTGTGTGTGTGCGCGCGTGCTGGGTGTGTGTGTGTGCGCGCGTGCTGGTGGTGTGTGTGTGTGTGTGCGCGCGTGCTGGGTGTGTGTGTGTGTGTGCGCGTGCTGGGTGTGTGTGTGTGTGTGCGCGCGTGCTGGGGGTGTGTGTGTGCGCGCGTGCTGGGTGTATGTGTGTGTGTGCGCACGTGCTGGGGGTGTGTGTGTGTGCGCGCGCGTGCTGGGGGTGTGTGTGTGCGCGCGTGCTGGGTGTGTGTGTGTGTGTGCGCGCGTGCTGGGTGTGTGTGTGTGTGTGTGTGCGCGCGCGCGTGCTGGGTGTATGTGTGTGTGTGCGCGCGCGTGCTGGGGGTGTGTGTGTGTGTGTGTGTGTGCGCGCGTGCTGGGTGTGTGTGTGTGTGTGCGCGCGTGCTGGGGGTGTGTGTGTGCGCGCGTGCTGGGTGTATGTGTGTGTGTGCGCACGTGCTGGGGGTGTGTGTGTGTGCGCGCGCGTGCTGGGGGTGTGTGTGTGCGCGCGTGCTGGGTGTATGTGTGTGTGTGCGCGCGTGCTGGGTGTGTGTGTGTGTGTGTGTGTGTGTGCGCGCGTGCTGGGTGTATGTGTGTGTGTGCGCGCGTGCTGGGTGTGTGTGTGTGTGTGTGTGTGTGTGTGCGCGCGTGCTGGGTGTGTGTGTGTGTGCGCGCGTGCCGGGGGTGTGTGTGTGTGTGTGTGCGCACGTGCCGGGGGTGTGTGTGTGTGTGGGTGCGTGCGTGCTGGGGGTGTGTGTGTGCGGGTGCGTGCGTGCTGGGGGTGTGTGTGTGCGGGTGCGTGTGTGTGTGTGTGTGTGTGTGCGCGTGCGTGCTGGGTGTGTGTGTGTGTGTGCGCGTGCGTGCTGGGGGTGTGTGTGTGTGTGCGCGTGCGTGCTGGGGGTGTGTGTGTGTGTGTGCGTGCGTGCTGGGGGTGTGTGTGTGTGTGCGCGTGCTGGGGGTGTGTGTGTGTGCGCGTGCTGGGGGTGTGTGTGTGTGTGTGTGCTGGGGGTGTGTGTGTGTGTGTGTGTTGGGGGTGTGTGTGTGTGTGTGTGTGTTGGGGGTGTGTGTGTGTGTGTGTGTGTTGGGGGTGTGTGTGTGTGTGTGTGTGTTGGGGGTGTGTGTGTGTGTGTGTGTGTTGGGGTGTGTGTGTGTGTGTGTGTGTGTGTGCGCGTGCGTGCTGGGTGTGTGTGTGTGTGTGCGCGTGCGTGCTGGGGGTGTGTGTGTGTGTGTGCGTGCGTGCTGGGGGTGTGTGTGTGTGTGTGCGTGCGTGCTGGGGGTGTGTGTGTGTGTGTGCGTGCTGGGGGTGTGTGTGTGTGCGCGTGCTGGGGGTGTGTGTGTGTGCGCGTGCTGGGGGTGTGTGTGTGTGTGTGTGCTGGGGGTGTGTGTGTGTGTGTGTGCTGGGGGTGTGTGTGTGTGTGTGTGTTGGGGGTGTGTGTGTGTGTGTGTGTGTTGGGGGTGTGTGTGTGTGTGTGTGTGTTGGGGGTGTGTGTGTGTGTGTGTGTGTTGGGGGTGTGTGTGTGTGTGTGTGTGTTGGGGGTGTGTGTGTGTGTGTGTGTGTGTTGGGGGTGTGTGTGTGTGTGTGTGTGTTGGGGGTGTGTGTGTGTGTGTGTGTGTTGGGGGTGTGTGTGTGTGTGTGTGTGTTGGGGGTGTGTGTGTGTTGGGGGTGTGTGTGTGTGTGTGTGTGTGTGTGTGTGTGTGTGTGTGTGTGTGTGTGCGCGCGCGCGTGCTGGGGGGGTGTGTGTGCGTGCGCGTGCTGGGGGTGTGTGTGCTGGGGGTGTGTGTGTGTGTGTGCGTGAGTCTGTGTGTGAGAGAGAGTGAATCTGTGTGTGAGTGTGTGTGTGAGTGTGTGTGTGTGTGTGAGTGTGTGTGTGTGAGTGTGTGTGAGAGCGTGTGTGAGTCTGTGTGTGAGTGTGAGTCTGTGTGTGAGTGTGTGTGTGTGAGTGTGTGTGAGAGAGAGTGAGTGTGTGTGTGTGTGAGAGAGAGTGAGTGTGTGTGTGAGAGAGTGAGTGAGTGTGTGTGCTGGGTGTGTGTGTGTGTGTGTTTTCACACTGTCCCTGTGTGTGTGTGTGTGTGTGCGTGCGCGCGTGCGTGCTGGGGGTGTGTGTGTGCGCGTGCGTGCTGGGGGTGTGTGTGTGCGCGTGTGCTGGGTGTGTGTGTGTGTGCGCGCGTGCTGGGTGTGTGTGTGTGTGTGCGCTCGTGTGCTGGGTGTGCGCGTGAGCGCGTGTGCGCGTGTGTATGTGCGCGCGCTGGGGGTGTGTGTGTGTGTGCGTGCTGGGGGTGGGTGTATGTGCGCGCGCTGGGGGTGTGTGTGTGTGTGCGTGCTGGGGGTGTGTGTGTGTGTGCGTGCTGGGGGTGTGTGTGTGTGTGCGTGCTGGGGGTGTGTGTGTGTGTGCGTGCTGGGGGTGTGTGTGTGTGTGAGTGTGTGTGAGAGAGAGTGAGTCTGTGTGTGTGTGAGTGTGTGTGAGAGAGAGTGAGTGTGTGTGTGAGAGAGTGAGTGAGTGTGTGTGCTGGGTGTGTGTGTGTGTGTGTGCGTGCGCGCGTGCGTGCTGGGGGTGTGTGTGTGCGCGTGCGTGCTGGGGGTGTGTGTGTGCGCGCGTGCTGGGGGTGTGTGTGTGCGCGCGTGCTGGGGGTGTGTGTGCGCGCGTGCTGGGGGTGTGTGTGTGTGTGTGCGTGCTGGGGGTGTGTGTGTGTGTGCGTGTGCTGGGTGTGTGTGTGTGTGTGTGCGTGTGCTGGGTGTGTGTGTGTGTGCGCGTGTGCTGGGTGTGTGTGTGTGTGCGCGTGTGCTGGGTGTGTGTGTGTGTGCGCGTGTGCTGGGTGTGTGTGTGTGTGTGCGCGCGTGTGCTGGGTGTGCGCGTGTGCGCGTGTGTATGTGCGCGCGCTGGGGGTGTGTGTGTGTGTGCGTGCTGGGGGTGGGTGTGTGTGTGTGTGTGTGCGCGCGTGCTGGGGGTGTGTGTGTGCGTGCGCGTGCTGGGGGTGTGTGTGTGTGCGTGAGTCTGTGTGTGAGAGTGAGTGAGTCTGTGTGTGAGTGTGTGTGTGAGTGTGTGTGTGTGAGTCTGTGTGTGAGTGTGTGTGAGAGAGAGTGAGTCTGTGTGTGTGTGAGTGTGTGTGAGTCTTTGTGAGTGTGTGTGTGTGTGAGAGAGAGAGTGAGTGTGTGTGTGAGAGAGTGAGTGAGTGTGTGTGCTGGGTGTGTGTGTGTGTGTGTGTGTGCTGGGTGCGTGCGTGCTGGGGGTGTGTGTGTGTGCGCGTGCTGGGGGTGTGTGTGTGTGCGTGTGCTGGGGGTGTGTGTGTGTGTGTGTGTGTGTGCGCGTGCTGGGGGTGTGTGTGTGTGTGTGTGCGCGCGCGTGCTGGGGGTGTGTGTGTGTGCGCGCGCGTGCTGGGGGTGTGTGTGTGTGCGTGCGCGTGCTGGGGGTGTGCGTGCGCGTGCTGGGGGTGTGTGTGTGTGTGTGCGCGCGTGCTGGGGGTGTGTGTGTGTGTGTGCGCGCGTGCTGGGGGTGTGTGTGTGTGTGTGCGCGCGTGCTGGGGGTGTGTGTGTGTGTGTGCGCGCGTGCTGGGGGTGTGTGTGTGTGTGTGCGCGCGTGCTGGGGGTGTGTGTGTGTGTGTGTGTGTGTGTGTGTGTGTGTGTGTGCGTGCGCGCGTGCTGGGGGTGTGTGTGTGCGCGCGTGCTGGGGGTGTGTGTGTGCGCGCGTGCTGGGGGTGTGTGTGTGTGTGTGTGTGTGCTGGGGGTGTGTGTGTGTGTGTGTGCGTGCTGGGGGTGTGTGTGTGTGTGCGTGCTGGGGGTGTGTGTGTGTGTGCGTGCTGGGGGTGTGTGTGTGTGTGTGTGCGTGCTGGGGGTGTGTGTGTGTGTGTGTGCGTGCTGGGGGTGTGTGTGTGTGTGCGTGCTGGGGGTGTGTGTGTGTGTGCGTGCTGGGGGTGTGTGTGTGTGTGTGTGCGTGCTGGGGGTGTGTGTGTGTGTGCGTGCTGGGGGTGTGTGTGTGTGTGCGTGCTGGGGGTGTGTGTGTGTGTGCGTGCTGGGGGTGTGTGTGTGTGTGCGTGCTGGGGGTTGTGTGTGTGTGTGCGTGCTGGGGGTGTGTGTGTGTGTGTGTGCTGGGGGTGTGTGTGTGTGTGTGTGCTGGGGGTGTGTGTGTGTGTGTGTGTGTGTGTGTGTGTGTGTGTGTGCGCGTGCTGGGGGTGTGTGTGCGCGTGCTGGGTGTGTGTGTCTGTGTGCGCGTGCGTGCTGGGGGTGTGTGTGTGTATGCGTGCTGGGGGTGTGTGTGTGTGTGTGTGTGTGTGCGTGCGCGCGTGCGTGCTGGGGGTGTGTGTGTGCGCGTGCGTGCTGGGGGTGTGTGTGTGCGCGCGTGCTGGGGGTGTGTGTGTGCGCGCGTGCTGGGGGTGTGTGTGTGCGCGCGTGCTGGGGGTGTGTGTGTGCGTGCGTGCTGGGGGTGTGTGTGTGTGTGCGTGCTGGGGGTGTGTGTGTGTGTGCGTGCTGGGGGTGTGTGTGTGTGTGCGTGCTGGGGGTGTGTGTGTGTGTGCGTGCTGGGGGTGTGTGTGTGTGTGCGTGCTGGGTGTGTGTGTGTGTGTGTGTGCGTGCTGGGTGTGTGTGTGTGTGTGTGTGTGTGCGCGTGCTGGGGATGTGTGTGTGTGTGTGCGCGTGCTGGGGGTGTGTGTGTGCGCGTGCGTGCTGGGGGTGTGTGTGTGCGTGCTGGGTGTGTGTGTGTGTGTGCGCGTGCGTGCTGGGGGTGTGTGTGTGTGTGCGTGCTGGGGGTGTGTGTGTGCGTGCTGGGTGTGTGTGTGTGTGTGCGCGTGCGTGCTGGGGGTGTGTGTGTGTGTGTGTGCGTGCTGGGGGTGTGTGTGTGCGTGCTGGGGGTGTGTGTGTGTGTGTGCGTGCTGGGGGTGTGTGTGTGTGTGTGTGTGTGCGCGTGCGTGCTGGGGGTGTGTGTGTGTGTGTGCGTGCTGGGGGTGTGTGTGTGTGTGTGTGTGCGCGCGTGCTGGGGATGTGTGTGTGTGTGTGCGTGCTGGGTGTGTGTGTGTGTGTGCGCGTGCGTGCTGGGGGTGTGTGTGTGTGTGTGCTGGGTGTGTGTGTGTGTGTGCGCGTGCGTGCTGGGGGTGTGTGTGTGTGTGTGCGTGCTGGGGGTGTGTGTGTGCGTGCTGGGTGTGTGTGTGTGTGTGCGCGTGCGTGCTGGGGGTGTGTGTGTGTGCGTGCTGGGGGTGTGTGTGTGTGTGTGTGTGTGTGTGTGTGCGCGCGTGCTGGGGATGTGTGTGTGTGTGTGCGTGCTGGGTGTGTGTGTGTGTGTGCGCGTGCGTGCTGGGGGTGTGTGTGTGTGTGTGCGTGCTGGGGGTGTGTGTGTGCGTGCTGGGTGTGTGTGTGTGTGTGCGCGTGCGTGCTGGGGGTGTGTGTGTGTGCGTGCTGGGGGTGTGTGTGTGTGTGTGTGTGTGTGTGTGTGTGTGCGCGCGTGCTGGGGATGTGTGTGTGTGTGTGCGTGCTGGGGGTGTGTGTGTGCGTGCGCGTGCTGGGGGTGTGTGTGCTGGGGGTGTGTGTGTGTGTGTGCGTGAGTCTGTGTGTGAGAGAGAGTGAGTCTGTGTGTGAGTGTGTGTGTGTGAGTGTGTGTGTGTGAGTGTGTGTGTGAGTGTGTGTGAGAGCGTGTGTGAGTCTGTGTGTGAGTCTGTGAGTGAGTGTGTGTGTGTGAGTGTGTGTGAGAGAGAGTGAGTCTGTGTGTGTGTGAGTGTGTGTGAGTCTGTGTGAGTGTGTGAGTGAGTGAGTGAGTGAGTGAGTGAGTGAGTGAGTGAGTGAGTGTGTGTGTGTGTGTGTGTGTGTGTGCGCGTGCGTGCTGGGGGTGTGTGTGTGCGCGCGTGCTGGGGGTGTGTGTGCGCGCGCGTGCTGGGGGTGTGTGTGTGCGCGCGTGCTGGGGGTGTGTGTGTGCGTGCGTGCGTGCTGGGGGTGTATGTGTGTGTGCGTGCATGCTGGGGGTGTGTGTGTGTGCGTGCTGGGGGTGTGTGTGTGTGTGTGTGCGTGAGTCTGTGTGTGAGAGAGAGTGAGTCTGTGTGTGAGTGTGTGTGTGAGTGAGAGAGAGTGAGTCTGTGAGTGTGTGAGAGAGAGAGAGAGAGAGAGAGTGGGTGTGTGTGTGTGTGAGTGTGTGTGAGTGTGTGAGTGTGTGTGTGAGTGCGAGTCTGTGTGAGTGAATGAGTGAGTGTCTGTGGGTGAGTGAGTGAGGTGTCTGTGTGGTGTGTGTGTGTGTCTGTGTGTGTGCGTGTGTCTGTGTGAGTGTCTAAGTGTGACTGAGTGCGAGTGTGTGTATATGTGAGAGTGTGAGTGTGAGTGCGCGTGTGTGTGTGTGTGCTGGGGGTGTGTGTGTGTGTGTGTGTGTGTGTGTGTGTGCCTGCGTGTGTGCTGGGTGTGTGTGTGTGTGTGTGTGTGTGTGCTGGGTGTGTGTGTGTGTGTGTGCTGGGTGTGTGTGTGTGTGTGTGTGCTGGGTGGGTGTGTGTGTGTGTGTGCTGGGTGTGTGTGTGTGTGTGTGTGCTGGGTGTGTGTGTGTGTCTGTGTGAGTGTCTAAGTGTGACTGAGTGCGAGTGTGTGTATATGTGAGAGTGTGAGTGTGAGTGCGCGTGTGTGTGTGTGTGCTGGGGGTGTGTGTGTGTGTGTGTGTGTGCTGGGTGGGTGTGTGTGTGTGTGTGTGTGCGTGCGCGTGCTGGGTGCGTGTGTGTGGTGTGTGTGCGTGTGTGTGTCTGGGTGTGTGTGTATGTGCTGGGGGTGTGTGTGTGCGTGTGTCTGGGTGTGCGTGTGTGTGTCTGGGTGTGTGTGTGTGTGTGTGTCTGGGTGTGTGTGTATGTGCTGGGGGTGTGTGTGTGTGTGTGTGCTGGGGGTGTGTGTGTGCGTGCGTGTGTGTCTGGGTGTGTGTGTGCGTGTGTCTGGGTGTGTGTGTGTGTCTGGGTGTGTGTGTGTGTGTGTGTGCTGGGTGTGTGTGTGTGCTGGGGGTGTGTGTGTGCGTGCGTGTGTGTCTGGGTGTGTGTGTGCGTGTGCTGGGTGTGTGTGTGTGTGTGCGTGTGTGTCTGGGTGTGTGTGCGTGTGTGTGTGTGTGTGTCTGGGTGTGTGTGCGTGTGTGTGTGTCTGGGTGTGTGTGTCTGGGTGTGTGTGTCTGGGTGTGTGTGTCTGGGTGTGTGTGTGTGCTGGGTGTGTGTGCTGGGTGTGTGTGTCTGGGTGTGTGTGTGTCTGGGTGTGTGTGTCTGGGTGTGTGTGTGTGCTGGGTGTGTGTGCTGGGTGTGTGTGTCTGGGTGTGTGCTGGGTGTGTGTGTGTCTGGGTGTGTGCTGGGTGTGTGTATGTTTAGCTGCAGAACCTGTGTGCAACACAGAGCAGCACAATCAGGTGTCTTTCAGGCTGGCTTCTGATGAAATAGCACCCGGCTGAGTCCAAGTACTTGGAGAATTCAGGGCGAGATCTACTGCAGAGATTGATGACGTAAATTGTACTCGAGAGACTAAGCGATGTAAAATATGCAGCGGAAATTTATGTAAAATACACTCAGGAGAATGATGTGAAATATACGATTAGGAAGGTGACACATACATGCCAACTGTCAGTGTTCGAGTCCTATTATTACTCCGAGCACTCTGATCATTAGCGTCTAACATAGCTGTGAGCAATGGCCCTGCAGGGCAGTGCCAGAAACCAGCTCCTTGCTGCGGAGCAGCCTCTTCTGAGGCTGGTGCAAAGGATTTTCTGGCTGAGGGAATCAGAGTAGTTGTGATTTCTATCCACAAGATGGCGGATTCTAGTGACACCCCCCCGCCGCCCCCCCCAAATATACCATGGAATCTTGTGGTATCAGTGGCTTTTAAAGTGTTTCTTTGTCTTGTCTTATTTTGGCAATCGTATTAGATGCTTTGAAGGCCTGTCGAGTAATAAGAAAAGAACAGGCTCTCATCAGGACTAAGTACAGAAGGCTGAGGCTTTGTACGAGATCAAGAAGGTTCGAAGGCTCAAGGGAAACCCACTGCACGGTTTCCATCGATTTGCTTTTGGTCGAGTGCTTGCAATTCTCGTGAAGAAGCTGGAAACTATGGGGAGTCCATGATTAAATCTTGGATTTGATCTGGGATGTGTGCTGCAGCTCCAAGGCATGCGCAAGGGTCGATGGGCGGCTCACTGAATCCGTGTCTCTCAAAAAAAAGAGCAGCGAGGCTGCCAGCCATCCAATTCAATGGGAGGCCTCGGTTTCCCGCAGACCCTGCCGACTTTAGTGGCAGCGCCTTATCTACATGCGAGGCCTCGGTTTCCCGCCCGCAGCCAGCCAGATTGAGAGGGTGGCGATCTGCGGTTGGGTAGGCCTGCGACACTAGGCCGCACTGAGGAGGGAGGGAGGGAGTGTTCGCATGGGGGCCGGGCAGTTAAAAGGAGCAGGTTTGCGGGGGGGCGCGGGGGGGGTGTCGGGCATAGGATCAGGGTTGGATGATTGTGTGGGGGGCGGGGGGGGGGGGGGGGGTGGTGGGGGGAGATCGTGGCCGACCACCGGAGGATCGGTGGGGGGGTGGGGGGGGGGCGGGGGATTCTGCAAATTGAGGAATTGTGTAAAACCCGTCCACATGCAGTTAAAAAAGGCTTCCAGCCTCATTATAATATTTAAATTGACGTCCTGCCTCCTGGGAGTGGATTGGCTACCCGCCCACGTCCTGCTTCCTGTCCCGCCCCTGTTAAAACCGGAAGAGGGCGGGATCAGGTCGGGATTCAGATTTTTAACAATTTAATTGCCCCCACACTCCAACCCACCCGTTTTTTTTTTAAGGTTAAAATTCCCCCCGCCTTCATTGATGATATGTTCAATGTCATTGTAAGAGTCAGCCTGGGGAGTTCTGGGCATTTCTGAAAGAACTTTGTGCAGATGATATTGCACTGTCGGGAATCTAGTGCACTCAACTCCCCATCGTGTTTAGTTTCCAATGAAGAATTATGTAAAATCTAAACTGCTGAAATGCACACTAAATAAATGTCAAAATCAAAATTCCCAGAACGGTGGCCATGCCTGCAGACTCCCACCCCTCTGTGAAATCTTCAGTGTCGACATCTTCTTGCAAACCACCCCCCCCCAACATTTTTGTGTACTTCAATTTATTCCATTCAAGTGTTGGAAAACTGAGTGCGTCTGCAGCTTAAGTTACGGCAAGCCTACTGCGCTCTCAGTTTACCTGCTTGTTTTCTCGTGCCATTGGGTTTCCGTTTTCACCAAGAAACAAACCGAATCGTGGAGCGCGATCCACAAAACACTCTTGAAATGCCCTGAAATTCCAAGTACTGTAATTTAAAAAAATAAATAACTTATTCAGTCGCGCGGTAGCCTTGACCATGGCCCTACATTCAGGGCTGGTTACAAATTGGCAGGCTTTATCTGTGGAGCTGTTTTGCAAGCTTTCTTGGTTGGCATGTTTGGTCACTCGGGGATTTCAAGTGGTCCTTTTATGCCGTAAGATTACATTGCTTTCTCGTAGCCTTTGCCAGTAGTCCCGACCCGTCCCCTCCCCTCCCGAAACTACTCACGATTCAATTGTTTTACCAAAGTTCTGCTTAAAACTTGTGGTTTACCCGAGGACAATGCTGCGGGAAGAGGGCTAAAGCAGAGTCAAGACTACGATACTCATCTCTGTTATGCTACACAGCAAAACAGTGACAGACGGTATTACATCAAATACAACATTGGACATAAAGCCGTATATCTAGAGGAAATAAAGAGATATAGCGCTGTATCTAGGAAGATTGTCCTGTCTACATTTCATCGACTGCAATGTAAAATGTCACTGAGCTCGATCAGCTCCAATGGACGGGTCACACCGTCCGCATGCCCGATACAAGACTCCCAAAACAAGCGCTCTACTCGGAGCTCCGGCACGGCAAGAGAGCCCCAGGTGGGCAGAGGAAACATAGAAACATAGAAGATAGGAGCAGGAATAGGCCATTCGGCCCCTCGAGCCTGCTCCGCCATTCGATGAGATCATGGCTGATCATCCAAACTCAGTACCCTGTACCTGCCTTCTCCCCATATCCCTTGATACCTTTAGCTTTAAGAAATATATCTAACTCATTCTTGAATATATTTGATGACTTGGCCTCAACTACCTTCTGTGGTAAAGAATTCCACAGGTTCACCACTCTCTGGGTGAAGAAATTCTTCCTCATTTCTGTCCTAAATGGCTTACCCCTTATCCTTAGATTATGACTTCTGGTTCTGGACTCTCCGACCATCGGGAACATTCTTCCTGCATCTAGTTTGTCCAGACCTGTCAGAATTTTATATGTTTCGATGAGATCCCCTCTCATTCTTCTATACTCCAGCGATTATAAGCCCAATCGACCCAATCTCTCCTCATATGGCATTCCTGCCATCCCAGGTATCAGCCTTGTGAATTTTCGCTGAACTCCTTCCATGGCAAGAACACCCTTCCTCAGATAAGGCGACCAAAACTGCACACAGTACTCAAGGTGTGGTCTCACCAAGGCCCTGTACAACTGCAGCAGGACATCCCTGTTCCTATACTCAAACCCTTTCGCTATGAAGGCCAACATACCATTTGCCTTCTTCACCGCCTGCTGCACCTGCATGCTTACTTTCAGCGACTGGTGCACAAGGACACCTAGGTCTCGTTGCACTTCCCCTTCTCCCAATCTATTGCCATTCAGATAATAGTCTGCCTTTCTGTTTTTGACACCAAAGTGGATAACCTCGCACTTATCCACGTTATATTGCATCTGCCACGCTTCTGCCCACTCACCCAACCTGTCCAAATCATCTTGGAGTTTCTCGGTATCCTCCTCGCAGCACACACTCCCACCCAGCTTTGTGTCATCTGCAAACTTGGAGATATTACATTTAGTTCCCTTATCCAGATCATTAATGTATATTGTGAATAGCTGGGGTCCAAGGACCGAACCCTGTGGTACCCCACTAGTCACTGCCTGCCACTCGGAAAAAGACCCATTAATTCCTACTCTCTGCTTTCTGTCCGCCAACCAGTTCTCTATCCAAGTCAATACCTTGCCCCCAATCCCATGTGCCTTAACTTTACACGCTAATCTCTTATGCGGGACCTTATCAAAAGCCTTTTGAAAGTCCAAATACACCACATCTACTGGTTCTCCCCTATCTATTTTCCCAGTTACATCCTCAAAAAATTCCAGTAGATTAGTCAAGCACGATTTACCTTTTGTAAATCCATGTTGACTTTGTCCGATCCTGTCACTGTTTTTCAAGTGCTCAGCTATTACATCCTTTATAATGGACTCTAGCATTTTCCCCACTACCGATGTCAGGCTTACCGGTCTGTAATTCCCCGCTTTCTCTCTACTACCCTTTTTGAATAGTGGGGTAACATTAGCTACCCTCCAATCCATGGGTACAGTTCCAGATTCCATCGAATGTTGGAAGATGATCAGCAATGCATCTACTATTTCTAGGGCCACTTCCTTAAGTACCCTAGGATGTAGATTATCAGGCCCTGGGGATTTATCGGCCTTCAATCCCTTCAATTTCCCATGCACCATTTCCCTGCAAATACTGATTTCTTTCAGTTCCTCCCTTTCATCAGACCGTATGTTCTCCAACATCTCTGGGAGGTTATTTGTGTCCTCCTTTGTGAAGACAGAACCAAAATATGTATTTAATTGGTCTGCCATTTCTTTTTTCCCATTATAACTTCCCCTGCTTCTGACTGCAAGGGACCTACACTTGATTTCACTAATCTTTTTCTCTTCACATATCTATAAAAGCTCTTACAGTCAGTTTTTATGTTCCCTGCAAGCTTACATTCATATTCTATTTTCCCCTTCTTAATTAATCCCTTTGTCCTCCTTTGTTGAATCCTAAACTGCTCCCAATCCTCAGGGTTACCGCTTTTTCTGGCCAATTTATATGTCCTCTCCTTGGATCTTATGCTATCCCTAATTTCCCTTGTTAGCCACGGTTGAGTCACCCTTTTTGTTTTATTCTTATGCCACACTGGGATGAACAAATTCTGTAGTTCATCCATGCAGTCTTTGAATGTTTGCCATTGCCTATCCACTGTCAACCCTTTGAGTGACATTCCCCAATCAATCCTACCCAATTCGCGCCTCATACCATCGTAGTTTCCTTTATTTAAATTCAGGACCCTAGTCTCTGATTCAACTACTTCACTCTCCATCCTAATGAAGAATTCTATCATATTATGATCACTCTGACCCAAACGCCTCAAGGACACCCTCAAAGCCTCCTTGAAAAAGTGCAACATCCCCACCGACACCTGGGAATCCCTGGCCCAAGACCGCACACAGTTGGGGGGGGAAACATCCGGGAAGGCGCCGAACACCTCGAGTCTCTTCGCCAGGAGCAAGCGGAAGCCAAGCGCAGGCAGCGCAAGGAGCGCACGTCAACCCAAGCACCCCACCCACCCGCCCCTTCAACCACCGTCTGCCCCACCTGTGACAGAGACTGTAGGTCCCGCATTGGACTCATCAGTCACCTGAGAACTCATTTTTAATGTGGAAGCAAGTCATCCTCGGTTCCGAGGGACTGCCTAAGAAGAAGAATTATGGCTGACTTTACAATATTACAATCAGCAACTTGAATCAAACTGGGTTAGTCGGTAAAGAGAAATCTTTAAATCTGCAATTCAGCATGCAAAAAGAAAGGTCGACAGCAGCAGTAAAAGAGAGGAAATAAGTATGCAACAGGGTACTTTGAACAATGTAGCGTGGAAAGAGAAGAACAATCTTAAAGAGATCCCATTGACAGCAGTGCAGCTATGGTTTTTTAAAAATGTTTCGTGATGACATTCCTGGACACACTTTGGCTAGATTTACTCTCCAGTCTTTCCACTTCTGCTCTGCATACAATGCAAAAAGCATAGCTGAAACCTGATGGCTCCTACAGTGCAATTTCTGATATTCAAAGCTGACATCTTCTTTAAACTGCTGTTAACCTTTCACTGAATGTCATCCACGTCCATGAGGTGCTATTTGCACGCACATATTTACTCCATACAGTAGTAGCTGAGTTCATACGAGCCTCGCCAACTGCTGCACGCTAAATATTTGAAAAATCTCTCCTGTAATTTTGCACCAGGACAGCAGCCAGTGGCTCAGTGGGTAGCACCCTCGCATCTGAGGCAGGAGGTTGTGGCTTCAAGTCCCACTCCAGAGACTCGAGCACAAAATCTCAGCTGACACTCCAGTGCTGCAGTGTCGGAGGTGCCATCTTTCAGATGAAATGTTAAACCAAGGTCTCGTCTGCCCTCTCAGTCGGGCATAAACGATCCCCTGCCACTAGTTTGAAGAAGAGCAAGGGAGTTCTCCCCGATGTCCTGGGTAAATATTTATCCCATAACCAACACCTAAAAACAGATTATCTGGTCATTATCACGTTGCTGTTTGTGGGAGCTTGCTGTGCGCAAATTGGCTGCCGCCTTTCCTACATTTACAACAGTGACTACACTTCAAAAAGTACTTCATTGGCTGTAAAGCGCTTTGGGACGTCGTAAGTTCATGAAAGGTATTACAGAAATACAAGTCTTTCTTTCTAGGTGAGCCAGGAACAGGGGTGTCCGGTACAGAAAACTTCAGTTTTATACTGCCATAGTAGTGGGTCCTCTTCTAAAGTTGGGTCCAGCCTCATTATTGGGAGTAGCAGCAGTGATTGTGGGGGGGGGGGCGGGGGGAGGGCAGGTTAGTGGTGGTAATCGGGGGAGGGGGGTAAAGCAGAGGCCCACGTTTAGCGGCTCCTCCCGGCTCCACATTTAGATAAGTACATTTTAAAATCTTCCCATGTTGGTTGTGGCCTCACCGTCTGCCTCAGGGCAAACCAACCCTTCAGTGGGGGCCTCAAACACGCCTCAGGCCCCTCCCTGACTTCCACGTGCAAAAGACCGAACGCCTGATTCAGGCGTGGGCACCGCACGCCAATTCTTTGTCCTTTACCAATATGGCGGGCACCGCACTTCCAGCCCGTAACGAGCGTGCGCTCCCTGGCCCCCATATTGGAGTCTTAGAAGGCCAGCTAGCATCTCGAAAACGGGCGCAGCACGGCCGAATTTCTTGGCCCGCGTGTCTTTTAACAGAAAAAATGGTGGAAGCAGAAACCCAACAACTTTTAAATTGGAAATGAATAAATATTTGAAAAGAAAAGGTTAAAAGGGAAAGGGCGGGAGAATGGAACTATGTGGACATAAGAATTAGGAGCACGAGTAGGTCATACAGCCATTGAGCCTGCTCCGCCATTCAATAAGATCATGGTATATCTTCGACCTCATCTCCACTTTCCCGCCCTATCCCCAGATCCCTCGATTCCCTTAGTGCCCAATAATCTATCGATCTCCGTCTTGAATATACTCAATGATTAAGAATCCACAGCCCTCTGGGGTAGAGAATTCCAAAGATTCACAACACTCTGAGTGAAGAAATTTCTCCCCATCTCAATCCTGAATGGCCTACCCTTTATCCTGAGACTGTGACCCCTTGTTCTAGACTCTCTAGCCAGGGGAAACAGCCTCTCAGCATCTACCCTGTTAAGCACTCTAAGAATGTTATACCTTTCAATGAGATCACCTCTCATTCTTCTAAACTCTAGAGAGTATAGGCCCAATCTACTCAATCTCTCCTCATAGGACAACCCTTTCATCCCAGGAATCAATCTAGTTTGCTCCACCCCCTCTAAGGCAAGTATATCCTTCCTTAGATAAGGAGACCAAAACTGTACACAGTACTCCAGGTGTGGTCTCACCAAAGCCCGGTATAATTCTCTTTCAGAGAGACAGTACAGGTGCGATGAGCCTAATGACCTTTCCTTCTGTGCCGTAAGATTCTATGATCTCCCAGGAGGGAAATCTAGTGACCCTTGCCTGCATAAAGTATTAGAAAACCAACCGGATTATTTTTAACCTCACAAATGTAAATTCAAGTTGTGGATATTTCAAGCACACTGGACAGCGAACAGTTAACAATGTTAATAATGAGATAAATCGACAGTTACCACTTGGTCAGTCCTTGAAAGGTGCAATACTTCCTTCTCCACTTTTATTGTTTTTATATCTATAATAATCAATAGAATTTAATATCTGCTCTGAACAGATTACACAAGACTATTCTTAAGAAACAATTTACAAAATCCATTTTCTTCACTGCTCGACTAGCTAATATCCATATTTTAATAGATGGACTTAATTGCCGCATCAATTTTGTAATTAACTGAAACTGCACAGCCTTTGCAAATTTTTTTTTTAATTCGAAAGTTGTCAATAAACAGAAACTCTATGCGAGCTACATTAAATTTACTCTGAAGAATACCTATAAATTATTAACTGCTTGCGGTTCGATATTGTGTGTCCCACAAAAAATAACGCCCTGTAGAATGCCGCTCGATGTTAAAACGCTGCGAATCTCTAAATTAACGGAATGAAATGAAGTCCAAAAGAGTTGATCACCAGGAATAGCTGACAAATTTGAAAATGTGCTGCCTTTGCAGTTTTGTGCAGCAATTTAATGTTGGTTCTGCTGAGTGTGCCACCACCTGAGAAACACACAATTCATTAACATGTTTTTCCGACACAGACTTAAAATGGAATCAGAATAATTAGATATTGGCAGCCCCGTCAAAAACTGATATATATAATAATGAATATTAATTTTTTTTATATATATATAAAAATATAAAAATATATAAACACACACTTATATATCTATGTATATATGCATCAACAAATACTGAAATCTAGGAATGTGATGGCCTGGGATCTCATTGTGAATCTCTGGGGATCGGGGTCCCCAGTTTCAGGCGCGGCTAGTTCTGGAGCACAAGTCTTCAGCACGATAGCTGGGATGTTGTCGGGCCCATAGCCTTTGCTGTATCCAGTGCGCTCAAATACAATAGACTGTGTAAGGCTCTAACAGTCTATCATATATATAGGAATCTTCCAACTACAACGCAGTGTATACAACATGATACTGTTGTACACAACATATATTATGCTGTTATAGATATCACACTGTATATGTAATGATAGGCTCTATTTTAAAGGTATGACATTTCTGTACAAATTCTTTAATACACTATGGGCTGTGTTTTCCTGTTTGTTTAATAAAAGGGTCAACAACTCTTTTGTACCGTTATTTATAACCTAACAAAATGATAGGTGTAGGCGGTTTTGACAACAATGGAACTTAATATTCGGGGACAGCAACAAAAATTCAATCACGTTATGCCCATAATAATGATAATCTTTTATTAGGTGGAGATGCGGGACACTTCATTAACATGTTTAAATCAGGCTCCTACAGTGTAATTGGGAGCCCGATTTAAATTTTATAGTTGTTGCACGCTTTTCCCAGGGATCGGGAAACCCGGCAGTGAAAGGGAGGCAGGAGCTGCCGGCTCCACAAGCTAAGTGCCTTTTACAGCCCTCCTAATGGGCCAGGAGGAGCCGGAGTGCTCCCCCCTCCCCGGCCCCGCAAGGAAGCCTTCGGCCTCCTCCCTGCTGAGCGCGGCCTCTTTCTCTCCCCTGCCACAATCGTCCGAGCTCCCGTCCGCAAGCCACAATGGCCCCTCTCAATGCCACAGTCATGGCCGACCAGTCCAGGAGATCCCACTGACCATGCGTGATCGATACCCTGGGTAAGAGTGCTTCTACAGCCCAGCAAGGCATTGACAGTGGGGATGTTAACATTTAATTTAACACACTTCTTTAATGATTTATATCTGTTCAGGTGCAGTGTTGCAATATGAAATCTCAGCACAAATTAAAAATCTGCATCTTTCGCAAGGTTCTCCAATAATATTCTAAAATGGTTCCAAAAAAAAAATCACAGTAATCTGCACCAAAGAACATTAGAAAGCTAACTTGGAAATAATGGGAAGAGTACGTCCTTTCTTACCATATAATTAGAGTAACAATTAGCTAATTTTCCTTTCTGTGAGATTTTGAGTGGGTATGAAATAACTGAGCTGATAATTATAGCAATTGAGGCGCATGTGTCTACATAACAACAGTCATTGTCTTTCAAAAAGAGTTAATTGTACGTGAAGTGCCCGAGACCTTTCTGAGAGGTGTGATAGGGTGCTACATAAATGCATGTCTGTAATTAGCCATAGCTCCTTAAAAACTAAATATACTTGTTGGCTAAAAATATTCATGACGTGCAACATATTCACGAGCCACAAATATCTGCCAACTAGTTGCACGCAAAAATTGGAAAGCTGGAAGCTAGCGGAGATCGCTAATACTTGTAAAAGGAATTTTTTTAAATCATGGATATTTTGGGGATTTTGCAGATTGAATGAGATTTCTTTTTGATTTGCACCCTCGCTCCATCTTGTTGGTTATTTTTCCCCCTTTAACCTCTCGCTCTCCTCCCTTAAGACACTCCTGAAAACCTACCTCTCAAACCTCTCTATAAATCCATGTTGTTGTTGTTGTTGTTGAAGTCCCTTTATAGGAACATAAGAACAGGAGGCCATTCAGCCCCTCGAGCCTGTTCTGCCATTCAATGAGATCATGGCTGATCTGCCACCTAACTCCATATACCCGCCTTTGGCCCCAGATCCCCAATATCCTTTGGTTAACAACAAAAATTTAAAAAATCGATAAATCTCAGATTTAAAATTAACAATTGATTTGTGCCCTGCATTATTCACTAAAGGTAACTTATTTCCAGAACTGTCAATATCGGTCCTGCGGCAGCTGCCAAGAGGAAAGCAAGACAAGGATTCCTCGCGGTGCGAGTTGCTTTGCAGCTGCTTGGTGTCGCCCCCAAGAGTCGGTCTGGCTGAGATGGGCGTGAGAATCGTCCGACCAGTCCACGTCCTGGTCCTGTGCATCATTGTGGTGCCCCACCATGGTAAAGAAGATTTTGAAAACAATACATATTAACCGACTGAAACAAATAGTGGCAAAACGTTTCCTCATAGTACAGCAGTTGGGGGGGGGAGGGAGGAGGGGGGGGGGGGGGGGGAGGGGCTGTGCTTTGGGAGTAACGTTCAAATTATGTCAAAACAAATCTCGTCAATTTTAAGCCATTCAGTTGAACACTGCGAACTGAGGGCACAGTTTTCTCTGTGATCACCACACTGGCAGTTCTATGCAGATACTGGCACAGAGAGCAAAACACAACAGCTGCACTTGTATGCAGGTCTTTGCTCATCGGAACTCGAGTAAACAACCAGCCTCGTCAAAGGCAGCTACTGTGACAAGGCGACCCTCCAGGATGTGGGATTATGGTATCGCGCGCGGGTGGTTTACACAGCTGATGTTAATTAATGAAATTTAACAGCAATGTATTTTACGAAGCATCCACGGTCTCTCTCACTCTACACTAATTAAATGGTTTAACTTTTCGAAGCACTTGACCCCACCCCCCCCCCGCACCCCACCCATGAAGGTCAGGAGTTGAAGTCCTCTGGCTGCCTGACCTTTGCGTCTCATCAATTCTCATGCAGGCATCTAGCTGGGCCAGTTCATCTCAGACAGGGAAAGCAATGAACGTTATTGCCAGCCAATTGCACAGCACCATTGACGGTGGAGAGGTCTGCAAAAAAAAAAACGAGGGGAAGATAGAAGGATTCGAGCCACTTTTCCCCTCTTTTCTCCCCCACCCTGACTGCAAACACAACCTAAAGTCCGTATAGATCTTTCAACCGTGGTAACTGGGTACTTCAGGAGACCCATCAATGCAGCAGAAATGACCTTTTCAAACCCAGGTGTATGATACAGTGTTACTCACCTTCCTGATATGTTCTGACCAACCCTCCCCCAACCATTTCAAAAGGAAAAAAAAGGAGAAAGAAGCCAAATAATTTCTGCCCTATTTTATTTTGTGACAATGTGTTCCCAACCTCCAGAATTGAAAAGCACAACCTGGCCTCTGAGTTTGATCTCATTTTGGGGAAATCCAATTGTAAATGGTGCAAAAAGCTGTTCCATGATTTAGACTTCAATGGTAGGGGGCATGATTAAGAAGTTTGCAGATGATACAAAAATTGGCTGTGTGGTTGATAGTGAGGAAGAAAGCTGTAGACTGCAGGAAGATATCAATGGACTGGTCAGGTGGGCAGAAACGTGGCAAATGGAATTCAATCCGGAGAAGTGTGAGGTAATGCATTTGGGGAGGGCTAACAAGGCAAGGGAATACATAATAAATGGTGGGACACTGAGAAATGTAGAGGAACTGAGGGACCTTGGAGGTAGCAGGACAGCTCGATAAGGTGGTTAAGAAGGCATACGGGATACTTTCCTTTATTAGCTGAGGCATAGCATATAAGAGCAGGGGGGTTATGCTAAAACTATACAAAACACTACTTAGGCCACAGCTAGAGTACTGCATACAGTTCTGGTCACCACATTGCAGGAAAGATGTGATTGCACAAGAGAGGGTACAGAGGAGATTTACGAGGATGTTGCCAGGACTGGAATATTTTAGCTATGAGGAAAGATTGGAATGGCTGGGGTTGTTTTCTTTGGAACAGAGGAGGCTGAGGGGAGACTGAAATGAGGTGTATAAAATTATGAGGGGCCTAGATAGAGTGGATAGGAAGGACCTATTTCCCTTAGCAGAGAGGTCAATAACCAGGGGGCAAAACCTTAAAGTAATTGGTAGAAGGATTAGAGGGGAGTTGAGGGGAACTTTTTTCACCCAGAGGGTGGTTGGGGTCTGGAACTCACTGCCGGAAAGGGTGGTAGAGGCAGAAACCCTCATCGCATTTAAAACGTACTTGGATATGCACTTGAGGTACCGTAACCTACAGGGCTACGGACCAAGAGCTGGAAAGTGGGATGAGGCTGGATAGCTCTTTTTCAGTCGGCACAGACACGATGGGCCGAATGGCCTCCTGCTGTGCTGTAAATTTTTATGATTCTATGAAAAGTTAGCTTCAAACTCGGGCTGTTGGAAGTCATTGAATAATGCAACACCAGGGTTGATGCCCTTCATTAACTTTTTCTTCAATATTATTGTTTTGTATATTGTACAACACCAGGGAGATCAATTGCAGTCAAACCCTATTAAGATCAACTGCTCTTCTGATTGATTTTATGAATATCCCACTGCATCAAGTTTTATATAGCAGTGAGCAATTTTGATCTAAGGCCACATCACTGAGGCAATCTATTTTTATTGAGAGCTAGGCTAGCAAACATATTTGTTCTATTATTATTATTATTAATGATCCGAAGATCCTGTTGGGTGTATCAAAATATCCCACGGAGGACCTCACAGAAGTCTTACAGTAACAAATAAACTTCCGAGAATATAAATATAGTGCTTGACAAAGGGAAAGAAACGGGCACCACGCCAAAGGAGAAATGAGCACGGGTGACCAAATGTTGGTCAAAGAGGTGGGATTTAAGGAGGGTCTTAAAGGAGGAGAGGGAGTTGGGCGTTCTTTTAAGAAGGAAATTCTTGAGTGTGGAGCCTAGATGGCTGAAAGTAAGGTTGTCAACAGTGGGGCAAAGGGAGGAGGAACACACAGAGGAAGAGAGAGATCAGAGGGTGGGAGGGTAGGGTTGTAGGGCTGGAGGAAGTTACAGAGATAGGGAAGGGTGAGGCCATGGAGGGATTTAAACACAAGGGTGAGAATTTTACATCTCAATGTGTTTGGGGAGTGGCGTGGGAGGCAGAAGCCAATGGGCACATGTCAGGGCTAGCACTCACTGCTCCCGCTGTGGGGTTCCCAGTCTGCGCTGGCGTGGGAGTGGCGGGGTGGGGCTGGCTCCATTTAGTGCCATAGTCAATTCCAGCCAGCCTTGAAACCGGGATTGCAGGCAGCACTTTTAAGGGATGGAGAAGGGTCGGGTCAGATGGAGAAGCAGGTTGGAGGAGAGTGCAAGTGTATGAGGGATCTCACACTCACCTCTTCCCTGGATGGAGAGTTTGAGCAGAGCCTGGATATGCTACCTTCAGTGGAATCCTCCTGGACACCAGATCCAGGGGATAGGAGGATACTGAAATGAGTAAGCAGGGGGAGGGGAGCAGAGCGGCATCTTTTGGGCGAATGCTTGAAGAGGGCATTTCACACCTTAGGGCAGTGGGACCTGCCCACTATTTTTGTCTGGCTTCTTCAAGGCCGTTTCAGGCAGAAACTGGCCTCCGTGTTGAAAGCTCTCATTCTAGGCAGTTTGCCGGGCTAGAAGCCATACAATTTGTTTAAATCACTTTCCCCACCACCTGCTGGTCTCCCCACCAATGCAAAAATGTCTCGTTCCTGCACAATTGACAGCATTAAACTGCATGCTAGGCATTCACACAGCGCAAAAATGTCATGTTGCAACAAAGCCAAACACGCACTATAAATGGGGCAAGAAATTGACTTTGTGCGCAAGTTGAAGCGGAAATTGCATTCGGAAATGTGTGCATCCTCTCAGTGAAACAGAAGCGCATGTTTCGCCTTCGAGCGACTGCGGCTTGCTCCTCCTATAAATGCCCCGCAGTTACCTGCAGACCCCACAGCTTCATCTGAACCGCTGCACTAACTAACCGGACTCTTACAGATGACGGGCACCATCTGAATCGGATCCGGTCTGGCATGAATCCCAGAGGGAACGAATGACCGATTGCGAGCAGATATTACAATGCTCTTCTGGGCTTCGCAACTTCGGCTTTGTGACACGGGGAGGCAAACTCTCCAATCCACGCGGGTCTTTGATGAAAGTAGTGAAAAATGGCTGATCTTCATCGGACAAAAGTGACCAACATTTTTTTTTAAAAATTCTTCCATTTTACACGTATTTTAATGAAACCGAAGTGCTTGGAGCATTGAGAGCAGCTCGGATCAGGCGCGCCGAGCTCGGCCCCACACTCCTGTAGAGTGAGGCTCTGAACCAGGGGTATCGGCCTGGCAATATTTAATCAGTGATGTGTAGCTGCTAATTCGCCCTGTCCTTTCAGCTCACTGCTCAGGTACTCCCTGGAGCTTCCAAGACTGCGACCGAGAGATTTTTTTCGTGAGGTAAGGGTATCGAGGGATACGAAGCAAAGCCGGGAAAATGGACTTGAAGGTCACTGATCAGCCATGATCTAATTGAATGGTGGAACAGGCTCGAGGGGCTACTCCTGTTTTGATGTCCCCTGTGTGGAAGTGGTCTAGACAGGGCCTTAACTCTATTACAGGTTAATTATTCTTGGTGAATTTGCAGACTGCCCGGTGCTTGTGAATTTCTAACTCCCGGTCAATCTGCAAACCTCCCTCACTAACAGTAATTAACCTGTAATATGACCTCAGTGTGAAATTATTGCCTTTCTTTTGTGTATTTTTAACCATCCGAAGTGTTATATCTCAAGCGTGATGGACATGCACAAGACACACACACACACACACCACACACAGTAAGCCCGAGGATATGCTGTTTTATAAGGACAGCACCATTGGGCCCAAACACCCGCAGGCCATTGATCCCCATGTAGGTGCTGGGCTCTGTCTGTCAGGAACCTCCGCTGGTGACCCTGCTGCAATACACGGGGTCAGGGATAAGGGTCTCTCTTTTAAACATTCCTGGCGGTCGCCTCTGCCGCTACGGGTACATCTCGAATGCCCGCCGTGATGGGGAAGGGAGGGGTGGGTACTGCCCGGGAGACCCAGCAGCTCAAAGATGTCCCGGCAGCACGAGGCCGAGTAGCCTTATGAGTGGGTACCCATCCCACCCTCTAGGCCCCACCCTTGGAAAGTGGGCCATTCTTTAAGTCTTCCTGCTTCTGTCTTCGGGGGGCCCAGGCCAAGACCGAGGCTTGCCCCCCCCCCCCCCCCCCGCCAAGGTGGCTGCAATTCCACCAGTACTCATCCACTCACCTGGAGTACCAGTCGCCCAATGGATCCCAGGATAGGGCCGAGGAAACCCTTAGCCGAGTCGTCCCCTCCCCCAGCTACAGTATCTCTTACACAGGGGGCCATGTTTTGGGTGGTGTATCTGGGCTCCAGCATAATCCCCGGGCCTTCCACCACATCCCTCCCGACCTATTACATAGAATGCACAGCAGAGAAACAGGCCATTCGGTCCAACTGGTCTATGCCGGTGTTTATGCTCCACACAAGCCTCCTCCCAACCCATTTCATCTAACCCCATCAACATATCCTTCTATTCCTTTCTCCCTTATGTTAACTGATTAAACGATATTGAGATAGATTACCAATTTTAAAAAACACTGCTACCCCCCCTCTATTAAATACACCTGTGGATACAGTAATACATTTTTTAATAGTGGGCACGCTGATTTTCAGCCCATTATATCATGCACATCAAAATGTAATAACCTTCTGCTAAAGTGTAAATTGTTGTTAAGTAAACACTAGGTGAGACCATACGGGGGTTAATTAATAAGCACCAAACGTTCTGGCTCAATTGTTTTGTGTGGGAGAATTATATTGTTTGTTTATATTTTTTTGGCACCGAAATTTGACTGCTACACTTCAAGTGTGACAGGCAGGAAATGTGCGGCAGATGTTTTGTTTTATAATACCACTAGCAAATTTCCCCCACAGTGAGTGATCGGAACCACTGATTTATAGTGACTGCATAAGTCAAATTTCATGTTTATTACTGGTGTTCTGGGATTTATACCAGTGCCTTAGGGATTGTATTCCGCGATTCTTTCCATGAAGAATGTAAATGAGTAGGCGTGACGATTATTCTATGTTCTGTTACTCATGTACTCCATGTTTACCAGAGAACGTAAAATACTCTTTCTGAAAACCATTCCCTGTGGCAAAGCATGCCATGATCCAACAACTCTCTGCCTAAAGACATTTCTTCTAACCTCTCTCCTCTAACCTCCAAGTGTTAGCCGTGGCTCAGTGGGCAGCACTCTCGCCTCTGAGTCAGAAGGTTGTGGGTTCAAGTCCCACTCCAGAGGCTTGAGCACAAAAATCTAGGCTGACACTCCAGTGCAGTGCTGAGGGAGTGCTGCACTGTCGGGGGTGCCGTCTTTTGGACGCGATGTTAAACCGAGGCCCCGTCTGCCCTCTCAGGTGGACGTAAAAGATCCTATGGCGCTACTTTGAAGAAGAGCAGGGGAGTTATCCCGGGTGTCCTGGGCCAATATTTATCCCTCAATCAACATCACTAAAAACAGATTATCTGGTCATTATCACATTGCTGTTTGTGGGAGCTTGCCGTGCGCAAATTGGCTGCCGCGTTTCCTACATTACAACAGTGACTACACTTCAAAAAGTACTTCACTGGCTGTAAAGCGCTTTGGAATGTCCAGTAGTTGTGAAAGGCGCGATAGAAATTGACGTAAGAAAACTACTAGGCACTTGGTCTGAGTATTAAACAAGGCTTTAATCAACTGTTTTACAACATGGAGATCTAGTTGTCCTTCACTAGTTCCTGTTAAAGAATGTCCTGAGCAAGCTGGGCCCATGCCCGCGTATTTATACTCTCCCTGGACAGCGCCACCAGCAGGCCGCCCAGTATTATGTCATAAGTCATTTCCCATGAATGACAAGATTCATGTCAGAAATGTCTTTCTTTATCTCTCAGTGACAATTTTAAATTGATGAACGTCTCCCCAACCAAAGGAAATATTCTTTCTCTAATCATTCTATCAAAAACCTGCATTAAATTCTTCTTAACCAGCCCTAAATAGATTGTGTGGAAAATGCCGCTTTAGCAGGGCACAATCTGCAGAGATTCTAACTGTTCATATGATTATGGAGTGCAAATTCTATTAAGCATTATGATCACGCAATGTATCACACGGATTTTGATCGGTATTTACAGTCCTTCCCAGTTGAATTGTGAAAGGCAAAAAAAAACCCTGCCAAATACCACCATGGAGTATTGCTAGAATATTACACAGCTGGATACAAGGTTGCTCAGCATAAATGAATATCTTATTCAATTTTGTGCCACTTCCCTCCCCTTCCCAAGTGGGAAAACTGCAACCAATTTTGCCTCCAACTGAAAATTTTCAGTGACCTCAGCAATGAAACAAGTTGGCTTAAGTTGGTAAATTATCATCTGTTCTAGCTGTTCATCCCCTTCCCTCCCCCACCCCCTGCCACCCTCCCCCATCCCCCCCCCCCCCTCCACACCCCCGTCGATTTCAAGCTCGTCTTTAATACAGTGTCAAATCTCCCCACCACCTCACTGTTCAGATGCCAATTCAATTCTAAGCTCCAATTATGTGTACTGGACGGATGACTGCCCTCAGGACAATGCTTTGTCCCAAGCAAGTAAGAGGGGCTGGCTCCAAAGTGGTGCCACTGCAGCAAAGCTGGCACCACACCCTTTAGCTCTAGACATGATTCTGCTCGCCAGTAAAGCCCGATTTACAAATCTAAACCTCCTCGATAAGTGGAAGACCTCCTAACAAAGGTCTACTGTTGCCATTCACAGCAGCCTTTGGAGAAAAATAAAAGAGAGAAAGCTTCATGTTTTGACCTCATTAGGAAAGTACTAACATGACTCATTAAGGGCATCTCATGCATCAAAGTCACTTTTGCCTCTATACTCTCTGCCCAGAGTCAGCATTAATAATGCCCACTGGGAAGTGTCCATTCAATCAGCTATTTTAATTGCTTTTATTATTTTGACGGTGTCTATATATGTGCTGGAGTATTTTATTCAAGGCAAAAACAATAAAAGCACACATCCTTAACTATGGAGTGCCATTTTAAAGCGTAATGGGCTTCAATTCTGTCGGGATTTATGGAATCATTCAGTTCATATGGGAACATGCATTTCTTTGGCCCGAATACCATCTTAGCCTGCTGTAACCTGATGGGGTATTGGCACTTCTGTCAACCTCCTGATGAAAGGAAGCTACAAAATGATTGAGATTGTCAACAAGTCTAAACTGGTGCCAGGAAGCCCATTAAGAATTTAGGATTTATGTATGCAATTGCCACCATGTGCAATAACCAGGTTTGTGCACCGTGTGGCTAGAAATCAATGACATGGGAATCATGCCAAAGCTAAAATCAATAAATGTCGTGCCTTCCAAATGGAAATAACAAGTTCACATAAATGGGCCTCGAAATCCACACAATGTCACACCGCCAATAAACCTAGAAACAAGCACTGCAGCCGAGAGGAGAGGTATCTCGAATAGGCGCCAGTGCTGGCAGGACGCGCCCCTTATATATGCAAGGAAATATTGTAGTCTAGAACCACACCCAGCAACTAGCCTCCTACCCAAACACCCAGATATGATTTATAGAACCATATCGATCCTGAAAGAACGAGGCCCACAATTGATGTGGGTGGGAAGCTGCACAGGGCTGCATTCTTCAGATTGTTTTTTTTTAAATAATTATTACAAGGGCAATCTTCTTGCTTCCAATCATTCAGGAAGAGTAAGATCTCCATGAATTTCTCGATTTTTCTTTCAGACTGAGCTCTATAAAAAGCTGCTCGTAACAGAAAGGGTAAATTCACTGACCCTGCACTCCCAGCGTGGGTCGGAGGATGGATGACAACACTAGCACAGATTCTACAACCGGTTCTTCTTTCGATCTCCCCAATGGGAGAGCACCATCAGTGAACTCACTCTGCTGCAGTACAGATTTAAAGTAGCTTCATCAGCAGACCTCGTCAGAGCAGTTAATATTCCTCCTTATATTTGGGTGGTCAAAAATGTTCCTATTGAGTATAATTACCTTAACATACATTCAATCAGACATAAAGCACTATCTTGCAAATAGGACAGAAAGATGCACATAATGATTGTGAATGTGTCTTGACCTAGCAGTCTCTCACACTCCAGGACTGCTCAGTTAGTTCTAAATGGTCCAAATTTCGGCACAGCAGTACTTTAACTGTACATCCCACAGAATTCAATTCTACAGAAATTAATTTCATCATTTCTCTAAAATACAAAACAAGTAGATTTATTCCTGGGATGAGAGGGCTGTCCTATGAGGAGAGATTGAGTAGAATGGGCCTATATTCTCTGGAGTTTAGAAGAATGAGAGGTGGGAGTGATATATAGACCTCCAAACAGTAATGCGGAGGTTGGGGATGGCATTAAAAGGGAAATTAGAGAAGCGTGCAATAAGGGCACAGCAGTCATCATGGGTGACTTTAATCTACATATAGATTGGGCTAACCAAATTAGTAACAATACTATGGAGGAGGAATTCCTGGAGTGTTTACGGGATGGTTTCCTGGACCAATATGTCGAGGAACCAACCAGAGATCAGGCCATCTTAGACTGGGTATTATGCAATGAGAAAGGATTAATTAGCAATCTTGTTGTGCGAGGCCCCTTGGGTCGGAGCGATCATAATATGATAGAATTCTTCATTAGGATGGAGAGTGAAGTAGTTGACTCAGAGACTAGGGTCCTGAATTTAAATAAAGGAAACTACGATGGTATGAGTTGGGTAGGATTGATTGGGGAATGTCACGCAAAGGGTTGACGGTGGAGAGGCAATGGCAAACATTCAAAGACCGCATGGACGAACTACAGAATTTGTTCATCCCAGTTTGGCATAAGAATAAAACAAAAAGGGTGACTCAACCGTGGCTAACAAGGGAAATTAGGGATAGCATAAGATCCAAGGAGAGCGCATATAAATTGGCGAGAAAAAGCAGTAACCCTGTGGATTGGGAGCAGTTTAAGATTCAACAAAGGAGGACAAAGGGATTAATTAAGAAGGGGAAAATAGAATACGAGAGTAAGCTTGCAGGGAACATAAAAACTGACTGTAAAAGCTTTTATAGATATGTGAAGAGAAAAAGATTAGTGAAATCAAGCATAGGTCCCTTGCAGTCAGAATCAGGGGAACTTATAATGGGGAACAAAGAAATGTCAGACCAATTAAATACATATTTTGGTTCTGTCTTCACAAAGGAGGACACAAATAACCTCCCAGAGATGTTGGGGAACATAGGGTCTGATGAAAGGGAGGAACTGAAAGAAATCAGTATTTGTAGGGAAATGGTGTTAGGGAAATTGAAGGGATTGAAGGCCGATAAATCCCCAGGGCCTGATAATCTACATCCTAGGGTACTTAAGGAAGTGGCCCTAGAAATAGTAGATGCATTGCTGATCATCTTCCAACATTCGATGGAATCTGGAACAGTACCCATGGATTGGAGGATAGCTAATGTTACCCCACTATTCAAAAAGGGTGGTAGAGAGAAAACGGGGAATTACAGACTGGTAAGCCTGACATCGGTAGTGGGGAAAATGCTAGAGTCCATTATAAAAGATGTAATAGCTGAGCACTTGGAAAACAGTGACAGGATCAGACAAAGTCAACATGGATTTACAAAAGGTAAATCATGCTTGACTAATCTATTGGAATTTTTTGAGGATGTAACTGGTAAAATAGATAAGGGAGAACCAGTGGATGTGGTGTATTTGGACTTCCAAAAGGCTTTTGATAAGGTCCCGCATAAGAGATTAGCGTGTAAAGTTAAGGCACATGGGATTGGGGGCAAGGTATTGACTTGGATAGAGAACTGGTTGGCAAACAGAAAGCAAAGAGTTGCAATAAACGGGTCTTTTTCCGAGTGACAGGCAGTGACTAGTGGGGTACCGCAGGGATCGGTCCTTGGACCCCAGCTATTCACAATATATATTAATGATCTGGACAAGGGAACTAGATGTAATATCTCCAAGTTTGCAGACGACACAAAACTGGGTGGGCGTGTGTGCTGCGAGGAGGATGCCGAGAAACTCCAGGATGATTTGGACAGGTTGGGTGAGTGGGCAGAAGCGTGGCAGATGCAATATAATGTGGATAAATACGAGGTTATCCACTTTGGTGTCAAAAACAGAAAGGCAGATTATTATCTGAATGGCAATAGATTGGGAGAAGGGGAAGTGCAACGAGACCTGGGTGTCCTTGTGCACCAGTCGCTGAAGGTAAGCATGCAGGTGCAGCAGGCGGTTAAGAAGGCAAATGGTATGTTGGCCTTCATAGCGAGAGGGTTTCAGTACAGGAACAAGGGTGTCTTGCTGCAGTTGTACAGGGCCTTGGTGAGACCACACCTTGAGTACTGTGTGCAGTTTTGGTCACCTTATCTGAGGAAGGATGTTCTTGCCATGGAAGGAGTTCAGCGAAGATTCACAAGGCTGATACCTGGGATGGCAGGAATGACGTATGAAGAAAGATTGGGTCGATTGGGCTTATACTCGCTGGAGTTTAGAAGAATGAGAGGGGATCTCATTGAAACTTATAAAATTCTGACGGGACAGGACAAACTAGATGCAGGAAGGATGTTCCCGATGGTCAGGGAGTCCAGAACCAGGGGTCACAGTCTAAGGATAAGGGGTAAGCCATTTAGGACAGAAATGAGGAGGAATTTCTTCACCCAGAGAGTGGTGAACCTGTGGAATTCTCTGCCACAGAAGGCAGTAGAGGCCAATTCATTAAATAGATTCAAGAAGGAGTTGGATATATTTCTTAAGGCTAAAGGGATCAAGGGATATGGGGAGAAAGCAGGGACAGGGTACTGAATTTGGATGATCAGCCATGATCGCATTGAATGGCGGAGCAGGCTAGAGGGGCCGAATGGCCTACTCCTGCTCCTATCTTCTATGATTCTATGATCTAATTGAAACATATAAGATACGGAGGGGGATTGACAGGGTAGATGCTGAGAGGTTGTTTCCCCTGGCTGGAGAGTCTAGAACTAGGGGTCATAGTCTCAGGATAAGGGGTCAGCCATTTAAGACTGAGATGAGGAGAAATTTCTTCACTCAGAGGGTTGTGAATCTTTGGAATTCTCTACCCCAGAGGGCTGTGGATGCTGAATCGTTGAGTATTAATTATTAAGACTGAGATCGATAGATTTTTGGACACCAAGGGATATGGGGATAGGGCGGGAAAGTGGAGTAGTGGTAGAAGATTAGCCATGATCTTACTGAATGGTGGAGCAGCCTCAAGGTGCCGTATGGCCGACTCCTGCTCCTAATTCTTATGCAAGTCAGAGACCAAACTTTTAGAAGACAAGTACTTAGACCATGCGTGAGAGTGGTCATCAACGACCCCGGTTATTCTGATCCATGGTTAAGCCAAGTTGGATTTGAAAGTATCAGCAGTCCCCTGGAGAGGAATATGCTCTCTCTCAGCCATCCTACATCATGTCCGGTTTTTTTCAGGGGCCTGTATTTTCCAAAATGGTCATTGTACTGTATGTAATTTTAGCCAGACTGTACAGTACATAGATAGTCATCAGTTGATGAATTTTACCCGGTAAAACTCATATATTCCCGACAACAAATCTCTTATTAAATGGTGTGCCTATTTTCATAAAATCAGCAATTAATTAGCTCAATCAATTACCCATTCATACAAATAAAAGACATTCATTCATCATTCATCTAGAGTTACTTAAGGAGATCGTCAGTTCAAAGGACTCGACCCATGTACGCAAGACGTGGTTTCCAGTCACTGACAACGCTGAGGTCGGCGCTTGACCTCAGCAGCCATTTTCTCAAATCTTTCCTGAAATTGACTTAAATCATGTGCCTTACACTTCATGGTCATTAGATAGGGGGAAATTTAACTGCAATAAGCCCCTTGTAATTAGGCATCGGTGACATTGCCTGTGAAAAACATTACAGGGGCCCATCTCCCATGCCTTAAGGTGTAAAATACACCAAGTATGGCTTGCTACATTGAAGGCTAGTCCGTAATTTGCGAGTGTCCATCTTTCCAGAGTGCCTCTTGTATCTTTTATACTGGAAAAATATTTCGGATGGTCATGAAGTGTCTGTATTTTACGGTAGTCTGTTGTTTGCGAGTGTCTGTAGGACCAAGTTTCACTGCATTTTCTTTCTGCCCCAAAAGGTAAACATGGTAAAGGGGACAGTGTTAAATAATTAGGAAATTAGGTAGAACACGTCAGCAGGGAAGGTTACATAGATTAATACAACAACAACAACTTGCATTTATTTAGCGCCTTTAATGTAATAAACGTCCCAAGGATGACCAAAGCTTGGTCAAAGAGGTAGGTTTTAAGCAGCGTCTTAAAAGAAGAGAGAGGTAGAGAGGCGGAAAGGTTTAGGGAGGGAATTCCAGAGCTTAGGGCCTAGGCAGCTGAAAGCACGGCTGCCAATGGTGGAGTGATTTAAATCGGAGATGCGCAAGAGGCCAGAATTGGAGGTGCGCAGAGATCTTAGAGCGTTGTAGGGCTAGAGGAGGTTACAGAGATAGGTAGGAGGGAGGCCATGGAGGGATTTGAAAACAAGGATGAGAATTTTAAAATTGAGGCGTTGCCAGACTGGGAGCCAATGTAGCTCAGCGAGCACAGGGGTGATGGGTGAATGGGATTTGGTCCAAGTTAAGATACGGGCAGCAGTGTTTTGGATGAGCTCATGTTTACGGAGGGTGGAAGATGGAGGCTGGCCAGGAGAGTGTTGGAATAATCAAGTCTAGAGGTAGTGGTTTATGATTTCTGGATTGAGGGGTATGATGAGGAGGCAGGTAAATGAGTTGGAGAGCCATGAAAAAGGAGGAATTTGTTAGACACAATAGCCTCTTCCTGTTTCTAAGAAGTCTATTGTTCTGAAGGGGCGGTGTCACTGCCGCTGAAGGCCCCCCCCCACCCCCGCCAACTTCATCTGTCTCACAATTCTTACATAATGATAATCTTCTGTACCCAACTCGATCTAATTGACAGTACACATCTGAAGCACTGTTCAGTCGCATCTCCTGGGACAATTATGTATAGAGATTAATTGGGACAATAAGTCTAGAGTAAGAGTGGGAAGAGGCAATATTCACCTGTGCTTCTGAAACTATGGGGAAGATTTTCCTGTTGCTACACCAGAACATCGTGGATTGGCTGGGCACAGCGAACAGAGGAAAATTGGACAGGGAGGATCAGGCATCCTCAAGGAACCCTGCCCAATTTTCTGTCCATTCATTTAAATATGTGGTAAATTGGGCAGGCTCCATTATTGCGTGAAATCTTACCCACCCAATTTCCCCCTATTTCCCCAGGAGATCCAATACGTCCAAGGCACAGGAAGAGGAAGTTCTGCCTCGTAACTTTATTATTCTGTGCACTATTTATTATAGCCTTGCCGTATTCCAAACCTCAATAAGGCACACCAGCCCCATAAATTTGTCTATTATTACATATTCATAACACACACTATTTTAAAATACATCTAAAAAGCATTCAACCTATATAAACCAAGACAATATTTTCTATGTCAATCACCAAGGAGAGTACATTTAGACCACACGGAGTACTGTGGAGGGTTCTTGTCTCATTATGAAAAAGATATAGAGGCACGGAAGAGGGTGCAGAGAAGATTTACAAGGATGATACCAGAACTGAGAAGTTACACCCATCAGACTGAGTCTCTTTTCTCTAGAAAAGAGAAGGCTGACCTGATAGAGGACTTGAAGATTATGAAGGGGTTTGATAGGGTCGACGTAGGGAAGATATTTCCACTTTTATTTTAATGGCCTCTAGTTTTGGTCTCCCCCACAAGGTAGTCACCTATAAATCCAATAGGGAATGCAGCAGAAACTTCTTTACCCAGAGAGTGGTGAGAATGTGGAACTCACTACCACAGGGAGTGGTTGCGGCGACTAGTAGAGATGCATTTAAGGGGAAGCTCGATAAACACATGAGAGAGAAAGGAATAGAAGGCAATGCTAATATGGTTAGATGAAGTAGGGTGGAAGGAGGGTCGTGTGGAGCATAAACACTGGCATAGACCTGATGGGCCAAATGGCCTGTTTCTGTGCTCTACATACTATGTAGTTCCAAGCATTGACTTGTTTTGAGTTACTCATATGGGCATGCCTAGCCTTGATCACATGACCTTCGCTAAGATTGCCTATAGGATTATAATCTGCATCTGCCAAGCATGATGTGATCCAGGTCAGTGAACAAGGGAGTGCGCGAAAGGAGGTGAAAAGTCAGCATCAGAAGCAGCAGTGCTGGACCTGCACAGTATTGCTATCAGGTTTCTTTTAACAAGGAAAATGATAGGGTCCACAGTCCTACGCAATCCTATTCAATCCCTTTCTCTTTAAGTCAACAACACTTTAAAAAAAAAACTAAACGCAACATCAAAAATCAGGAAAGTGTTCCCATTGTGCCACTTCTGATTCAGTTAATTGAGGAGCGAGTGGAACTCTACGTCTGCCATCTTTCCATTCACGCTCAATTCCTGTGCGTGTGAGACTCAAACACTCTAAGATTAAATTATGGTGCGTACAATAACCAACATTAATAGCCTCAGTAATCATATTCCATTCCAACCTATATAAACAAATGACTGGAATATTCGGTGATTGTTGAACAAATAATAAGCGTCATCGGCGACACGATTTCCAGTGGAAGTTTGCTGAGATCTTTGGCCAAAATTTGCTGTATATTTTAACCTCATCAATGCATTCTCTCATCAGCATCAATAAACTTTTATGTTTTATTAATAACAATGACTAGATACATTAAACTGTCGCAGAGATTTACACAACATGGCAACTTGGTTCAGCGGGAAGTCCCTCTACAGCCTTCCCAACCAATTATCCGCTTTTCTTTCCAGTGAGATACCTCTATGGTCCTGAAAATCCACATGAGCTGGGATGCGTCTGCCCACGGCCTCTCCTCTCCACTTAACCTCAACACCATTTCCATATCCCTTGATAATCTTACCCAACAAAAATCTAGCGATCTCAGTCTTTTGGAGGAGCAAGTTCCAATTTTCCATTACCCTTTGTGTGGAAAAAGTACTTCCAGATTTCACTCCTAAACGGCCCAGCTCTAATTTTAGACCTGGATTCTTCCACAAGGGGAAAGTTTCTCTGTATCTACCCTATTAAATCCCTTTATCATTTTAAACACCTTGATTAGATCACCCCTCAGCCATCTAAACTCAAGGGAATACAAGCCAAGTTTATGCAACCTGTCCTCATAATTTAACCCCTCAAGCCATGTTGTAATTCTGGTGAATCTGCGCTGTACCTCTTCCAAGACCAATATATCCTTCCTGAGGCTCAGTGCCCAAATCTGAACGCAGTGCTCCCGATGGGCTAGGACCACGTTTCTGTACAACTGAAGCATCACTTCCGCACTTTTGGATTCCAACCCCCTTGAGATAAAGGCCAACATTCCATTTACCTTTTTGTATCTGTGCACTTGCTTTAAGTGTACATGGACACTTAAATCCCATTGCTCCCCCACAGTTCCTAATCTCTCACCATTAAGAAAATATTCCGATTTGTCTTTCTCAGATCCAAAATGGATGACCTCACATTTCTCTACATTGAATTCCATCTGCCATAGTTTTTCCCACTCACTCAGTCTGTCTATGTCGCTTTGTACTCACTTAGTCTGTCTATGTCCCTTTGTAACTTGCTGCTCCCATCTACACAACTTACTATGCCTCCTAACTTAGTGTTGTCTGCAAACTTTATTCCTTCATCCAAGTCCTTAATATAGATGGTGAAAAGCTGAGGCCCCAGTACAGATCCCTGGGGAACGTCACTTGTTACTTCTCGTCAATCAGAATGAATTTTGCTAATAATCTCTTGTGCGGAACCTTATCAAATGCCTTCTGGAAGTCCATATAGACAACATTTATAAACACTCAAAAACCTCAGAATGTCCTAAAGCCCTTCACAGCCAACAAATTACTTTTGAAGTGTAGTCACTGTTGTAATATAAGGAAACGCGGCAGCCAATTTGAGCACAGCAAGGTCCTACAAATAGCAACGAGGTTAATGACCAATTAAACTGTTTTAGTGGTGTTGGTTGAGGGATAGTTATTGCAAGGACACCAGGAGCGCTCCCCTGCTCTTCTACGAATAGTGTTATGGGATCTTTTATGTCCACCTGAGGGAGCAGATGGGACCTCAGTTTATCATCTCATCCGAAAGACGGCACCTCCAACGTGCAGCACTCCCTCAGTACTGCACTGGAGTGTCAGCTGAGAGGGCGTGCTAAAGTCCTGGAGCAGGGCTTGAACCTTCTGACTCAGATACAAGAGTGCTATCACTGTGCCAAGGCTGACACTATATGGTATTCGTACCCATCGGCACCGCAGAAGTTTGAATTCCTGGAATTATACAAAATACTGCACATACAATTATGAGTTACCGTCTTTAGAACTGTGCCAAGCATCAAAATTGATTTGAAAACAAACGGTTGTGGTTGAACTCGCAACTTGATGCCGAGCCAGCCACTATGAGGATAATGGCACACAGTGCGATTAACTCCTTCAGGTACTGTTACAAAATATTTGGCCAAAAACGTCCAAAATAGTCAAGTGGCACAAAGGCACAGCCATAACATGTTCCAGCGTGCTGTGCACTGTGAAGCAAAAGGATACAGGATAATGCCTATGATTTCTCACACGGGTTTGACTATATTAAAACAGTGACTACACCAAAAGTACTTCCTTGGCTGTAAAGCTATTTGGGAGGTCCTGAAAGGTGCTGTATAAATGTAAATATTTCTTTCTTCCTTCAACCACGTGCTGAGCAGATGCCAGATATTTGTGCACAAGGATGGTGCAAATATCAGAGGCCCTGGGCTGCTCTCTTGCATTTCTGAGAATGCAGCTGGATTGGTATTGGCAGAGCTCCAGATGGTCTTCTTGACCAGGAGAGGGTCTAAGCACAGACATTACGGAGGGGGTGAAAAATGGGGAAGAAGAAAATTCATCAAAAAAAATCCCTCCACCCCGAAAAAAAAGTGCCCTTTTCTGCCTTCAGTTTATTTAGCTGGGCAATTAACGCACATGATTTTCAGCAAGATGATTTTAATTCAGTGTGAAGTCATCAAATCTCTGTGCAAGGAAAAAACACCGTTGCATAATTCAGCTGCAAAGCTCAGTGATTTTCTGCTGATTTCAGGAAACCTCAACAGTACAATTGATTAATCAGTTGAAAAAAAAATCAATGTTTCTTCACAAAAACAAGTCAGTTTGGCTCAGAGTTAATTAGAAGATGGAGAATGTGTCCCTCATCGGTACTGTAGATGGATAACTGGCACAGTCACTCATGCATATACAAGCCCCAACTCAACAAGGGATGACATATAATTTAGCACTCTGTCCCAAACAGCTGCTATTTTATATAATATGTATTACAGCATACTTTTTTTTAATAGCATTTTACAGTGTTACTGAGCAGTGGCTCATGAATAAACTGCCATCTGGATATTAGTTTTTCTTTTAAATTCACAGCCATATGCATTTCTCGATAAGAGAATCTACAAACCGAGACATTATACCAAGTGCAATACTGAACACAATAAATTGCATTTCAAGTACTTTCTAGTGCTATTGAAAATCACTGTACGCTACCCTTTGTAACACCAATCCATTTACAAGAGTTGCTTTTGCAAAAAAGGAAGCTGTTATTTTAATATTTGTTTGTGTCCTTGCAGTGCTTGAACATCAAATGTCAATAAGCACATCTAATAACCATCAATTCAGATGGATGTGCTACGATAACTCTGGTTTACCGAGCAGTGTTTTGTTTAAACAGTATCCACAACAGTGAAGAATGCAGAGCTCAGAGGGGTTGGCATTACTCCTGATTTTGGGATGCTAGGGTTTCCAACATGGTTTTCGTCAGGCTCAAAGTTAGCATTACTTAGATGTCAGCCGTGGCTCAGTGGGCAGCGCTCTCGCCTCCGAGTCAGCAGGACGTGGGTTCAAGTCCCACTCCAGAGACGTGAGCACAAAAATCTAGGCCGACACTCCAGGGCAGTGCTGAGGGAGTGCCGCACTGTCGGAGGTGTCGTCCATCGGATGAGACGTTAAACCGAGGCCCTGTCTGCCCGCTCAGGTGGATGTAAAAGACCCCACAGCACGATTCGAAGAGGAGCAGGGAAGTTATCCCCAATATCCTGGCCAATATTTATCCTTCAACCAACACTTAAAAACAGTTTATCTGGTCATTTATTTCAAAGCTGTATGTGGAACCTTGCTGTGCACAAATTGGCTGCCGCGATTCCTATATTACAAGTGTGACTACATTTCAAAAGTACTTCATTGACTGTAAAGCACTTTGGGTTTATTTTTATAACTTTTTAAAAGATTTAAAAAAAATTCAAAAATTTAATTTTTTATTTAAAATTTAAAATTTATTTAACTATACTTATTTTATTAATGATGTGGAGATGCCGGCGTTGGACTGGGGTGGACAAAAATGAGAAGTAAAATTAAATAAATCTGTTGGACTATAACCTGGTGTTGTGCGACTTCTCAATTTTATTTATGTGATGGTTTTTAAAAAAAATTTAATTGAGGTTTAGCTGTTATTTTGGGGGGGGTGTAAGATTCATAGCTTTCACAGCACGTATGTGAAACTTATGAATGGAAGATGGTGTGCTGCCATTGGCTCTAACTGAGTCACGTGATCCCACAGCTCGCACGAATTCACTACGCCGGTGGGATACGCAAGCACTGCCCAGCTGATGTCTGGAACATCAAGTTCGTGCGAGCTGGATCTGAAAAAGCCAACGCGGAGTGAGAGATCGCGCCTGCTCCTTACCCCCGCGGGAACAGAGCGAGATCAATTTCTGGGCCATTAACCCATTTAAAATTACGAGTTACTGCTGTCGTTAAAATAACAAGCAATGAAAGATCATATTAATGCACTACTAGGCTCATTACTAATATTGTACAGCACAATTTGAACCGCTACATTCCTAGAATGGCAGAAATCATCAATCAGCAAGTGATTTTTTTTTTTTTGCCTTTAAATGAACTAAAGTTGCAAGTCATACAAAACACACTCTCTGATGATGCAGCCAAGTATAAAGCAAGGAGGAAGAGTCCAGGAATAGCCCACAGGGTACATCTGAGGAAAATAAACTCCAGATGCAACGCTGGTTATTTGTGGTTTGTTATATAAGCAGCATTTTGACAGATGACTGGCCAACAACAGCTTCCTTACACGACAGTCTCAAAGAGTCAGGGCGGATACGTCCAATGTTGCAGCAGGTCAGGGGTCTGACCCGCTGTGCAACTAAATGGCACAATTCTGGCTCTTGCCCAAGATGTCCCCTGTAGCAAGCTTCCAATTTCCAGCAAAGCGAACCTAACTTTGAGCAGACTGAAGTCATCTTCAGCTCAGGAAAGTTGGACTGAAATAGCTTAAAAGTAATCACAATGCAACAAGAATGGAGACTTGCAAGCTGTTAGGCCGTACGAGATGTCCTGTGACTTTATCGCCGAGGAAGCACCACACAATCACCTGAACCATTGGTTTTCAAACTGTTCTGCATGTGGGACCCCCCCCCCCCCCACCCTGTGAATATCGAGACACTCCTGGGGACCTCCTCTCCCAACGTCTGAAATACAGTGGCAGCTACCCAAGTGGAAAGAGTTTCTCCTTGCAGAAAAGAGTTTTATTAGTACAGTGTACAGCAACAGAATGACGTGCTAGTTAGTCAACAAAATACACCAGAAATATACAGAATTGTCGGGATACTACGCTCACAACACACCGTATGCCCAGCCGTGAATGGGCAGGAATCTGGTGACCTTGAGGACCCTCAGGGACCCCCCCGGCCACAGATATTCCAGGGGGCCCCAGCATGAAAACCAAGTCAATCATATATGGGTCAGTTGTTTTCAGCCACAACTGTGACCAGGAGAGTGGCATATATTAGGAAGAAAACAATGTTTCTATTCAGGTTGAACTTAAGGCAAAGGATATTAAGTACTGGACTGTGACAGACTCTTAAAAAGAAAGACTTGCATTTCTATAGCGCCTTTCACAACCATCAGACGCCCCAAAGTGCTTTACAGCCAATGAAGTACTTTTGAAGTGTAGCCACTGTTGTAATGTAGGAAACGCGGCAATTTGCGCACAGCAAGCTCCCACAAACAGCAATGTGATAATGACCAGATAATCTGTTTTTTAGTGATGTTGATTGAAGGATAAATATTGGCTAGGACACCTGAGAAAGCAGACGGGGCCTCGGTTTAACGTCTCATCCGAAAGACGCCACCTCCAACAGTGCAGCACTCCCTCAGCACTGGCACTGGGAGCGTCAGCCTAGCTTTTTGTGCTCAAGTCCCTGGAGTGGGACTTGAACCCACAACCTTCTGACTCAGAGGCGAGAGTGCTACCCACTGAGCCACGGCTGGCCCTTTTATCAGCCAGTGTTGGGATCACGTATTTCCGAATCAGTTACAGCACAGCCCACTGCAAAGTAAAGCCTCGTTTACTCTAAACCAACAGTGTGCCTCCCAAGAGCAGCCACACTATAGGACTAGTGCGAATTCTTGCACTTCTCCACACCAGCCATCCGTATGGCTTTACTGAGTCAGATCGCCATTCCAAGCCAAATTAGGGGCACCTTTGAGCTGTGCGCGCCCACCCACTGGATACTGGATTGGGAACGCTCGCATTCGTTTCACGTAGACCCTTACAGCCAGCAGAAAGAAGGAACTTTCATCTCATTATTGAGGACAGGATTCATATCGCAGGCCCCCAAGACGAGAGGTTAGTGTGCTTATCCCCTCCATTCCCCCAGACAGTGACTGTATACTTAGCTCGGAATAATAACATTTATTTCCCACGTTCTGAATATAATAATGGTATCGCACCTGGCAGACACTAGAACATCAAATTTTAGAAATATTATACTACTTTTTCCTCCCACAGATGGCAGTTTAATGCAGCTCTGTTCTGTACAATACAGCACCGATCTCTTGTGTAGCTAATAAATATCTGCTACAACTGTACTGGAGTTTCAAGGTTATCTTAAAAAGCCAAATCGCCGCATTCCTTCCTCTTAAAAACTCAAGGACTGTGGTGGAAGCAATGCTGCATTCTATCCAAAATTACAAGGCCTTTAAGACACGTCTGTATGACCTAAAAAACAAACTATTAAAACTTGTATTGTGCTTTCCTCTATCGCCCCGGCCCCCACTCCAGTTTTATTTTCAGCTCATGCTGTGTTTGGAATCAAGGTGGGAGTTGACGTGCTGGCAAAAGCAACAAACTCTTTCCGACTTTGTATCCATCAGCAATATTCAGCGCGCCCACGTCACAGTGTGTAACAGAGTTCCCCTTATCTTACCTTGAAAATGTCTGCACCATCCGATTAAGTCAACGCGCCTTGTTCAAACAAGATAAAAACAATATCATCTAATAGGCAATCCTTCTCTTCCTCCAGCCTTCAAACATGATGATTATTTTTATCTTTATTTTATGACTATACTACTACACCCTTTTCTGATCTGAACTTTCCTCTCCTATTGCTCGCAAGCTCCAGATACATAATCTTACATGCTATTCCTGCTCCCTCTTAATCCTCACCGTGTTGAAATCACAACACTTTGTACCTCAAAGCTATGGAACTCTTCACCTCCCTCAATATTCACTTCCTTCAATTATCCACAGACTTTGCAAACTCAAGCTTCGTGCCACATATTCGCCACTTTCCGATTAATCCATTCTTCTACCCTATTCTTTTGGTCCTACGCACTATGTGCTTTAGCATTTAAAATACAAACTCCCATCATGTTTGTCTCTCAGGGCAGGATTGCCAAATCAGTGATGAGTTTGAGGGCAAAGCTCTGCCTAACTTAATGTCCACTAGGGAACTGGACCGAGATCGCTTATCATTATATTTCCCACAGTAGTTTGTAGGCTTATAAGAGACATCAGAAAGAAAACTGTCCCAAATTTGAGCCAAAGGAGAAACATCAACTCCAGGACACATTGTTCCAGGGAGAATTAGTTAGTATATTCTAATCAGGAATGGTCTTATTAAATTGTTATAAATAATTTTAGGAGTGCATAAATGGTCAACAAATTATGTTAAGCAGTGCAGTGTTGTCCAATACATTAGCCACTAGTCACATGTGGTTCAGTGGGGATCCAGATGTGGCTACTTGCACTTCTGATTAGTAAATAAAAAATGTTAATAGACACCATCTCAATACTCATATTCATGTGTACTTTAACCCTTTTGTGCATTTGTTGGTAAAATGGTAAGACCAGCGTGTGTGTGCACGCGCAAGTGTTTTTTGATTGTTGTGTGTGCTTTACTTCCATGTTTACTGAATGGTGGTAGAGGTTTGTTAAGTCAATATATACACGTGATGTACATTTACCTGTATTGTGTGTACGACATTTTCCCACTAATATTAGTGCATGTGGCTAGAACAGTGTTGCCGTAGCCATAACTGTGGCTAGTCAGTTATTTCTATTGGACAACACTGTCGTAGAGAATTCAGTTCTTAAAATATTCACTATTATTAACAAGACAGCCATGTCACTATAGTGCATACCAACGATTTAACTTGCATCATAAAATGATCTTGTGAAGTGGATTTATTCTCTTATACAGTTTATATATTTAATTTGATCTACCAGGCCTTGAATTAATCTTCATGTCTGTCATCAACAAACCTTAGAGTTGAGGTTGCTTCTAAAAAAATACTGATTTAATCGCAGACTTCTCTGCTCTTAGCAACCTGAGATAATCCGTACAGCTGCATTCAGTAGTTTTTTTAAAATTTAGATCCACTTCTAAACATATTGGGCCGGATTTGTACGAGGTGTATACGCGCCCGTAGGTGCTGCGCAAGTGCTGGTTTCAGGAATGCGAAACGCATGCGCTGAAACCCGGCACTTGCGATCTGTCAAAGAATTTTCTTGACAGATCCTCCGCCTGCCCTGGAGAAGGGCCTCTGTGGGTGGAGAGTTGCGCTATTTGCACAACTTCCGCCTGCTGAAAACCTTTAAAAATCTTACGCCTGGTAAAAGCCTGCTTTTACCAGCATAAGAGTTGAAAAAAATAAAGAAATAAAAATGTATCACTGTTTAATTTTAGCCCCGTAAAAAACTTTAATTATTTTTTTCAAAAAATTAAATTTGTTTAAAATATTTAATTTAATTTTAACTACGTGACTTTTTTTTTAAAAAGTTAAACGTTAAATAAAATTTTAAGTGATCCCCATTCATACTTTTGACAGGTCTGTGCGTAGAGACCTGTCAAAAGTGTGCAGGGGAGATTCCCTTCTTTGATTGGTTCCCCATGGCCCACGTGATCAGCATTGCGTAGAGCAGAGGCCCAGGAGCGGAAGTCTCAGGACCTACGGAGCCAGCAGGTAAGTGCGTAGATTTTTTTCCGATCGGAGGCATCCGCCCGCAGGGAGCCTCCGATCGGAAATTCAGGGCCAATATTTAAAATGAAATGTTTCTGGACAATATTAATTTGTTAGGTGTGAAGCCTTTCCTTTGAATGCATTCGGTATTACCAGAATACGGACAGCAGAAAGCTCAAGTTCCCAGGTGCATCTTTAGTTAATGTCCTCAACACCTGTTGGTGTCCACCCGGCAGATCTCAGTCCCACATTTCCAGCGCCAATCTTTTGACTGCAGAGGATGGAACTGGCAAGCAAGTGTTTTTATTCCCTGCCCCTGCACTTGCTTAAAAACCTCATCGATCTCCAGCTTCTTCCAGTTCTGACGAAGGGTCATCGACCTGAAACATTAACTCTGTTTCTCTCTCCACAGATGCTGCCTGACCTGCTGAGTGTTTCCAGCATTTTCTGTTTTTATTTCAGATTTCCAGCATCCGCAGTATTTTGCTTTTGTATAAGCGTTTTTATTCGTTCATAAAGAGTCACCTTTTATTTTGGCTCTGCTGCACAGTGCTCCATACATTATAATATCCCATAGAATTATATGACCAAACAATCCACTCACTACATTTAATTACATAACTGGATGCTGTCTGCCTGATCCTTGTAGTCTACGACAAAACATAATGCCAACAGCGGTGGTCTCAAAGAGATGAACAGCAATATTGCCATAGCAATCTTCTCTCTCTGGCAGGTGATCTTTCAGAGGGCTTTGTCTTTAAGCTGTGAAGGAGGAGGACAAGTCACAGATGCTGCCTGACCTGCTGAGTATTTCCAGCATTTTCTGTTTCTGTTTCAGATTTCCAGCACCCCGCAGTACTTTTACCTTTTGCGTTAACGTTTAATTCACTGCCACTTCTCTTCCAGCGATGCCCACCTTGATGAAGTTCTGCTCTTCTCTCCGATGGGATTTCCGTTTTGTCTCTTTTACCTTGGTCACCTTTATTGCTCACTTCTGCTCTCACCCCTTCCCCTCCCTCCCAGAACCACGATAGGGTCCCCTTGTCCTCACCTTTCACCCCACCAGCCTCCACATTCAACGGATCATGCTCCGCCATTGTGCGATGCCACCACCAAAAACATCTTTCCCCTCCCCTCCCCTTCAGTATTCTGAAGGGAGCGTTCCCACCATGACATCTTGGTACAGCTCCTCTAGAGCCATCTTTTGTTTCTTTACTTGTTCCATTACCACCCCCTTTTGCCTTGGACCATCATCCCTTTTGTTATTTAAATCACTCCTGCCTTCCACAGTATCACAGACCTTCTCTCTCGTTCTTTCCTCCCCTCCACCCCACTTCCCTGCCACTGTGCTTGCTTAAAACCCATTACATTTGTATCATTTTCCAGTTCTGACATAAGGTCACAGACCTGAAACATTAACTCGCTTTCGCTCTCCACAGATGCTGCCTGACCTGCTGAGCATATCCAGCATTTTCTGTTTATATTTCAGATTTCCAGCATCTGCAGTATTTTGCATTTTGTCACACCATTTCTTGTTGCTGACTGGAGAAGGGATTGACTTGCTGGTACGATCACAAATCCTTCAGCAATTCAACGATATGCGTCTGCAGGATTGGTCTGACAATTACAAGCTGGAAAGGTATGCAGATGATTGCAGGACATACGACCGAGGATGATGGTTCGACAGCGGTTGGCCGACAAACCTCATCTCCGTAACCTCCTCCAGCCCTACAACCCTCCGAGATCTCTGCACTCCTCCAATTCTGGCCTCTTGCACATCCCTGATTTTAATCGCTCCACTACTGGCAGCCGTGCCTTCTGTTGCCTAGGCCCTAATCTCTGGAATTCCCTCCCTAATTCTCTCTGCCTCGCTCTCCTCCTTTAAGATGCTCCTTAAAACCTACCTCTTGGTCATCTGTCCTAATATCTCATGTGGCTCAGTGTCAAATTTTGCTCGATAACGCTCCTGTGAAGCGTCTTGCTCCCATATTTGCCAACATGGTTTTTTTGTTCCATTCTGTGACCCAAACAATAACGGAGATGAGCAGGTTAGACACAGTAATGTATATATATATCCTTTGCAGCTCAACGACATCAACCTTGTTACATGTAGTAGACTTTATGACAAAAAATTATTTCCCATAACTGCACCAACCTCTGGTTCGTTCTCTTGACCCACACCTTTGGGGCATTTTATACAGAATCGGGAAGGATCCGATCTGTGCCCCCGTTAGCATTCTCTGACCACCTGCTTGCGGCAGAACTACACTTAAGGTGCTTGGCGAGTTTCAGGTCTTTTAGGCCACCGTATGGCCTTCCAGGTACATGGCGGGTCCAACAGCAATTCTCACAACAGATCACAAGCACAAATAGCAGAGGATTCCCATTGCAAAATAAAGTCAAGCATGTTGCAGTTATACATATAACACAATCTTTTGTTTTATATAACATATAAAAAAGGATGTTCGCCTGGATCGGAAGGCTAGATTCGGAAGTTAAAACACTAATTTGAGAAGGCAGATATTGCCTCAATCGCTAAGTCAGTTGGGACTTAGCTGCCAGGTCACTGAAGCATAAACATGTTGCTGTGAATTGACAGTAACAAACACTGAAGGGCCAATATAGGGAGTGTCAGATTTGGCTCAGTGAGCACGCTCACCTCTGCGTCAAAAGGTCATAGGTTCAAGCCGTACTCTAGAGATTGAGCACATAATCCGGGTTGAGGGAGCGTTGCATTGTCAGACGTGCTATCTTTCAATGGGATGTGAAACCACAACCCTATATGTTTCCTCAAGCAGATGTAATAAATGCTATTGCTCTATTTGAAGTAGAGCAGGGGAGTACTCCCAGTGTCCCGGATAATATTTATCCCTCAACCCAACTCTAGTAAAACAGATTAACTGGTCATCGGTGCTGTGTGCAAATTGGCTGTTGCGCTGCCTACAGAACAACAATGGCTGCGCTTCAGAAGTAATTCAATGGCTATGAAGCGTTTTGGGCCATCCTGAAGACATGAAAGGCGCTAGATAAGCACTGGTTCTTTCTTTCTGTGCTTTGCAGCCATATTGAGGAAGTTGCCCACACTATGGGATCGGTAGGCTGGCATTAAAGGGTTGGTAACGGTCTTAAAATGGAGTCGGGAGCCTTACCGCCCCGTTCACCCCGACGCAGAAGCCGACTCGATTTTCAGAGGACCCTACTGCCCAAGACGCCTGGCTGTTTCCGGCAGTAGGCTCCTTTTTATATGCAAATCAGGGTCCTTGGACCCCCGACTGCCATTTTAGGCCGGCAAGTGCACCATGCACACCCTGACCGGTTCCCCAGGCGATGGAGCCAAAGAGGCCCAATAGCATTAAGATTGGAATTATTTTTGTGGGACCGTGGAGGAGCAGTAGTATTGCTCTGGGCCCCACACCAGGACCTCGACCTCCCTCCCTCCCTCCCTCCCTCCCCCCGCCCCCTTCCACAGTTACCAGCCCCCACCGACCCTTGCACATAGCGAGCCGCCGGCCAGAGCAGCCCAATGTTGGCCAACCTTAATCTGGGGAGCTCACCGGACCGAGGCCTCAAAATCGCGACCACCACTTCGCCGCAGGTACGGGCGACCGGTTGCCGTACGCCGAGGCTCGGTCACACAGAAGTCAAAATCCACCCCCGTCTTTGCCTGGTCCACGTGATGTCCTGGATTGGTTTGGATCGCCTGAGGGGGTAAGAGAGGAGTTTTTCAGAGTACTGTGCCCCTTATTGGCCCTGGGTTTTTCCCCCTGGTTTTTTTTTTGCCTTGCCCATGGCTGGAGGGTGTGTGGGGGGGAGGGAGGAAGTGTACTCGTCATGAATGATGCTCCAACCATCTCCACCATGGCGTGTGGGGCAGGCTTGATGGACCAGCTGGTCTTTTTCTGCCCGTACAGATTACCGATAATTCCACATTCTTTGCGACGTATGCTCAGGTTAATAGGGGATGATTTAAGCCAAGCACAATAACACTGCTGTTACTGTTGGGTTCAACTGGCTGCTAATTGAAAGAGATTAACTTGCAGCATTGGTTCAGACGTTTTAAAGGTTTCTCACTTACGGGGTCATGGCAGGTAACGTACAAATTCTAGAGGTCGGTAAACAATGCAGTGCTGAGAGGGTTGTAGCTCCTTCATACAGCACAAAGGTGAACTTCAACACACAAGATAAGAGGAGTCTAGGCCACTGAAGCTTTCGCTCTCTACCACCCTAACTCTCCCATTATAGCACCCAGTTTCAATCTTCCCAATGTTTTTGTCTCCACTACCCCAGCTGGAAGATTATTTCTAACACAGGCTCTTTTGGGTAAAACATTTCTTCTTACGATCTGTTTGAAGTTACTTTTCACTAATGTAAAATCATGTCCCTCTGCTCCGACTTTTCAAGCTTCATTTGAAGTACAAGGGCTGGAGTTTCCTTTTCCCGTCTGCGACAGGCTCGGATTGGGACTTCTAAAGAAAAAAAGACTTGCATTTCTATAGCGTCTTTCACCACCTCAGGACGTCCCAAAGCGCTTTACAGCCAATGAAGAACTTTTTTGAAGTGTAGTCACTGTTGTAATGTGGGAAACGGGGCAGCCAATTTGCACACAGCAAGCTCCCACAAACAGCAATGTGATAATGACTAGATAATCAGTTTTAGTGATGTTGGTTGAGAGATAAATATTGGCCAGGACATCGGGGATAACTCCCCTGCTCTTCTTCAAAATAGTGGCCATGGGAGCTTTTACAAAAGAGCAGACGCGGCCTCGGTTTAACGTCTCACCCAAAAGACGGCACCTCCGACAGTGCAGCACTCCCTCAGCACTGCACTGGAGAGTGCCAGCCTAGATTTTTGTGCTCAAGTCTCTGGAGTGGGACTTGAACCCACAACCTTCTGACTCGGAGGCGAGAGCCTTCTGCCTGCTGCCCTGACCCTGCCTGAGACTGGACAATGTTGCTGGGTCGGAGTCAACCTGCATTCAAGGTGGGCTCCTGAGGGGAGCCCCGGGCGACAGCAAACAGGAGCCCGCCAGCGGGCCTCGATTCACTAATTAAATAGAACGTCTGCCTTTCCTCCTCATTCTTTCACAATCTCATTAAAAAGAGTGGTTTTTTTTTAAATTACGAGCCAAAATGCACAATAACAGAACTAATCAGGTTTGTGAACATTCACAATGTAAAACTGGAAGTAGATTAATGGAGGAAATGTTCATAACTTTCACATCTTTGTAAAAGTTTGAGTATATTTGACGGGTTTAGTGCATGAGAAAGCATGTTCGTGTTTTCAGGCCATTAAATAACATTTAGCGTTAAAAGATTGGTCACTGTAAAACTGCACAATGTTAAACTATGCATTTCATGAAGCGAATAAATAATTCATTTAACGACTGAAAGAAGGTTTTTTGTCTTCTTGCTGCACGAGTTTTAATGAAATGCAGTAAAATCTCACGACATGCTCGACCGCAATCTCTGGCAGATGACTTGGTTCCCATGCTCCAGACCAGAGTTCAAATCCCAGTCACAAGCCAGAGATTATAGGTTTGAATCTAATAAACCGATGGATGATCAGTTTTTGACGAAGTCTTTTGGTCACCTGTCCTAATGCCGCCTTGTGTGGCTCGGTGTGAAATTTTGTTTGAAAACAGTGTCAGCTGTGGCTCAGTGGGTAGCACTCTCTGAATGAGAAGGTTGTGGGTTCAAGTCCCACTCCCGAGACTCCGGCACAAAAGTCCAGGCTGACACTCCAGTGCCAGTGCTGAGGGAGTGCTGCACTGTCGGAGGTGCCATCTTTCGGATGAGACGTTAAACCGAGGCCCCGTCTGCTCTCTCAGGTGGACGTAAAAGATCCCATGACACTATTCCGAAGAAGAGCAGGGGAGATATCCCTGGTGTCCTGGGCCAATACTTATCCCTCAATCAACATCACCAAAACAGATTATCTGGTCATTATCACGTTGCTGTTTGTGGGAGCTTGCTGTGCGCAAATTGGCTGCCACATTTCCTACATTACAACAGTGACTACACCCCAAAAGTATTTCATTGGCTGTAAAGCGCTTTGGGACGTCCTGAGGTTGTGAAAGGCGCTATATAAATGCAAGTCTTTCTTTCTTTGTAACATGGGCTTATGGCCAGCAGTGAGACTTGCTACTGTGGTAAAAATGTTAATTTACCACTGGCTTGTACGTCCTTAATGCCGGCCTTTTGGAAAATTCAGCTCACAGGAACACCTTTGAGCCTTTGAGTTTTGTTTTGATGTAGTTGTGTGATCAGCCACGTCATCAAGCATGAAAACAATTTGCTGTATTTTGTTTCAAGTTGAACAGCACAACACTAGCATTGCCTTACACTTCAAAAAGTACTTCATTGGTTGTAAAGCGTTTTGGGACGTCCGGTGGTCCTGAAAGGCGCTGTAGAAATGCAAGTCTTTATTCCTTTAACGCTCCTGTGAAGCACCTTGGACGTTTTCACTACGTTAAAGGTGCTATATAAATGCAGGTTGTTGTTTTTGTTGTTGTTGAGTCACTAGGTGAAGCACCGTGGCCTAAAACTGCACGTAGGCATTTTTTTTTTCTGCATTACACCCCTCTATTCTCTATATGGCCACATGCTTTTGACAGCTAAGGCAATGCAGGCAACACACCAGCCGATGTCACACTCCAGCCAGCCACCGAGAGGCATGTAACCGCACTCTGGCAGTAACTCGCCCTCTGATTCTTCAGCTCTCTGTGGGGGAGACAGGGTGAGGAGAACCAAGAACTCCCCACAGTAAAAGGAGCGAAGACTGGGAACTCGGTGGGAAATCTGCATCTGCTCAACCTGCTGGGTCACCATGCCACCCGGGGCCTGTAACCTTACTGGGGGGGCAGTGGGGGAGAGCTGTGGCTTAACCATCTACAAGTGAGACCCTACCAGCAAAGCATAACACAGGGGCAGTCTGTGCAGACCAGTCAGTGCTGCACAATCTTGCTGGAAAGAGGAAACATGAAGCTTTCCAACTACTATGAGAAGCCGTGACAAAGAACAAACAGTGGGATAAGTCACCACATTGCACAGGAACGTAGGAAGGAACAGGCCATTCAGTCCCTCGAGCCTGTTCTGCCATTCAGTTATATCACGGCTAATCTGTATCTTAACTTAATCCACCCGCCTTGGTTCCTTATCCCTTAATACCCTTGCCTAACAAAAACATATTAATCTCAGTTTTGAAATTTTCAATTGACCCCCCCAGCCTCAACAGCTTTTTGGATGGGAAGAGATTTCCCGATTTCCACTACTCTTTGTGTGAAGAAGTGCTTCCTGACATCACCCCTGAGCGGCCTGGCTCTAATTTTAAAAGGTGTTGTCCCCTTGTTCTGGATCCCACCCTCCAGAGGAAATAGTTTCTCTCTATCCATCCCATCAACTCCTTTAATCATCTTAAACACCTCAATTAGATCACCCCTTAAGGGACTACAAGCCTAGTCCATGCAACCTGTCCTCATAATTTAACCTTCTTAGCAAATTATAGTTCAGCTTGCTAAAATGTTCTCCAAGGAACAAAATTACAACCATTACAATAGGAAGGAAGAACTGCAAATGCTGGAAATCGGGTGAAGAAAACCCAGAAAATTCTGGTAAAGTAAATGACAGGTAAAGTGGAAAGACCTGTAACGTCGTAGGTTCTACCCCTCATTAGTGTGATGAAGATACACTCCTGGAATGTTATTACTGGCCTTTTTGACCTTCACAGTTGCCGACGAACCTGCTGTGTATTTCCAGCATTTACGTTTTAATTTTAAAATTATAACCATCTTATGTAAAGATAACAAGGCAAACTTCGTTGATACGGTGGCCTCGTGATTGTACTAGGCGACCAAACTGGGGGTCATAAACTCAAATCCCACCGTGACAATGTTAGAAACTGAATTCAACAAAATCTGGTCATTTGGGAACTAGCATTGGTGGGAGCTGCTGGATTGTTGGAATGTCCTTCAGGGAAGAGATCCTGCCAACCCCTTCTCCAGGCCCACACTAGGCCAGTGACTTGTAACGCCCTCAGGGCAACGAGACGATAAATACCACCTAGCCAGTGTCGCCCACATCCCAAGAACAAATAAAGGGCAATAGAGAGATTTGGGAAACACAGAAAGCTAGCATGCAGGTACAGCAAGCAATAAGGAAGGCAAATGGCATGTTGGCCTTTATTGCAAGAGGGTTGGAGTATAAGAGTAAAGAAGTCTTGCTGCAATTGTACAGGGCCTTGGTGAGACCACACCTGGAGTCCTGTGAATAGTTTTGGTCTCCTTATCTAAGGAAGGATATACTTGCCTTGGAGGCAGTGCAACGAAGGTTCACTAGATTGATTCCTGGGATGAGAGGGCTGTCCTATGATGAGAGATTGTGTAGATTGGGCCGATACTCTCTGGGGTTTAGAAGAGTGGGAGGTGATCTCATTGAAACCTACAAGATTCTGAAGGGGAGTGACAGGGTGGATGCTGAGAGGTTGTTTCCCCTGGCTGGAGTGTCTAGAACTAGGGAGCATAGTCTCCGGATAAGGGGTAGGCCATTTAAGACTGAGATGAGGAGGAATTTCTTCACTCAGAGGGTTGTGAATCTTTGGAATTCTCTGCCCCAGAGGGCTGTGAATGCTGAGTCTTTGAGTATATTCAAGGCTGAGATCGATAGATTTTTGGACTTTAGGGGAATCAAGGGATATGGAGATTGGGCGGGAAAGTGGCATAGAGGTCGATGATCAGCCATGATCTTATTGAATGGTGGAGCAGGCTCGAGGCGCTGTATGGCCGACTCCTGCTCTTATTTCTTATGTTCTTAAGTTTTAAGTTTTCTTGCTTGACAAACAATCCAGTCTTGACGCTAGGCACCAGCAATGATCATTTTTCTTGCATTTAACAGTTTGAGATGATGCACGTCAAAGATATTCATTTCATACATTGTTTTCATCTTCAACTAAATCAAAATGCACGTACAATAAACCATTTTCACGCTGCATTAGCAATACATTTTGTTGGGACTGCAGTTTTACTTTTCATGTTATTGCACAACCCAATATTAATCAGATTTGATAAGATTATCCTTCTGCTCGATTAAAGGATGTTGCTGCAATTATTCTTGGACTGAGCACTACATTTGATTTATGTTCAAAATAGATATGCATGGGTGAAAGACACAATCACTTATTTTTGAACACACTGCTGCTGATTACTTGGCCAAACAAACGATCTTATTCCCTCTTCATGGTGACAGAAATGAAAGTCCCGATTGTAACCTAAATTGTCCGGTGGGCACGGGGTGGGCTCGGGTTGGATGCCATTTTCTGGTCTACTAGAGTAGCCTGGGTTGCCTGGCCCTTGGATTCCTCTCTCTCCTCCTCCTCCTCCTCTCCCCTCCTCCTGAATGTCTATCCTCATTGTACACATGCTTTCTACCTGTCCATGGCAGAGTGCCTAGCTTCTTTGTACTATTTTAAAAACTTAAACATTGTTCCTTTCCCCTCGTTCTTTATGTCCTCCCCATTCTTCAAGACCCCTAGGTTTCTCTTGTCAGGACTGCCAACTGGAATCCAATTCTAATTCAGTTGAGCAAGTTATTATCTTAATGGCAAGAAACTGGAAAGTACTGAAGTACAAAGGGATCTGGGGGTCCTGGTGCTCGAAACTCAAAAGGTTAGTATGCAGATGCAGCAAGTGATTAAGAAGGCCAACGGAATGTTGGCTTTCATTGCTAGGGGGATAGAATATAAAAATAGGGAGGTATTGCTTCAGTTGTACAAGGTATTGGTGAGACCGCACCTGGAATACTGCATACAGTTTTGGTGTCCATACTTAAGAAAAGACATACTTGCTCTCGAGTCAGTACAAAGAAGGTTCACTCGATTAATCCCGGGGATGAGGGGATGGACATATGAGGAGAGGTTGGGTAGATTGGGACTCTACTCATTGGAGTTCAGAAGAATGAGAGGCGATCTTATTGAAACATATAAGATTGTGAAGGGGTTGGATCGGGTGGATGCGGGGAGGATGTTCCCGATGATGGGTGAAACTAGAACTAGGGGGCATAGTCTTAGAATAAGGGGCTGCTCTTTCAAAACTGAGATGAGAAGGAACTACTTCACTCAGAGGGTGGTAGGTCCATGGAATATGCTGCCCCAAAAAGCTGTAGAAGCTACATCATTACGTAAATTTAAAACAGAAATAGACATTTCCTAGAAGTAAAGGGAATTAAGGGTTACGGGGAGCGGGCAGGAATTTGGACATGAGTCTAGGTTCGGATCGGTCATGGCCCTGTGGGTAGCGAAGTGGGCCCAGGGGCCGTGTAGCCTGATCCTGCTCCTATTTCGTGTGTCCAATTCTGTTAGGTTCAGGAGATGGTTCTGTGATAGTAGATTGGCGGTTAGGATCAGATCAGCCATGATCTTATTGAATGGCGGAGCAGGCTCGAGGGGCCAATTGGCCTACTCCTGCTCCTATTTCTTATGTTCTTATGTTCTTAATGTCTCCATCATACTCGAGCAAGGTTCGTCCAGGTTGACTCAAATTCTGCTTTTGGAATCAGGGAGTCATGCAGCACGGAAGGAGGCCATTCGACCCCTCCCGCCCATGCCGGCTCTTTGAAAGAGCGATCCAATTAGCTCTTTCCCTCCTTTCAGAAAATATCTCACCTCGAGTCCACAGCTCACCAGACATTCCTGCTCAAACCACTCAACATCCAGAGAAATCAGGGGAAGAATATTCTTTCTGCTTAACTTTCAACAAAGAATTGTCTTTCTCAACAAAGGTTTTACATAATACCAAGGAATTGTTGTCCCTTTATGTCAGCTGAACCATTACAAAAGGAAGATAGGACTCCGACAAAAGGCAAATTGGCCAGACACAATTTGGACCAATTTGCGCAACAGAAACCAGTCTTGCCATTGCTAAATGCTCATCAGTTAGTCGAGAGGCAAGATATTGTAAGGAACCAACTCTACTCAGAGCATATACTTGATGCGAATCAGTTCAGGACAGTGTTTGTGACTTTAAAGTTTACAACAGAGCAGAACTCCTCAATGAAATGAAGCTCGAGTCCCAGCACTTTCCAACTACTGGGAAACGTACAATGGAAAGCAATTAAGTCTTTGTATGACTCTTCGCAATCTGGAAGCGAGACAGACAGTATCATGTTTTTCTACTTTCAGAATGACTTAGGCCCGAAGTAAATTTAGTGACTTGGCTCGAGTGACCTTTCGGTTAACATGGCAACTAGTAAGAGAGCTGCCATTCATTTTGTAAGGAATTTTGTTGCATGTAGTGTGTGGTGAGAGTCCAAACACAGCCAAGTGTTCCACATATTGTAACTCCTGGAAAGAATTATAGAAACCTTTGCAAAAAGAGTTCTCGTAGTTCTGTCTCCAGTTGAAGGCTGCAAGATATTGACCAGAGGCTTGTGGAAGTTAATGAGAGCGTGTTAGAACAGCAAAGCACCACACAGTAAATTTCCAATTTCAAAGGAGCTGTTGGACAAAGTGCCAAGTGAAGGGAAGGGCAATCTCAACAACAACAACAACAACAACCACCTGTATTTATACAGCGCCTTTAACGTAGTAAAACGTCCCAAGGCGCCTCACAGGAGCAACTGTCAAACAGAATTTGACACCGAGCCACATAAGCAGATATTAGGGCAGGTGACCAAAAGCTTGGTCAAAGAGGTAGGATTTAAGGAGCGTCTTAAAGGAGAGAAGTGAGAAGTCGCACAACACCAGGTTATAGTCCAACAGTTTTATTTGAAATCACAAGCTTTCGGAGCTGCTGCCCCTTCGTCAGGTGAAGTGACTTCACCCGACGAAGGAGCAGCGCTCCGAAAGCTTGTGATTTCAAATAAAACTGTTGGACTATAACCTGGTGTTGTGCGACTTCTCACTTTTGTCCGCCCCAGTCCAACACCGGCATCTCCGCATTAAAGGAGAGAGAGAGAGAGAGAGAGAGAGAGGTGGAGAGGTTTAGGAAGGGGATTCCAGAGCTTAGGGCCTAGCAATCTCCTACTAATGAGGAGCAAAATCAAAGGGTCAATTAACCCTTAATGTACTGAACACCTGCAGCTTTCAAATTACACCCCCCCCCCCCTTTTTTTGAAAATCTTTTCAGACTGGCTATAAAAAAAATGGGAGACAGCCACAGAACTAAATCACATTTCTTAATTCACTGCATTCTTGGAATAATAACGTTTAAAAATTCCTTTGGCACCCCGTTATCGGAGTTAAATTGCCGCCAATAGGTTTTCTGCAACGATATCCCAAAAAACAAGATGGATTTAAAAATAAAGGGTTTTTTTTCTGCTGGAGCTGTTTATTCTGGCAAGTACAACAGTACGAGCTACAGACGACAAATTACAGAAGGTGCTACATAAATGCAAGCTTTTCTCGTCTTGACAATTGCCGTAAGGCCCGCTATATATACCTGGAAGGCCGTACGGTGGCCTGAAGAGCTCAAACTGACCAAGCACTCTGTCACAAGCATGCTACAAGGGGTAAAGATGGCATCCTTAGACATTAGTGTGGGTCAAGAAATCAAACCATTTTATTTTTAGAATACCTTCATCACTTCCCATGTCCACATCTATAATGGAACCTGCCTATGTAAACTTTCACAGAGTTAGTGATTGAAGCAGAGACCAAGTCGACATTTAGGAATAGGTTAGATAAGCTTTTGAAGGAAAGAGGAATAAAGGGATACGAGCACAAGGTAGACACATGGGATTAAGATTACTGCTCATGTGGAGGAGAAACACCACACACAGAATGGTTGGGTCAAAGTGTTTCTGTTTTGTATTTTCTATGTACGAGTTAATTGAATGTGGTGGCACACCAGTATTTGTGCAGTATCCTTTATTTAAAGAACTGAACGCACAGATTTAGTAAGTACCGATGTGTTATATAAATTGTGATGGAGAGCCATACCTAAAATTAACATAGAAGATAGGAGCAGGAGTAGGCCATTCGGCCCCTCAAGCCTGTTCCGCCATTTAATGAGATCATGGCTGATCATCCAAATTCAGTACCCTGTCCCTGCTTTCTCCCCATATCCCTTGATCCTTTTAGCCTTAAGAAATATATCTAACTCCTTCTTGAATATATTTAATGAATTGGCCTCAACTGCCTTGTGTGGTAGAGAATTCTTTCACTTTCAAATGCTGTCCATTCTGCTGTACATTTCCAGCATTTGGTTTGAAACATTTCTGGCATACATAATTTTTAAAATCTTAAACCAATTAGCTTGGGCTGTGATCACAGAGTTCGACCGCATGAATTCTTGGTTATAATCCATGCCCTGCATCTCAGTGGAGACCTGACATTTCAAGATGCACCCTGGCTAGAACAGCATTCCATAGACACAGGCTAAGTCAATGAACGATTCCAGTGATTCAATGGGAATTGTCGTTTTTTTTTGTCATATACATACCATCTCGAGCCATTGTTTGTTAAATGACCCCATACCAACCAAGTACTGGGTTACTCTTTTTTTTAATTTGTTTGTGGGATGTGGGCGTCGCTGGTAAGGCCAGCATTTATTGCCCATCCCTATCTGCCCTCGAGAAGGTGGTGGTGAGCCGCCTTCTTGAACCGCTGCAGTCCGTGTGGTGAAGGTACTCCCACAGTGCTGTTAGGGAGGGGGTTACAGGATTTTGACCCAGCGACGATGAAGGAACGGCTGATATATTTCCAAGCCAGGATGGTGTGTATGACTTGGAGGGGAACTTGGAGGTGGTGGTGCTCCCATGATGTGAGTTTTGATCAAGGTGTGGCAAACATAAATGTGAGATCTATATATCTTGTATATGTATTACTTTAAAGTTATGGCAGCCTTAAGATGGACTTAAAGCACGTCCTTAAAAAACAATTGTAACAGCTGCTCAGGAAGCTAGAAGGAGTTTCACTGTAATGATAATATTCTAACAACACGGGAGTGAGATAACACCTTCCAAATCTTTCTCCAGCCATTACAAGGTACAATTGCAAATCATATTCATGTATAATGGACATCCTGCATTGCTAGTGGGATCAGTTGTAGGCAGAAGTTCATTTAAAGGGCAAAATAAGATTAAATGAACAATTTTAAGGTGGCTTCTGCACCATTTTTTCGTACTTTTAAAAAAAAAACCTCCTGCCATTTAGGTTTTCATGAGCCTTTGTGGTAACATCGTCCCACGACCAGCAGAGGGGTGCCAGGCAAGTCTGATTACAGCCGAGGTGGTGTGTGTTCACCCACCACTACCTTCACACCCATATCCACATGCACAGGTGCGCACACCTCGTCTTGGCACAGGGTTAATGTGTACGAAGGCTCCTATTCCCAAACAGAAGCCGGGAATGCCTGACTTAGCATAACATTTTGAGTGCTTCTGCAGAACCGTTCCGAGTAGCATGGAAGATAGGAGCAGGAGTAGGCCATTCGGCCCCTCGAGCCTGCTCCGCCATTTAATGAGATCATGGCTGATCATCCAAATTCAGTACCCTGTCCCAGCTTTCTCCCCATATCCCTTGATCCCTTTAACCTTAAGAAATATATCTATCTCCTTCTTGAATATATTTAATGAATTGGCCTCAACTGCCTTACATGGTAGAGAATTCCACAGGTTCACCACTCTCTGGGTGAAGAAATTCCTCCTCATAAGAACATAAGAACATAAGAAATAGGAGCAGGAGTAGACCAATCGGCCCCTCGAGCCTGCTCCGCCATTCAATAAGATCATGGCTGATCTGATCCAACCTCAACTCTAAAGAACACAAGAAGCAGGAGCAGGACCAGGCCACTCGGCCCCTGGGCCCGCTCCGCCACCCACAGGGCCTTGACCGATCCGAACTCAAACTCATGTCCAATTTCCAGCCCGCGCCCCGTAACCCCTGATTCCCTTTACTTCTAGGAAACGGTCTATTTCTGTTTTAAATTTATTTAATGAAGTAGCTTCCACAGCTTCCTGGGATAGCAAATTCCACAGACCCACTACCCTCTGAGTGAAAAAGTTTCTCCTCATCTCAGTTTTGAAAGAGGAGCCCCTTATTCTAAGATTATGTCCCCTAGTTCTAGTTTCACCCATCATTGGGAACATCCTCACCGCGTCCACCCGATCAAGCCCCTTCACAATCTTATATGTTTCAATAAGATCGCCTCTCATTCTTCTGAACTCCAATGAGTAGAGTCCCAATCTACTCAACCTCTCCTTGTATGTCCACCCCCTCATCCCCGGAATTAACCGAGTGAACCTTCTTTGTACTGCCTCGAGAGCAAGTACAGTATGTCTTTTCTTAAGTATGGACACCAAAACTGTATGCAGTACTCCAGGTGCGGTCTCACCAATACCCTATACAACTGCAGCAATACCTCCCTGTTTTTATATTCTATCCCCCTAGCAATAAAAGCCAACATTCCATTGGCTTTCTTGATCACCTGCTGCACCTGCATACTAACTTTTTGATTTTCTTGCACCAAGACCCCCAGATCCCTTTGTACTGCAGTACTTTCCAGTTTCTCGCCATTAATAACTTGCTCTCTGATTTTTCCTGCCAAAGTGCATAACCTCACATTTTCCAATATTGTATTGCATCTGCCAAATCTCTGCCCACTCACCCAGCCTGTCTATATCCCCTTGTAGGTTTTTTATGTCCTCCTCACTCTCTACTTTCCCTCCCATCTTTGTATCATCTGCAAACTTTGATATGTTACACTCGGTCCCCTCCTCCAAATCGTTAATATAGATTGTAAAGAGTTGGGGACCCAGCACCGACCCCTGCGGAACATCACTGGCTACTGGTTGCCAGTCCGAGAATGAACCATTTATCCCAACTCTCTGCTTCCTGTTAGATAACCAATCCTCCACCCATGCCAGAATATTACCCCCAATCCAGTGATTTTTTATCTTGAGTAATAATCTTTTATGTGGCACCTTGTCGAATGCCTTCTGGAAGTCTAAATACACTACATCCACTGGTTCCCCTTTATCCACCCTGTACGTTATGTCCTCAAAGAACTCGAGCAAATTTGTCAGACATGACTTCCCCTTCATAAAGCCATGCTGACTTTGTCCTATTAAATTATGTTTATCTAAATGTTCCATTACTGTCTCCTTAATAATAGACTCCAAAATTTTACCCACCACAGATGTTAGGCTAACTGGTCTATAATTTCCAGCCTTCTGCCTACAACCCTTTTTAAATAAGGGTGTTACATTAGCAGTTTTCCAATCTGCCGGGACCTTTGCTGAGTTCAGGGAGTTTTGGAAAATTATTACCAAAGCATCCACAATTCCTACTGCCACTTCCCTCAAGACCCTAGGATGTAAGCCATCAGGTCCAGGGGATTTATCCGCCAACCAGTTCTCTATCCAAATCAGTACCTTACCCCCAATCCCATGTGCTTTAACTTTGCACGCCAATCTCTTATGCGGGACCTTCTCGAAAGCCTTCTGAAAGTCCAAATACATCACATCCACTGGTTCTCCCTTATCTATTCTACCAGTTACATCCTCAAAAAATTCCAGTATGTCAGGCTTTCAGCAGTACTACATGGAAGAAGGCATGCCAGGGCTGACCAACAGCCAGAATCACCCAATCACCGATGATCACCAAAGTAGCTGGTCTAAAAACCTGAGTTTTTACAGGTTCTGTTGTTAGTGTTGAAAATCAGGGGAGGGGAAGGGGGAAGAGAATTGGACCCCAAAACATCTGGGTCACTTTGGAGAAACTTAAGTTTTTATATGGAACATCACTAATATTCAGTAAAACAAGTGAGAGACTAAAAAATGGTCCCAGTAAACTCAACACAGTGACGTTCCACATAACCAGTAGTGACCTCAAGGAAACTTTAAGCAAGTTCGAATCCCATTTGAACTACTAGAGTAGAAAGAAAAGGCCTATAGTATTAAATTCATGCCAGCTAGTTTCTTTAAAATCCAGTAAAATAAATCGTCCTCGAGATACATGGGTGATCTTTGGTTAAGTGCAACAACATCAGAGGATGTTGCCCTTGTCCTTCTAGGTGGCAGAGGTCGCGGGTTTGGGAGGTGCTGCTGAAGAAGCCTTGGCGAGTTGCTGCAGTGCATCTTGTAGATGGTACACACTGCAGCCACGGTACGCCGGTGGTGGAGGGAGTGAATGTTTAGGGTGGTGGATGGGGTGCCAATCAAACGGGCTGCTTTGTCCTGGATGGTGTCGAGCTTCTTGAGTGTTGTTGGAGCTGCACTCATCCAGGCAAGTGGAGAGTATTCCTTCACACTCCTGACTTGTGCCTTGCAGATGGTGGAAAGGCTTTGGGGAGTCAGGAGGTGAGTCACTCACCGCAGAATATCCAGCCTCTGACCTGCTCTTGTTGCCACAGTATTTATGTGGCTGGTCCAGTTCTAGGCGTGTTGCAATGCTGACCTGAGGGGATGGTGTTCTGGAGTGGCAATCAGGGCCACCTTCCTTGAAACCACCTCGTACAGCACCATCTCCACGTCAACAGCTGTCAAACGGGGGTAGGGTGTTGGGCTGCCCGCAGACTCATGCCATGCCACTTTGGGTTTCCTTTCCTTCCTTTTTTGCTACTGATTTCTTAGCCCTCGCCCCCTTCAACCTTGGCAAAAGCAGCCAACATGGCCGAGATGCCTTTTGAGCCTTTCCAAGATCTAAGAATGTTTGTCCCACTATTCTGCTACTTCCTGTTAATTGTCCCTTTAATTACCCCATCCCTTTAATTATCACCCACTCGGAATTCTCCACTCCCACCACGAGTGTGCTCCCTGCTGATGCCCAAATCTGCACGGAGCTGCGAACAATTGTGCAAGTTTGCTGGACCACGAATTGCTGTTGAGCAATTTGTGATTCTGGGAAAGACAGTAAATGGGGCCTGACACAAGAACAAATAAAAGAAATCCGCTGAGATTTGCATCAGTCTTAACTTTTTAAGAAGTGGCTTACGCCAGTGCAGGAAAATCATCGCCACAAACTTCAGAGAGGAGTTGGTTGATGATTAAAAAAAAATTAAAACGTCTTACAGTTATTAATTGGTCTGAACGCAGAAGCAAAGACTTCAAAGAACAGATGCTTTTTTTTTTGCATATAAATGTAATGGTTGGAGGACTGGATTCATGATCTTTGAAACGGAGCCAGTTCCTGAGCACTAGGAAACCATCAAATTGCACTCACAATCTGTACCTGCGACTCAAAATAAGGAAGTGTCAGCCCAATTGCTACACACACTGCACAAGTTCTGATAGACTGGCAATGCTCTCCGTTTCATGTTTAATAAGCACTTCACTGTTTAAAGACACCTGTACTTTACCAAATTGCTCTGGCGAACTAGGAATATTCCAGTCCTGGATGGAAGGAGCAAAATAGCTGCTGCCGGAATTTGCTCCGAGCCTTTATCTGCCAATATGGCAGCGGAGCTGCAAACTGCCCAGCAAGCCTGATTAATTCCCATCAGTTGTAGATCCCCAACTGGATTGTGCAGCAGAGCACGCAAAATGACTTCCAATTGACACTGCAATAAGAGCATGAAGAAGGCACTCTCCTGGGCAACAAGAAAGAGCGGCTACAAGCCAAGCAGTTTCATTCATGCAACTGAACCACCAGTGCCTGCTTCGAATCTACATGCAGAAGGCAAATATCAAACGTAGCAGAAGGATATATATATATATTTTTAAATGGAAGCACAGGGCTTCTGCATTACAACAGTGACTGTGTTCGGCCCGACTGCCCGCCTCTCTTCCGCGGCCACGCTCGAGGCCCAGGTGACCCTGGAGATGGAGCACGCGGTGTCCGCGGCCACGCTCAAGGCCCAGGTGGCCCTGGAGATGGAGCACGTGGTGTCCGCCGGCCACGCTCGAGGCCTTCCCCGACACCGCGGGGACTGGAGTGCATCATCACCCCAGGGAGTAGAATTTTAATTTGATTTGTTAAGTTTCCTTCAATGTTTTTTTTGTCAAGTTACAGTTTTATTTGATTAATGTTTTTCCAAAAGAGCGACAACAGTGACTGCACTTCAAAAAGGTACTTCATTGGCTGTAAAGCGCTGTATAAATGCAAATCTTTCTTTCTGATTTAGTTCCTCAAAAATAACAGAGTACTGAGATTACCATTGCCACCCACTCTCGTTCTACCTGGGAGTAACCTCGGCGGCACTCCAAACAGACAGGTCAGAATCGAGCAGGAAAGTCATCAAAGACTGATTGCTGGGCATTAATGGGTGTTTCCACTGGCTCATCACTTCATTCAGGTTTCTAATTGCAGGTTTCGAGTTGCGTCCGAAGTTAAAACCTTCTCTCTTGTCACCAGAGCTGGCAGAATTGGATGGAACAACCGGACAGGGGAAGGCCCACACATTCACACGGCACAACCAGAGAAAGTCGTCCAGTTTATCGAAGTTGGCAGCCGAAGTCAATTATGTGAAGAGCAGATGTTAGAATAACGCCAAGACAATTAAGGCTGCGAGAAGGAGCAGCGAGGAATCGCTCAGAGATAATTGCCATTAAGTTCCTGTTATAGAATGCTTTCATTTTAGTTTATCTCCCGCGTTAAGCCAACCGTAAATGCAGGTTATCAACATCACACCAGCCATTCTTTATCGGCAATGATTCTTCTTCAGTTACAACAAAGGGAGGTCATTCGAAGAACAGCAGAGAAAAGCACAACAGACACAAGTAAACAGATGGACCAGTTGTACGAACATATTTTGGAGGCAAGTTTGGCCATTTTGTGCCACATAGAAGCTAAATTATCTTCCGATGCACAGATGGCACATAAGGACTGGATCGGCCACGATCAATACTCTGGAATAAATTCCCCATTGCTGCCCCGGACCGTGTCATTTCCGACCACATACTCTTCGCCATTGAAGAGAAGCTGCCAACGGGACCTGCTTGCAAGCCTCTGCTGGTTTCCTTCATGGTGCGTTTACCAGAAATTGTGCAAGAGCAACCAGGGGCAATCGGCCGGTCAGTTTTCCCTTCTTTCCTGCGAGCGAGCACTTCCCCCGACTACCTAGCCAGGATCTAGAACTCCTTGGGGTTTAACTTTCTCTAGGAGCTGATTCATATAAAACTCCTTTGTGTACTATTTTAACACAACTGGATATTCTACTTAATGGTGCCGGACAGAAGATTATGTAACTGTGCTAACCAGTGCACTAAAACTAAACCTTCCTACACGCAGAATTTGGTAAACATTTTTATCTTCGTGATGTAAAAATAATTTTTTAAATTATAAAAGAAAAAGAACTTGCATTTCTATAGCGCTTTTCACGACCTCAGGACGTCCCAAAGCGCTTTACAGCCAATTAAGTACTTTTTGAAGTGTAGTCACTGTTGTAATGTAGGAAACACGGCAGCCAATTTGCGCACAGCAAGCTCCCACAAACAGCAATGTGAAAATGACCAGATAACCTGTTTTTTTTAAAAAAATGATGTTGATTGAGGGATAAATATTGGCCCAGGACACCAGGGATAACCCCCCTGCTCTTCTTCGAAATACTGCCATGGGATCTTTTACGTCCACCCGAGAGAGCAGATGGGGCCTCGGTTTACCATCTCATCTGAAAGACGGCACCTCCGACAGTGCAGCACTCCCTCAGCACTGCACTGGAGTGTCGGCCTAGATTTCTGTGCTCAAGTCTCTGGAGTGGGACTTGAACCCACAACCTTCGGACTCAGAAGTGAGAGTGCTACCCACTGAGCCACAGCTGTACCCTAACTAGAAACCTAGAAATAAAATTTCAGATGTAGTATTCCCCTTTACCTCATCTTTTCATAATCCAAGATACAGGTACAATTATTTCATCACAAACATATTTTCACAGTTATATATATTTTATTACAGTAATTACTCGCTACCACAGAGTGTCATTAGGCGAATAACATAGATGCAGTTAAGGAGAGGCTAGATAAGCAAATGAGAGAGAAGGGAATAGAGGGTTATGCTGATAGAGTTAGATGAGGAAAGATGGGCCGTATATCCTATGTAATGTACTGAATGGCTAACCCTGCAGGTTATGTATGCAGCAGTCTTTGGATAATTGGATATGAGTTCATTCATTTGTTAAGGAGTTAAGAAGGGATCAGACAGTAGAGACTGATTCTACGCTCCCATCAGGGGGCAGTGCTTGCAGGGAGCACATCGCAGGTGTGCAGCCCTCGGTCTTCGACCCATTAAAACCAACGGATGGCAAATCATAGACCGCGCAGCCACGATTTCCCGTGGCTCTGTTCCTCGGAGTCCTGCTCCCACTGGGAACGGGGGGAGCGTGGAATTGGCGCTTAGAGATTTGAAAGGAATTAAGGAGTTCGTTGTGATTCCAATATTGCTTCTGGATACAGGCGCACGCTGGCTGTACCACAGTGTATTAAATCAAACGGCACAGCAAACGAAGTAGGTTTTAAAATCTGCTAAGTGCTGGAGGTTAATGAACAGCACGCTCTTCATTGATGAAGGACAGACATAAACATACAACTGTCCAGTCAATAAGCCCATTGAGTGATGGCAGACCCAGATCACACGAGGTCTGTGCCTCAAATAGTTTATATCCGGCAAGCTGTTCTTTGGCTACACATATTCTATTTATACCACAAATACAAAAATACCTTCTATGATTTTTGAATGGGTTGAAAAGGACCACTGCTCATATACGACAGCAGTACACAGTAGATTACATTTCTCCCTGACCTTCAAAGTCAATTATGTGGAACTCCAGGATATTAATTCAATCTTAGAAGCCACCTATTCAACTCTGACTAGTTTCATTCCACAAATGACTCATCCATCACCCCTGCAGCCCTCTTATTCCATAAACTATTTGATCTGTGCCTACCCTTATCCAAATAACCTTCAATCTTAATCTGAACCAAATATTTAACCAGTTCTTTTGTTTTTAAAGGCGTTAATCAGTCCGTCATTAATTACTTTTGCTGGGAGTCTACCCTCATATCCATGACTATACAGAGGGAAAAAAAACGTCTTCTAATCTTTAGTCCCCATTTAAGGCTGGATAACTTTGTACCGATGATGCGTTCCTTTCAGCAGCAAACTGCAATGAATCCCTGGTTAACAATCTGCCTCGTGGTTGCCTGTTTGATCGGTCAAGATACTTGGAGCTGCAGCTCGCTTCAAGGAGATTAGTATACCATTCGGGCAAACTGAATAAAGCCTTTGAAGACCAAGGTACTGCATCTACATGGAAAGTACACACGAGTACATGGAAAGTACACACGAGTACATCAATTTGGAAAAAATGGTATACAATCTACAGCAAACAAAAGGACAGGGCTTGTAACCTGGAACAAGTATTCTTAAAACAACAAGCTCTGTGTGCTAATACATTGCACCTCTTAAAGTTGAGACAGTTTTACGACACCATTGGCCAGGAACGTGCCTCACCTTAGAACACAACTATTTATAGTCCTTTGCTGCTGGAACGCATCATAAGAACATAAGAATTAGGAGCAGGAGTCGGCCATACGGCCCCTCGAGCCTGCTCCGCCATTCAATAAGATCATGGCTGATCTTCGGCCTCAACTCCTCTTTCCCGCCCGATCTCCGTATTCCTATCAATCGGAAGAATACACACTGCCACAGACGGTGAAGTAATATCACATAACCGATTGTGCCCACTGGAAATTAATCTTGCACTTTATACACAGTTAAAATAAAAAGCTAAATGGCAGTACGCTGGTGCAGCATTTTAAAACACCAAGGCACTGTGCCACATCATAATGGGACCTAGGTTTGCGCACACACGGTATTATATGTTAACAGCCGTTGTCTTAGGGGAAAGGCTGAATGGCGATAAAGCTTGGGGAAAGAGAATGCAACGAACCTGAGGCTTTAGCACCATGACTAACTGCTTCTTCCCGCCCCGCAACCCCTTTCTCCTCCCTCTACCCCGCACCACACCCCGCCCCCCCCCCAACCCCGTAACCAGGACCAATAAGGAAAAATTACTCTGAAATATTCCTCTGACCCCCCCCCTCAGGCGATCGAAACCAGGCCAGGAGATCACATGGACCGAGTGTTATCTGTAAAGACACTTACCTTCTGACCCAGTCAAGAATTGGTCCAGTTCTCTCTGGAAGGCATGCAGAGTGTCAGCACCCACCACACCAGCCAGGCAGCGTATTCTAGAGGCTCAGTACTACTCTACCCTGAATGATGTGTTGTTTAAAGACAGTGCGGTACAGGAAATGACTCATGTACAAGAGGATGATTTGTACAGCTTCCATGCGGAGGAACACGCGTCAGTCGTCGCGCAGCCCACTGAACATTGGGATACTCATGCCAAAATCTCCTGTACCTTTCCTGACAAGAAATTATAGTGACCGCATTCAAGATATTTACAACTGAATCTGGGTGCAACAGAATTCCCCTGGTGCGTAATCTAGACAATAGGAATTGTACTAATACAAGACTAGAGGCCATAAAAAGTGACCGGTAATAAGCGTTTTATGCAACCAGTACTTAAACTTCAAAAAAAAATTAGGTCGACAAATAGATTGGCTGCAAAAATACACAAGTTACTAACAGTTAATTGCATATCACTAAATAATATTAAAATGGGCTGAACATGGTAACATTATCTTGGTTGGCAACATGGCAAATTTAAAACATTCATCTTATTTATAGCACTGCCATCGGGCAAGTGAAATGCATAATTTGTTAAGATTAAGGGGTAATGTCATCTTTACAAACGTCAGGACAAGTTTCCAAAATGAGTCAAGAGAGAAGAGTGCAGCATTGTGATGTCATAAACATCAATCATACACACAATTATTTAAACATTAAGACTGACTCTCAAATCCACAGCACTCTGGCGAGGTTTTTGTTTAAGGAAAACCGTCCTGGCTGCTTCAGGAACTAAGCTTACCCAGAAAATCCCTGAGAAGATGAGGTGTCCAAGCCCCTTGTAATAATTCCTTAGTTAAACCAAGCAGTTAATGTACTGAAATGAAACTCCTCTGTCAGCTGTGGCTCAGTGGGTAGCACTCTCTCTCTCGCCTCGGAGTCAGAAGGTTGTGGGTTCAAGCCCCACTCCAGAGCACAAAAATCTAGGCTGACACTCCAGGGGGGAATTTTGCCAGCCCTAGGGAGGTGGGACTGCCGGGAAAATGGCAGAAACTGGGAGCGGGTACCGAACCCGCTCCCAACCCGACTCAGTGCCATCTTCCTGGAAGGCAGGTCCCCAACTCGCACAGGGACCCGTCTCCTCGAGGCGGGAAGGGGATTAGAGCCAATTAACTGCCTGTTAGCAGTTAGTTAACAGGCAGTTTTGAGGCTTATCCCCATTTTGCCCCTGCAAGTACGGGCTTTCCGACGGCTGCGAACCTCGCCAGGGTCAGCGAGGCGAGCAGTGGGTCTGCGGGGGTGAGAGGGGTCGAAAAGTGCGCTGTGGAGGTGAGTGATGGGTGCAAGTGTGGGCAGGTAAGTATGGGAGGTGAGTGTAAAGTGTTAGAAAAAGTTTACTTACCTTTGCTTCTTCCTGCAGGCTTCAACCCTTGGGGATCCGGAGGTGCCTCATCTCAACGGCAGAGATGACAGAATGGCTGCTGCATTCTCAGATGCAGCAGCCATCTGATTTCTGCTGAGGAACGAGGTTTTGGTGAGTCTTTGTGCAAGGGCTCACCTTAGAACAGAGATGGTCAGTGTTTGAGTGACAGCTTCTCAAAGCTGTCAAACGCTGACAATTCATCTGTCAAAAATTTGCGACAGATGAAATGTCATACGCTGGCGTCCTCCGTCACCGGCTTTCCCTTAATTGGCCAGCTAAGCCCGCAGGGTGGGCTTAACAAGGTCAATCAAGGGAAAATAGCGTGGGTTGGCCAGACGTCGTTGGGAGCGGGACTGAAACCCGACAACCAGCAGTCCCGCCCCCAACGCGTCCCCATTGACAAAATCCAGCCCATCAGTGCAATACTGAGGGAGCGCTGCACTGTCGGAGGTGCCGTCCCTTGGATCCATCTGCCCTCTCAGGTGGATGTAAAAGATCCCACGGCACTATACAAAGAAGAGCAGGGGAGTTATGGCCAATATTTATCGCTCAACCAACATCATTAAGACCAATTATCTGGTCATTATCTCACTGCTAATGTTTGTGGGAGCTTGCTGTGTCCAAATTGGCTGCCGCGTGTTCTACATTACAACAGTGTCTACACTTCATAATTACTTCATTGGCTGTAAAGCGCTTTGGGACGTCCCAAGGTCGTAAAGGTGCTATATAAATGCAAGTCTTTTATTATTTTAAATTGTTCAGCAACTTCATTAAAATGGTGGTCAGAACAATTTCACACAAACGTGTTACTGAAATGGCGCAGCACAATTTCAGGCTCCAACACAAAAGAAGCGCCTTTTTAGTATTTTAAAATGTAATTTAATGTACCGTCATTCATCAGATGTTTATTGAGATGGATCCCACCCTACCTCGACTCCAATTCCACATCAGTTGGAGTATAAATGCAATGAGCCTATTGCATCTGGTCATGAGCTCCCTGGAAATACAGGGTCAGGCTTGTTGCCTCTCCCAGGAGATCACATGGTGTCGGGTGGGGTGGGGAGGGGAGTGTATATATTGCCATACACAAGATATCACAATTGTGTGGGACAGGCTGGACGGACCAGTGCGTCTTTTCCTGTCCATCACTTGATGTGGAGGTGCAATCTGATCTCAGTACCAAAAACCAAATTAGCAGCACCAGAGGACATGCTAATCCACCTTTAATTAAATAAGTTATTTTTTTAAACCACTTGCATAATTTTATTTGGTAGATAATCAGTGGTTAAATAGTAGCAGCAATTCAATATTAATGCATACAGATGAATGCATAAATTGAGAATTATTCTGGCACTGCACTGGTAAATCTCCCTTCCAGTCCACAGAACACTTAATGAATTTCATTGATTAGAACCAATGCACTTAGGAGTACGAAGGAGTCTACCTCAAAACAAAACTGGAATCTGATCTACCACACTTGATAGCTCATTAAGATTAAAATGATAAAACACTGACTTGCAGTCTTCACTATTCTAAGTGCACAGGTATCGACAATTATCGTGGAGTCGTGAGGATTTTTTGTCAATTTTGATCACCATTTTCAGTCTGACATGTGTGATATTGTAATCAGGCGGCCAGGAAAGGAGTCAGCATGTGAGGGTGGGGTAGCACCAAATGGGCCACTGACAGAGAGGGTAGTGCAGAACAGGAAGGAACACAAGCCCAGCACTACCGGGGGAGCGGAGAGGAAAGTCTGGTCTGATTAGGATCAGCTGGGTCCTCTCTCATTTGTTTAGCGTCATATTTAAAAATGAAACCATTAACAGCACAGTTAATAAAAACGCTGCTCTTGGAAAACCGCCTTGAGGTGCGCGCCAACTGTGATTCTTGCAGCGGAAAATTCTGTTACCGGTCAAAATGTTCAGACTCTGAATCTGGCTGTTGTGAGGATGCGTGATTTCGGTTTGGTATTAAATGAGCAGCCCCAGCCTACAGACTGCGAACAGTAGCATTACCGCGAGGCGGACTAGGTGCTTACGGTGCTCACTGCAGAGCCAAAGAAAATGGATGGACGATGCACTTGAAGCAATGACTGAAAACCACCAGCTCAGAAACATTAAGTGATACAATTCTGACACGCATTACTTCAACTTAAAAACTACACGAACGTACAAGACCGATGGGCAGGAAAAGACCAGCTGCTCCATCAAGCCTGCCCCACACACCATGAGCATCGTGACTAAGCACTTCCTCCGCAGCCATGTCATCTCCTGGGAGAGGCAAGAAGAGGGAGAGAAAAAACCCAGGACCAATAAGGGAAAAAATACCCTGGAAAACTCCTCTTCGAGCCCCTCAGGCCATCGAAAGCAGCCCAGGAGATCACATGGACCGAGTGTTATCGATAAAGACAATTACCTTCTATATGATGCAATCTCTGCCCAAGTCGGTCCAGCACGCTCTGGAATGCTTTGTTACAGGTGCCAATTAATTAATTTGTTTATAAAAAGGTATCATTTCAACCAACATATGGAGTTGTTTGTCCTGTATCTCTGCTGGGTAGTTCACTCATCTGTGACCGTCGATACATTGTCATTCATGTGGTGACCGGGGCTCAATCCCAGCCCACCCACCCTCCCCCCCGGGCCTCACTCTATAGCCAGACAGCTCCCTCCCAGCATCTACTCAAAGTTTGCCTCCATCGACGCCTCGCTCCAGGTGTCAGCACCACACCGCCCAGCCACAGCCTTTGCCGCCTCCGCTCCCACCTCCCACCACCTAGGTTTTGTCGCGACGACCGTCTCCCAGACACAGGCTCCAAGTGGAGATGCCAGGGCCCAGAGGCAGTTACAAAGAGCATCTACCAATGTGAACATGGAGTGAAGCCTCAATACGGGCATCGCTGCAAAATATATAGCAGTAATACCTTTTAAATGAAGTCTATTTTTAATAATGTGCACTGGGATCCTGAAGGCAGTAACAATATTTTAAAAATATTTAATACAGTTATAATATATGCAGAAAAGTGCAACAGCAGCAGAGACAAAGAATTAGAGAGTGGGAAACAAGTAGAGACAGTTCCAGGAAGAGAGAGGCATAAATTTTAAATATTTTTGCACATGAGCATCGATCAAATCAATTCATTATTTTCTTTCTAAATTAACCGTGCGATCACACAGGAGGAAGAATTGCTCTGCTTGCTGTGCATAACAACGTTACTAATGTGTTCGTTTTGAATGCATTTATAATGTTCCTACACATATCTGAGCAATTTTTCCCCCTACTGATTAAACCATCTAAAACGCATCAGGAAACATCATAGTGACGGCTAAGGGGCTGTAGAAATAATTAGGGCTGATTTTAACTTTTCGACGTAGCGGAAACGAGCGGTGGTGGATTTGCCACCCATTATACGCCCCCGCAACCCCCGCCCCCAACCCCGGTGCAGGCACACTCCTCCCGTTACACCACCCCTTGCCCACACGCACACGCACACACCCCCGTTGCACGCCCCCGCCCGATTTTGTTTCCATTTCCATTGACTTCAGTACAAAGGAAGTTCGGGCGGGGCGTGTAACCGCCCAAAAGTTAAAATCAGCTCCAGAAATGTGACTCATACTTTACTAAAAATGTACGAGTTAAATCGAACAAAATACCTGAACAACAGACTGGAAGGTGTTAACTCTACTTCAAAAGTGCAAAAGGTTTATTGCGCAAAAAAATTGGCTTACTTTATTTCGGTCAACACCCAAATAATGGACTTAATTGATATATTCGTGATATTGTGCTAATTTATGACAACAGGGTTAAACAGAGTGGGGAAAAATACAGACTTGAGATAGTTATCGGAAACACTGCACTGCCATCAATGCACACGCCCATGTGCTTAGTGTGCCGTGACATCATTACACAGCAGAGTTTAATCAGATCGATTACAGAACCCACCTCATATTTAATCGGTACAGTTTTTCACTAAACTATGAAACACTTCCTATTGAAATGACAATCTGAATTTTATCCAAATATGAACTGGGTTTGAACTTATTAAACCGCAACAACTTTTCAGAGAATGGTAAGGTTAGAGAAATTCAAAAAATTCAATACTGTGAACACGGGAACATGATATTTCCATGAAAATAAAAAGAAACATACTTTAGGGTTACTGAATTAGTATTTGATTGGTATATTTGAGGACGCTAACAAACATATGAAACCACAAACGCACTCAAAGGTTGGAAAACGCTACTGATCTGAAGCCAATGTTCCTCTGTTGATTAATCCGACCAAACAAGTAGATATGAGTGAAGAGTGGTGGGGTGTTGAGGGGGGGGGAAATAGCAAGAAATTAATTATCTATGTTGAGAGCCACTCTGCGCACTCCTACTGAAGGAAAAAGCACTTGTGGAAAGTCACAATAACAGCCAATCCAACTTAAGGCCTTGTTCAAGTTCATAAAGGAGCAGCTTGTGCAGATGCTAAAGCAATGGAGGCAAATTGAAAGATGAGTATTGCATTTAACTCCAGGTCGTGGAACTATTGAAGAGAACGGAGATAACATGGGAACAGGAGGAGGCCATTCAGCCCCTCGAGCCTGTTCCGCCATTCAATGAGATCATGGCTGATCTGTACCTCAACTCCATCTACCCGCCATGACAAGTTGCAGGAGAACAATGAATAGTTCAGGAATTTTATCAACTCAGAGTATAGATGTAGTGGCCATTAATGGGCACATCAAGGAGGAGGAGGAGACAGGAGGGACCCAGAGTAGAAAGGGCATTGGAGGCGTGTGGGTCCCAGCAGTGGGGTTTGCTGCTTGGGTATGACAACAACAGCAACTTGCATTTATATAGCACCTTTTCTGTCCTCTCAGGTGGACCTAAAAGACCCCATGGCACTATTCGAAGAAGAGCAGGGGAGTTCTCCCCGGTTTCCTGGGCAATATATATCCCTCAACCAACATCACTAAAAAAAACGATTATCTGGTCAGTATCCCATTGCTATTTATGGGAGCTTGCTGTGCACAAATTGGTTGCTGCATTTCGTACATTACAGCAGTGACTACTCTTCAAAAAGTACTTCATTGGCTGTAAAGCGCTTTGGGACGTCCTGAGGTTGTGAAAGACGCTATATAAATGTAAACTCTTTCTTTAAAACATCCTAAAACGCTTCACAGGAGCGTTATCAAACAAACTTTGACACCAAGCCACCTAAGGAGATATTAGGACAGGTGACCAAAAGCTTGGTCAAAGAGGTACTTTTTAAGGAACGTCTTAAAAGGAAGAGAGGTAGAGAGGCGGAGAGGTTTAGGGAGGGAATTCCAGAGCTTAGGGCCCTTGGCAGCTGAAAGCACAGCCGCCAATGGTGCAGCGATTAAAATCGGGGTTGCTCAAGAGGCCAGAATTGGAGGAGCGCGGAGATCTCGGGGGGGTTGTGGAGCTGGAGGAGATTACAGAGATGGGGAGGGGGGGGCGAGTCCATGGAGAGATTTGAAAACAAGGACGAGAATTTTAAAATTGAGACGTTGCCAGACCAGGAGCCAGTGTAGGTAAGCGAGCACGGGGGTGATGGGTGAGCGGGACTTGTTGCGAGTTAGGACACGGGCAGCAGAGTTTTGGATGACCTCAAGTTTATGGAGGGTGGAAGATGGGAGGCCGGCCAGGAATGCGTTGGAATAGTCTAGTCTAAAGGTAACAAAGGCATGGATGAGGGATGACAAATGAGCAGTGCTCGAGGAAGCCGAGGCTCTAGGAAGGCTCTGACTGAAATGGTCCAAGATGACCTACAGAGACAGTTGTCCATCGGCACTTCAATAACCAGTGATGGGTAGCGCTGCCCTCCACCTATTTGCTATCGGGCCTTCCAGGCACCCACAGGCATGCCAGGATCCAATTAAGGAGGAAATTAAAGCCTTGTATTGTCGTACTCCCCCTTTTACATTCAGCAGGAACCAGCAGCGATTTTGGGGAAAGAAACAAACAAAAGAAACAAATACCCCAGCGCTGATGGGTGGAGCACACCAGATCTGAGGTGGAAAAATGGGATGAAAATGAGCGAGAGAAAAATAATTACAAATCAATCAATGCACTTCGCAGAGAATCAGCACGGAATGGATGATGATTTCCAGCATCAGCACCATAGGTCAATTCCTCGGTGATCGCAGGCAGAGAAACACGTAAAATATTTAACCCACTGCCGCATGAAACGCTGCAGATCTCCTGACAAGTATCAAATCCATCCTCTGCAGTTAAACCAGATTATTTAAAAAAACCTTCAAGGAATGACCTTGGTTTACACACAGTCTGTCTGTTAAATGACTATCATCATCAAACGAGTATCATCCTTTGTGGATCTGCACAATAGCTGACATCTGCAGAAGGTTGTCACCCATTAACCGGCGCACACACACACACAGACACACAAAGTAGGCAGGCCCAGTGTCACACTAAACCACACTGACAAACACTCCATCTGACAAACGTGTGCTCAACACGCAAAAATCCGAGAGCAGCCTTTAAGTCAACGACGTGACAGTCTGACAGGAGAGTGCAGCAAAACAACATCGACTAGAAACATACTTGAACAGCCTTAAAGAATGAACGGACAAAAGACAAATTAAAAGGATCTCTGCTAATGTGATGGGAGATTAAATGGAAGAATTGAATCACATTTGGGAGAGGTTCAAAGGATGCTTTTTTAACATCCTTTCAGGCAATCTGTATCGATAAACATTTACCGAGTGCCCTATTAATTAGATAGGTTTCTTTGCTCTTAATCTCATCAGCCGGCAAGATTGCATTGGCTTCAGCTACTTGGGGGGTCAATTTTCTTCTTCTTCTTAAACAAAAATAACACACATAGAAGACAGAGTTAGCAAAGAAAAAGACATATTGCATAAAATAAAGGACAGAATATGCTGGAGACACAAAGGTGCTTCAGCATCTGAAAGCTGGGCTAAGGCTTTGGGCGGGGACCCTGCATCAGCACCAAGTCTACGCCCAAAACATTTAACAGCTCTTTTCACTTCACAAATGCTGACAGGCCTGGTGATGTATTTCGAGCATTTTCTGTTTTTATTTAATCTTTCATGCATTTGCATTTGTTTTCTTCTTAACGAGACATATTGCACACCTGGAAATTATAGTGGGGGAGGGGTTACATTTAAGAAGTGACTATCTGAATACAATCTTGGCTGAAGTCAAATACTGCTGCAGACCATCCATAATTTATCAACATCGATATAAGAATTCAGGTACAAGTATTTTAAAATACATTGTCAATTGTTTCTGCAATTTAACAGCAATACACAAGAGGATTGAAAATCAAGCCTTAAACTTTCTTTAATAAGCGCTCAAGGTAATGGACAAAAGGATTGGGATCAAGTCAAATTGTCAGATATGGAGCAAGTATTTAATCAATGTAGATTTCTCCTACGTTGTAGCAACGCGAGTGAATACTCTCTCCACAAGTAAGAATATTTAAACCCTAATTGTACAAGATCAATTTTAAAATCTGGAGTGGCCTTCTACAACAGACAACTGATGGACAATCTGAGACTTGTGCAAAGGATTACAGTAACTGTGAGCTCCAGATTGTATTGTTCATACGACACTTTATTCTCCTCAGATCTCTTTCTGCTTTAGTGCAACCCGAACTATAATGATGTCGTGCAGCAACACTTCTAATTGCTGCATACTGCCGGCATCTGTTGGCTCAGCGATGCAGTTTGTTGTTGCAGGGATGCATTGCGCCTGGCGGTAGTGGGATCTGGCTTCACACGCTGGGGGGGGGGGTCGCGTCGCCCAGCTGATTTACCAGCAGCCAATTATAAACCTTGGAAACTGGATGATGGCCTGTCCGCTTAGCCTGGGGACAGTGTGACCACGAGTGGTCGAGTGCACAGGCCAGTAAGGACACATTTCATTGGACCCCTAGGTGACTCTCGTTTCCCCGCGGGTATGTTCGCTGCACGCCCCCCCCAGCCCCCCAGACACACAGAGTTTTTTTTTGTTGCAATATTTCTCTTCATCTCTGCAACAGAGGGCGCGGGCAAGCAGTCTGCTGCCACTCAATTGCCGATGCCCCCAATAGGGGCGGTGCCAGAAGCTGTACAAGCAGAAAACTTCCTTCCTTTTTTTACCCCTCGTTCAATGCCTCCCAGCTCAATGTGGCTCAGATTACAAACTAAACACAGAGTGGAGTGCAAGGCGTTAGAAGTCATGCTGCAGCTATACAAAACCCTGGTTAGACCACACCTGGAGTACTGTGAGCAGTTCTGGGCACCACACCTTAGGAAGGATATATTGGCCTTGGAGGGAGTGCAGCGTAGGTTTTTTTTTATTCGTTTTTATGGGATGTGGGCGTCACTGGCAAGGCCAGCATTTATTGCCCATCCCTAATTGCCCTTGAGAAGGTGGTGGTGAGCCGCCTTCTTGAACTGCTGCAGTTCGTGTGGTGAAAGTACTCCTACAGTGCTGTCAGGGAGGGAGTTCCAGGATTTTGACCCAGCGACAATGAAGGATCGGCGATATACTTCTAAGTCAGGATGATGTGTGACTTGGAGAGGAACTTGGAGGTGGTGGTGTTCCCATGCGTCTGCTGCCCTTGTCCTTCTAGGTGGAAGAGGTCGCGGGTTTGGGAGGTGCTGCAGAAGAAGCCTTGGCGAGTTGCTGCAGTGCATCTTGTAGATGGTTCACACTGCAGCCACGGTACACTGGTGGTGGAGGGAGTAGATGGTTCACACTGCAGCCACAGTACGCTGGTGGTGGAGGGAGTAGAAGTTTAAGGTGGTAGAGGGGGTGCCAATCAAGCGGGCTGCTTTGTCCTGGGTGGTGTCGAGCTTCTTGAGTGTTGTTGGAGCTGCACTCATCCAGGCAAGTGGAGAGTATTCAATCACACTCCTTACTTGCGCCTTGGAGATGGTGGAAAGGCTTTGGGGAGTCAGGATGTGAGACACTCGCCGCAGAATACCCAGCCTCTGACCTGCTCTTGTAGCCACAGTATTTATGTAGCTGGTCCAGTTAAGTTTCTGGTCAATGGTGACCCCCAGGATGTGGATGGTGGGGGATTCGGCGATGGTAATGCCGTTGAATGTCAAGGGGAGGTGGTTAGACTCTCACTTGTTGGAGATAGTCATTGCCTGGCACTGTGTGACGCGAATGTTACCTGTCACTTATCAGCCCAAGCCTGAACGTCGTCCAGGTCTTGTTGCATGCGGGCATGGATTGCTTCATTATCTGAGGAGTTGTGAATGGCGCTGAACACTGTGCAATCGTCAGCGAACATCCCCATTTCTGACCTTATGTTGGAGGGAAGGTCATTGATGAAACAGCTGAAGATGGTTGGGCCTAGGACACCTGGACTCCAGGGGTTAAGTTACGAGGAGAGATTACACAAATTAGGGTTGTATTCTCTAGAATTTAGAAGGTTAAGGGGTGATCTGATCGAAGTTTTCAGGATATTAAGGGGAACAGATAGGGTGGATAGAGAGAAACTATTTCCGCTGATTGGGAATTCTAGGACTTGGGGTATAGTCTAAAAATTAGAGCCAGACCTTTCAGGAGTGAAATTAGGAAACACTGGTAGAAGTTTGGAACTCTCTTCCACAAACGGCAATTGATGCTAGATCAATTGTTAATTTTAAATCGGAGATTGATAGTTTTTTGTCAACCAAAGGTATTAAGGGATATGGGCCAAAGGCGGGTATATGGAGTTAGGTCGCAGATCAGCCATGATCTCATTGAATGGCGGAACAGGCTCGAGGGGCTGAATGGCCTCCTCCTGTTCCTATGGAGCTCAAAACTGAATCTTAACACTGCCAGCCCTGGGTGTGCACATTTTTAGCAGACACCACTTTCCTCTTAAAATCCAGAGTTTTAACTTCTTAAGCTTCTGGTACAGTTTCCAAATCCAAACACACACCTGGTTGAGTCCGGATTTTTGTTTAGATTTCTTGCATTAATCCGCTAGCTAACAGCAAACCGTGAAGTCGCACCTCGGAGGAAAGCACAGGTGCAGGAAGGGGAGAGGGTGACTGTTAGTCAGCAGGGTCAGGGGACCAAGGGGAGATAGAGAAGGAGGTCCCGCAGACACTGGTCCTGTCCAACGGGCACCATGTACTCGTTACCTGTGAGGATAAGGATGCAGGCTGTGGGGTGGACAGCTCGAATGCTAACCATGGCACCGTGGAGCAGGAGGCAGTCCAAGGGGGTATGGGGCAAAGAGGAGAATAGAACGATAATTAGGGGGATTGATAGCGTCCTCTGTAATCATGACCGGAGAGTCCAGAAGGGCGTGTTGCCTGCCTGGTGCAAAAGGTAAAGAATATCTCGCAGCAACTGGAGAGGAACTTGGAAAGGGAAGGGGAAGATCCAGTTGTTGTGGTCCATGTTGGGACCAATGACATAGGGAAGAAAAGGGAGGAGGTTCTGCTGAAGGAATATCAGAAATTAGGAACTAAATTAAAAAAACAGATCCTCACGAGTGGTAATCCCAGGATTACTACCCGAGCCACAAGCTAATTGGCATAGGGATAGGCAGATCAGGCAGGTGAATGCGTGGTTGAAAGACTGGTGTGGGAAGGAGGGGTTCCACTTCATGGGACACTGGCACCAGTACTGGGACCAGAAGGAGGTGTACCGCTGGGACTGGCTCCACCTGAACCGGAGTGGGAACAGTGTCCCAGCGGAAAGGATAAACAGAGCTGTGGACAGGACTTTAAACTCGTAAAAAGTGGGAAGGGATCTGGTGAAAATAACACAAGTCTGAAGATAAAAGAAATAGGAGATGAGAGTGAAGGTCAGACCAGAGGAACAAGGGCAAGAAACAGGAAACAAATACAGTTATAAAACAGAAGTATAAAAGTACTGTTAAAAATTATATTGAAAGGAACTATTAAAGACGAATTAAACTGCCTGTACAGCAATGTACACAGCATCCAAAATAAAACTGGGGAACTGGAGGCAATAATTCATAATGAGGAACCAGATGTAGTAAGAATAACTGAAACATGGCTAAAACCCCATGTCCGGATGCATTGCATCTGTGCATATTAAAAGAAGTTAGAAGAGCTAGCAGAGGCACTATTACATATAAATAAAAAATCATTAGAAAAGGGAATAGTGCCAGAGGACTGGCGGACAGATAATGTGATTCCTATATTTAAAAAGGGAAACAGAACAAGTCCAGGGAACTACAGACCAATTAGCTTAACGTCGGTGGTAGGAAAGATAATGGAATCATTACTCAAAGATGCAATAGAAAAACATCTAGAAACTAAAAATATAATGAAGAGTAGTCAGCACGGATTTCAAAAGGGATTTCAAGGTCATGCTTGACCAACCTTATTGAATTCTTTGAAGTCACAGAAAGGGTAGATAAAGGTAATGTAGTAGACGCAATATATTTGGATTTCCAAAAGGCCTTCGATAAGGTGCCACGGGATAGACTCGTCACTAAGGTCAGACCACGTGGAATCGGGGCAAGGAGCAGAATGGATAGCAAGCTGGCTACAAAACAGAGTAGGGGGTTAAAGGTAGTCACTCAGACTGGTGGAAGGTGGGAAGTGGTGTTCCACAAGGATCAGTGCCGGGACCACTGTTGTTCACCATTTACACAAATTATTTGGACTCGAGAATCGGAAGTACAATTTCAAAATTTGCGGATGACACCAATTTGGGGGGTGTAGTTAATACAGAGGAGGACTGCGACAGAGTACAGGAAGACATTACTAAACTTGCAGAATGGTGTGTAATTGGCAAATGAACTTCAATATAGTTAAGTGCGAGGTGGTGCATTTTAGTAAGAAGAATAAGGAGGCCACTTACACCTTGGAAATAAATGTCTAAATGGGGTAGAGGAATAGAGGGGTCTGGGGATACAGATACACAAATTGCTAAAAGTTGCGACACAGGTTAATAAGGCCATTAAAAAAAACACTGGGGTCCATTTCTAGAGGGATAGAACTGAAAAGTAGAAAAGTTATGTTAAACTTGAATAGAACCTTGGTTAGGCCACACTTGGGAGTACTGTGAACAGATCTGGTCTCCATATTATAAAAAGGATATAGAGGCACTGAAGAAGGTGCAATTTTTTGTTTTACTAGAATGATAGCAGAACTGAGAGGTTAAACCTATCAGGGAAGATTGAACAGGCTGGTGCTCTTTTCTCTATTAAAGAGAAGACTGAGGGGTGGCCTGATAGAGGTCTCCAAGATTATGAAAGGGTTTGATCGGGTAGACATAGAGAAGATGTTTCCATTTGTGGGCAAGACCAGAACTGGGGGCCATTAAAATGTAAGACAATCATTATTAAATCCAATAGGGAATTCAGGAGAAACTTCTTTACCCATGGATTGGTTAGAATGTGGAAGTCACGACCATAATGAGTAGGTGAGGCGAACAGCATAGAAGCACTTAAAAGGATAAGCACATGAGGGAGAAAGGAATTGAAGGAGATGTTAATGGGGTGAGATGACGTAGGGGTGGGAGGAGGCTCGTGTGGACCATAAACACCGGCATGGACCAGTTGGGCCGAATGGCCTGTTTCTGTGCTGTAAATACTGTGTAATAAAGGAGCAAAGTTTGGCATTGCACCCACGCCTACCAACACTGCCGGTGCTCTTTTAAACGAACATTGACAGATGTTTTCCACATCTGTTTGTGTCGGATAGAAGGAACAACGTTATCAATCTTGAGATTTACAAGTGACTATTACAGCATTTCAGGGCTATGCACTCCGATTTCCACTGAACTGAATGGGTGGCAGAGTGTTGGAACTTTTGACATGGGACACCCCACCTATCAATATGCTGCAGAGCCCTTAATGGCTCCACACGAGCCTCCTCCCGCCCTACGTCATCTCACCCCATCAACATCTCCTTCGATTCCTTTCTCCCTCATGTGCTTATCTAGCTTCCCCTTTTAAGTGCTTCCATGCTATTCGCCTCACCTACTCATTAAGGTCGTGAGTTCCATATTCTAACCAATCCATGGGTAAAGAAGTTTCTCCTGAATTCTGTGGTATTATTCATACTAATTCACAGGATATGCTATTTTATAACAGCAGAGCCATTATACTAAGTATTGCACAATGCATTACTCGGCTTCTAAGGGGCAGGTATGTAACCTGGTCTCTCACTTCAAGGCCACACGGTTGCTGCAACATTCTGATGTCAGATAAGAACATAAGAAATAGGAGCAGGAGTAGGCCATTCGGCCCTTCGAGCCTGCCCCGCCATTCAATGAGAGCATGGCTGATCTTCTGCCTCAATTCCATTCACCGGCCCTATCGCCATATCCCTTGATGCCCTTACTAGTCAGAAATCTATCGAAGGATAATTGTTGTTATCCTGAGGTTCTGACGAAGGGTCTTTGACCTGAAACGTTAACTCTGTTTCTCTCTCCACGGATGCTGCCTGGCCTGCTGAGTTTTTCCAGCGTTTTCTGTTGTTATTTCCGTTAGAAAGCATCTCTGTTGCTGGTAAGTTTCTCTATAGATTGAAAATGATTGGTTTTCTTTCTCTTTATTTTACTAACTTGTTTTTTGTTTTAAATGCGAGAGAGAAATGCGTGCGGCACAGACACGTCTCAGGACAGACAGGAACCCATGGTAAGTCAGTGGATATGCTGTTTTAGAAGGACTGGAACATTCAAATGGAATTGCAGGTGTGAAATTGCTCACCATTCTTGAAATGAATGGGGGATTCACTTAGGGGTCAAGGTTGCAGATTTCACTGATCTAAGGGGCAGGAGATCGGGCCAGATTTTGAAGAACCTGCGTCAACCCCTTAGAGAGGAGGGGTGGAAGCAGTCGCAGTGAAATTGAGCAGCAGTTACCGGCAGCAGGCAAGTTTTCTGCGTCACCTACAGCAGCAAGGATATTAAATATCGAAGCTTTTATAGCTCAAACCCCACAAGTGGCTGCAGTAAAAATGAGCGTCAAACCGGCTTCCAGATCCCTGTGAACTGCAACCAATGACAACTTGCCTTTAACACAGTAAAACGTCCCACGGCGCTTCACAGGAGTGTTATCAAACAAAATTTATACTGAGCCACATAAGGAGATATTAAGACAGGTCAAAGAGGTAGGTTTTAAGGAGCGTCTTAAAGGAGGAGAGAGAGGTAGAGAGGCGGAGAGGTTTAGGGAGGGAATTCCAGAGCTTTAGGGCCCTTGGCAGCTGAAGGCACGGCCGCCAATGGTGGAACGATTAAAATCGGGCGATGCGCAAGAGGCCAGAATTGGAGGGGCGCAGAGATCTGGGAGTTTTGGCGGGCTGGAGGAGGTTACAGAGATGGGGTGGGGGGGGTGGGGGCCGAGGCCATGGAGGGATTTGAAAAGAATGCAAGGATCCCTTTGAAGTACACTCAAAATGGCCACCTCCCATCTTTGGTGGGCGGCATCAAGAACCGTCAGTAACAACACGGGCGGGGACAAAAATGGCGTTGGGGCTCGTGATTATGTCACCTGACCCTGATCTGCATTTATTTAGGAGGCCACTTAAAAATCGACATTTGCCCAAAGATCAGAATGGCTGGACAACGAACAGTAAAAGTCAGCGCCTCTATTCCATTTGTGATTTGGGTCTTGCTACCACCCCATTTGTGAACAGAAGTTACCACCTTTGGAACAACCGGACGATTAAATTTTCCAAAGCTTTATTGCAGGCAAGTTTCACATTTCAAATAACTGCTATTTTTCTATTGACAACACCCGTGAGTAATAACACTAGTGATCAACAGCGCCAGTAGCTTCTTTGCGGTCATTTAGGACGCATTACAAAGATGTATTCTCCTTTCTCAATAGAAGTTTCAAATCATATTTCAACTTGACTTTTCCATGTCACTTAAACTGGAAGGATCCATCAATTGAATTTGCCAGACTATAGCTTGTTGGATTGTTTTGTGAAGAGTATTTTCATCCTACAATCTCATCAGGGAAGACTGCTGAGAATTAACCGTCTTTCGGATGAGACGTTAAACCGAGGCCCCGTCTGCTCTCTCAGGTGGACGTAAAAGATCCCATGGCCACTATTTCGAAGAAGAGCAGGGGAGTTATCCCCGGTGTCCTGGCCAATATTTAATCCCTCAACCAACATCAGTAAAACTGATTATCTGGTCATTCTCAGATTGCTGTTTGTGGGAGCTTGCTGTGCGCAAATTGGCTGCCGCGTTTCCCACATTACAACAGTTCAAAAAGTACTTCAAAAAAAAAAGTACTTCATTGGTTGTAAAACGTTTTGGGACGTCCGGTGGTCGTGAAAGGCGCTACATAAATGCAAAACTTTCTTTTTTCTTTAAGGAAATGGCTTTTACATTCAAAAGGTGCATCCTGGACATAGAACTACCAACTGTGACTCAATTCTATTAGTTTTGCACGCAGCACACAAGGATCAATTAAGCTCCATAAGTTTAAGATTACATAATTCATACAAGGGACTGCATTCTACTTTTGCAGAGGATCCGGATGGTTTATATTTTTAAATTTGTTTTTGTCAGTGTAATGGATTTTCCAAAAGGTGTTTAATAACATTGTGAAGTGTTGTATCGGAAGCTTATCGATTCTACTGCTAATCTGCCAAATAAGCCTTTTTTTTTTCTAAATTGGACGCTGGTGGCGTGCATCCCATAATGCTAGAGGAAGAACAGAAAGGAAATATTGGAGCCTCTGACCACAATCTTTCAAGCATCTGCTGGATGTGGCAGTTGCTCCAGAGAGGACTGCAGGGCTGCTAATGTTCTATCTCTGTTCAAGAAGTGAGAAAGGGATAAATTAGGTAACCATAGACCAGTCAGTCTAATAATCACGAGGAACACAGGAACAGGGGGAGGCTATTCAGCCCCTCGAGCCTGTTCCGCCATTCAATTAGATCACGGCTGATCTGTATCTTAACTCTATCTACCCGCCTTGGTTCCGTAACCCTTAGTCCCCTTGCCTAAGCCAGTGGGTAAGCTCCTGGAAGCCATGATACAGAATAAAATGCATACTCGCTTAGAAAGACATGGGTTGATTAAGGACAGCTAGCATGGATTTTTTAAAAAGACACTTCATGTCTGACAAATTTAACAGAGTTCTTTGAGGAAACATTGGAGGCGAAATTCCCCTCGTTTGCGCCTCCGATGGGAGGCGCTAACCCGAGGCGATAACTGCGCCTCCCGCGAAATTCGGCGGGAGGTTAGCGGCGGCGCTACCGGTTTTCGCCCCGATCTTCTGCGCCTGGAGATCATGACATCATCTCCGGGCGCATCGCCCCGTCAGCGCTCCCGATGCAAAATTCCCCTTTTTCGCCTGCCTGTCCGCCTCTGGTTTTTAGCGACAGGTTGGGCGGGCGTTTTCCCAGTCGGGAGGCCTGTGGAGGAGCGCTATTTAAAGGCGTCCACTTCCGGTTGTTGTGTGTGTCGGCCAGGACATCGAACTTTTTGCTGCTCTTTTGATTATTGGAAGCGTTTGAGATTTCAGAGTTTGCTGCTGAATGAGGAATCTTCACTGGCATTAGGGTGTGATTTGTTGGTTTTCGGCAGTTCTTCTCAGAGCATTGAAAGGGGTCTGCAGTCTGTGTCTGTTCTTCCCCGAAGCAAGCAAAGCTGCAAATGAGCATCTGGTGAATGATCGAACCACGCCTTTCAGAGATGGAATAAAGCAGCGCGAGCGATCAAATCGGTTTGGAACTCACCTGAAATTCAGCAGCTCTCTGGTGTTCGCGCCCCTGCAGCGCCCCACTGAGGACATTAGCGCTTGATTTAGCGCCCCGCTCCCTTCCTGGGGCGATGTCAGGGAATTTAGGTGAGGCTCAGAATCATTTGCGCCGGGCGCTAACTTTTCAAACTTTTTTCCAGTTAGCGCCCCAAATGGCCCTCGAGGGGAATTGAGTTTGTTGATAAAGGAAATGCAGTGGATGTGGTTTATTTGGATTTTCAAACAGGTGTTTGATAAGGTGCCACATCAACAACAACAACTTGTATTTATATAGCGCCTTTAACGTAGTAAAACGTCCCAAGGCGCTTCACAGGAGTATTATAAGACAAAAAATTTGACACCAAACCACACAAAGATAAATTAGGGCAGGTGACCAAAAGCTTGGTCAAAGAGGTAGGTTTTAAGGAGCGTCTTAAAGGAGGAAAGAGAAAGAGAGGCGGAGAGGTTTAGAGAGGGAATTCCAGAGCTTAGGGCCGAGGCAACAGAAGGCACAGGCAGAATGGTTGAGCAATTATAATCAGGAATGCTCAAGAGGGCAGAATTAGAGGAGCGCAGATATTTCAGGGGATTACAGAGATAGGGAGGGGCGAGGCCATGGAGGGATTTGAAAACAAGGATGAGAATACTGAAATCGAGGCGCTGCTTAACCGGGAGCCAATGTAGGTCAGCGAGCACAGGGGAGATGGGCGAACGGGACTTGGTGTGAGTTAGGACACGGGCAGCCGAGTTTTGGACGACCTCAAGTTTACGTAGGGTAGAATGTGCGAAGCCAGTCAGGAGTGCGTTGGAATAGTCAAGTCTAGAGGTAACAAAGGCATAGATGAGGGTTTCAGCAGCAGATGAGCTGAGGCAAGGGCGGAGACGAGCGATGTTACGGAGGTGGTAATAGGCGGTCTTAGTTATGCTTCGAATATGTGGTCGGAAGCTCATTTCAGGGTCAAATATGACACCAAGGTTGCGAACAGTGTGATTCAGCCTCAGACAGATGTTAGGGAGAGGGATGGAGTCAGTGGCTAGGGAACGGCGTTTGTGGCGGGGACTGAAAACAATGGCTTCGGTCTTCCCAATATTTAATCGGAGGCTTGTAAGAAAATTAGGGTGAATGGTATTAAAGGGAATGTGGCAGCATGCATAGGAAGTTGGTTAAAGGACAAAAAACAAAAAGTAGCGATTATTGGATGTATTTGACACTGAAATGTGTGTGTCCTCCAAGGGGTCAGTGTTGGAACCATTGATCTTCTCAATTTATATAAATGATCTGGACTCGGGCACAATATCAGAGCATGGTTAACTGCGCAGGGAAGCGAGAAGTGACTTCAGTAGATGAGGCAGCTAGAAGATAGAAAACCGGAGCGGTTTCAACTCGAACACAGAAGGTTAAAAAGGGATTTGATAGTGTTGTTCAAAATGATTCGGAGTTTTGAGAAGGCAAACTATCTCCACTGGTCAGTGAGTTGGTAACAGGAGAGTATGGATTCATAGCCAGAAGAACAAAGCGAAGGGCTAAGAGACATGTTTTTGCACAGAGGTTTGTTAGGATGTTCTACCAGAATTTAGTGATGGAATTACAATCCATAACAGTTTTTAAATGAGAAGTGGATAAATATTTGAAAGGAAAATTTAAATGGATATGGGCAAAGAGCAAGGAAGTGAGACCAAGTGAAAAGCTCTTTCAGAGAGCTGGCAGAGGCAGGCTGGGCCGAATGTCCGTCCTCCTGTGCTGTAATGCTCTATGATTCTAAGAATAGGAGACACTTGGAGGCTTACACACTGTTCCCTCATCCCGAACCTAGGTTTCAATCTAGTTCAGAGTGGTGAGATCAAAGTTTTCTCTCTCCTAGCTGCAAGAGCCCCATGTAAAATGGGTTCGGGTGGTCTCAATAGAGTTTCTGGAGGGCGCGAGTTCAAAGTGCAAAACTGCCCACAATTTAGAGAGGTTGCGTTCGAGACGGTTGATGCACGAAATGGAGGTCACAGGCTATTTGCAGTGGGACGCGCACTTCAAAAGTGAGGAAGCGATGCTTCAGTTGTAGAGAGCCTTGGTCAGACCCCATGTTTGTATTTACTTGAGTTTAGATGGTTGAGGGGTGAGCTATCCGAGGTCCTTAAAATGATAATGGGATTCGATAGGAGCTGCTTCCTCTGGTGGGGAGGAATCCAGAACAAGAGGGCATCATTTTGAAATTAGAGCTCGGTGATTTAGGAGTGAAATCAGGAAGCACTTTTTTCACACAATGGGTAGTGGAAATCTGGAACTCTCCCCCAAAATACTGTGGATGCTGGGACAATTGACCAACAGATTAGCCGTGATTTAATTGAACGTTGGAACAGGCTTGAGGGGCTGAATGGTCTACTCCTGTACCTATTTTGCTAGGTTCCCCATGTTTCACTGGCTAGCCTAGGCCATGTAGCTGCTGATGGGAGTCAATGGATGGGACAACAAGTCACTTGTTTTATGGCAGTGTTCGACAGTGACACTGGATGCCAAAAGATGAAGAAGAAAACTTACTAAATTCCACAACACTTGATATCACTCATTTTCAGTGGCACAGATATTCATCCAGAAATAGGGATTTTTTTAATTTTTTTATTAAAAAGCAGTCCTTTTGGTACCTCCCCAGGCGGCCATTCTGAATGTGCAGAGGCGGAGCAGACTACATCTGTGCGTTCTCACCCACCTGCAGACTGACCTTATTTCCTGAGCAGCGTGTACTACAACAATCAGTGGACCAGGCTTTGTGTCACACGGACTGGCACAGAAGCGACTGTTGAGATTAAAAGAATTTCCCTATTATTTTAACAATTACTATTCCTTTTTACTACCTCCGTATGGAATGAGGAATCGTAGTTTTAATTCTTTTTTTTAAAAAGAGGATGTTTAGTTTCTTTGAGATCTTCAGCAATTCGAATTTTTTTAATTTTTTTTTAATTGAATTTTTTTTGGGGCATAAAAATAGCATTAAAAGATGCCAACAGTTTCACACGGATGGCCAAGTGATGTACTCCAATTTAAGAAATTCTTTAAACCTGGAGCGTAAGTGCTGCTGTTTGGGAAGGTTTGTCTGATCGGACGAACAAATTATTGGGCGACTTTCTAAACTCTCTTCAAATGCAACTCGGCACTGAATTTGCAAATGTAATGAAGGCAAAAACAGTGTACAGGCAAGAATGAGCAAATCAGCCACTCACCAGCGTTCCAAAACTGTTGCCAGATTAATAACATTCCTTTTTTTAAAATCCGACTTCTCCAAAAATACTGAGCAAAAGATTATTTCAGCGGTATAATAATCACTGTTTCTCCGGGCTCATGGTTGATATTTTAAAACTCTGTGGTACAACCAATGGTGTCCTATAATTTTACCCTCTTGAAAGAGTGGGGGAGGGCTGCTAGTTCCCTTGCAGAGGCGTCGTCAGTGGAGTCACACATCTTAATACACAGCAACCTCTGGGAAACAGCAAGGCGATATCCACCATTCTGGTAGTAAAGACAGCCAGTCGGAGGTCAGCTGTGATAATCACAGTTAAGCACCTTAACTGTAACTTTAATGAGTTGCCAAAGCTCTATGAGAGATATAATCTGTCTGGTAAAGCAGAGGTACTGATTGGAAACCTTCAAACTCAGACTGCGAAACAAGAAAGACACGTTTCTTCATCATCCAGGAGCTGCTGTCTGGAAGATCAGCTATCGTCAGTCCAGGAGTGAGTCCCTCATCTGCTGCAAAGCACATTTGGGAAGAAATAACAGGCTCCTTCAATGCCACTACCACCAACTAAAGAACTTGGAAACTTATTCTCATTGTTGCTTCTATGCAAAACACCACTTGGGTCTGCGTGAAACACAAAGATATTACAATCATTACCTTCACCGCGTGCAAGAATATCATTTTCAACCTTGATATCACTTTTAATACGCCCACCTTTTCATCTTGCCCTTCATCACATTACTGGTGCTCCACAACACAACCACTGGAGACAGGTCTACTGCCAGCAACATGGCCGAAGCCGCCTCTGTTTTGCTTCGAAGGCAACGACTCCATTTCCTGAGCTACAACACCCCCAACCTAGCAGTCTGGATATGAATGAAAACCTCAGGCAGGACACAACAGCCGACAGCCCCAAAGCCTCAAACCATCCCTCTTTGGTCACTGGGTTAATTGCCTTCTCTGAATCCTGTTCGGTTGTGACAAGCAGTACAGAGGAATGTTGTTAAATGAATAATGATTTTTGCCAAGTAATGTTAGTCACTTAACCGTTCTATTCTGTTATCCGTTTTAACTGTTGTATCAAATTTGGCAAGAAGCTAACAGTGGAATGCAACCTAGATTGCAATTACAGTACTGAACAAAAAAACAGTCACACAGTCGTTATGGATAACTGAGGCTAGGTCCATTAAAAAGTTCAAAACTGAGATTGATAGATTTTTGTTAGGTAAGGGTATTAAGGGATAAACGGGTAGATGGAGTTAAGATACAGATCAGCCATGATCTAACTGAATGGCGGAACAGGCTCGACGTTCCTCTTCCTATGTTCCTTTTCTATGTTCCTATTAAAATGTAGTTATGCCACTTGCTTCATTACAATATACACATTACAACAAACCTTTAAAAGCAAATGGCTGTGATCAATGTTCCCGGTAAGTTGCGTGGTTGCGCAGTCATCGGCAAGGTCCCGCGCAGGCCGCTCACCGGCTTTTACACTGTAGGCACCTCGAGCACGCGCAAAAATTTGAATGGGCCGCGCAGTGCGGGAGGCAGGCCGTGCAGGAGGCAGCGCGGCTTACGAGGGCGGGGGGGACATTGGCTGTGATACACCAAACGGTTTAGCGATTTCACTCTGGGAAACATATCAGCCCATTCAGCATCGCAGTTACTTTCACCTCCTGAGCCAGAGAAGGAACCTTCTCCTTCAGGAGGTGGAGTTTCCTTTATTCAGAGAGACAGAGTTTCTGCCACAGTTTGTTGCCAAACTGTTTGAGCGCCACCGTCAGTTCCAAGCATCACAACGTTTGAGCAATAGCACCTGATGAGGCTGTTTTCACACCTAAACAAAGACGCCCGTCACATTGATTGCCAAACGTGCATGAGCCCCAGCACCTGATCAGGTGGGAAAGATTCTGCAACACCGCTGCACTGGTTACTAGGCGATTTTCACACCAAGACAAATATGCCTGTAAACCGAGTTCAATACATTGATTGGCAAAAAGGGTTCAATACATCGGCTTTAGTGAGACAGGGCAACGCTTAAATGAATAAATCCAGACTTTTCCAATTCATTTAAACATTCTAGTTATTCAAACAGTTATTCATTTAACAGGGACAGCTATCATTGGAAAAGATAGAAAAGAGATTTGCACACAGAGATTTTATTCCCTTAAACATTTTATTCTTTTAATCTGTTAAGTGGCCTTGACTGTAACTATTACTGAGCTCCCATAGTTAAGGGATTGGGGGATGTTTGTATGAGATTTATATAGCGCCTTTCATGACCTCAGGATGTCCCAAAGCGCTTTACAGCCAATGAAGTACTTTTGAAGTGTTTTGAACTGTTGTAATGTGGGAAACGCAGCAGCCAATTTGCGCACAGCAAGCTCCCACAACAGCAATCTGTTTTTTTTTGTGATGTTAATTGAGGGATAATTATTGCCCAGAACACCAGGGATAACTCCCCTGCTCTTCTTCAAAATAGTGCCATGAGAGAGCAGACGGGGCCTCGGTTTAACATCTCATCCAAAAGACAGCACCTCCGACAGTGCAGCACCTCCTCAGCACTGCACTGGGAGTGTCAGCCCAGATTTTGTGCTCTGGAGTGGGACTTGAACCCATGACCTTCTGACTCAGAGGCGAGAGTGTGCTACCCACTGAGCCTCAGCTGACATTAAAACAACGATCACAGGGAAGTTTAATACACATAGGACCAGAGTTTCCAAAATGTCTTTCGCAAAAAAACTAAAAAGTAAACACAACTTACAGCCAAAAGAACGCAAAGAATATAATGCAGCAATTAAAAGGAAGACAAAAATCAGCATTGCAAACGTACTAACAGAAAACCACAACTTAAACAGGCAGCGATAGAGAGATGACAGAAATATTAAATAATTACTTTGCTTCAGTATTTACCAGGGAGACAGAACAGGTGGACATGACATCGGATGATGAGATTAGTAATGAGATAAGTGCATTTAAAATTAAAATAGGAGATATATTAAATAAACGAATCAAACTCAAAGAGGATAAAACCACTGTCCGAACAGATTGCATCTGTGCATTTTAAAAGAATTTAGGGAAGAGATAGCAGAGGTATTACTACACATACTTAATAATTCATTAGAAAAAGGAGTAATGCCAGAGGACTGGCGGATAGCTAACGTAATACCTATATTTAAGAAGGGAGGTAGAACGTGTCCAGGGAATTATAGACCAGTCAGCTTAACGTCGGTGGTAGGAAAAATAATGTAATCCCTACTAAAGGAGAAAATAGAAGAACATCTAGAAACCAAAAATATAATAATGAATAGTCAGCATGGATTTCAAAAGGTAAAGTCTTGCTTGACCAACCTCATTGAATTTTTTGAAGAGGTAACAGAGAGAGTAGACAAAGGTAATGCAGTAGATGTAATTCATCTAGATTTCCAAAAGACCTTTGATAAGGTACCACATAATAGACTAATGAATAAGGTCAGAGAATGCGGAGTCAGGGGACAAGTAGCAGAAGGGATAGCTAGCTGGCTTCAAGACAGAAAGCAGAGAGTAGGGGTAAAGGGTAGCTATTCAGAGTGGCAGAAGGTGGGTAGTGGTGTTCCATAAGGGTCAGTGCTGGGACCACTGTTCACAATTTAGACTTTAGAATCAAAAACGCAATTTCTAAATTTGCGGATGACACCAAATTGGGGGGGGTATAGTCAATAATGAGGAGGACTGCAACAAATTACAAGACGACATTAATAAACTTGCAGAATGGGCATATAATTGGCAAATGAATTTAAACACAGATAAATGTGAGGTACTGTATTACATTTTGGTAAGAAAAATAAGGAGGTCACATATTACTTGGAAAATAAAAATCTAAATGGGGTAGAGGAGCAAAAGGATCTCAAAGTACAAATACACAAATCATTGAAAGTATCAACACAGGTTAACAAGGCCATAAAAAAGCAAACCAACCACTAGGGTTTATTTCTAGAGCGACAGAATTAAAAAAGTGAAGTTATGTTAAACTTGTATCGAACCTTGGTTAGACCACACTTGGAGTACTGCGTACAATTCTGGTCGCCATATTATAAAAAAAGATATACTGGAGAGGGTGCAGAGAAGATTTACAAGGATGATACCAGAAATGTGAGGGTATACCTATCAGGAAAGGATGAACAGGCTGGGTCTCTCTTCTTTTGAAAAGAGAAGGCTGAGGGCTGACCTAATAGAGGTCTTTAAAATTATGAAAATTTTTGATAGAGTGGATAGAGAGAGAATGTTTCCACTTGTGGGGAAGAGCATAACTAGAGGCCATCAATATAAGATAGTCACCAAGAATTCCAATAGGGAATTCAGAAGAAACTTCTTTACCCAGAGAGTGGTGAGAATGTGGAACTCGCTACCACAGGGAGTGGTTGAAGCGAATAGCATAGATGCATTTAAGGGGAGGCTAGATAAGCATATGAGGGAGAAGGGAATAGAGGGTTATGCTGATAGAGTTAGATGAGGAAAGACGGGAGGAGGCTCAAGTGGAGCATAAACACCGGCACAGACTGGTTGGGCCGAATGGCCCGTTTCTGTGCCATATATCCTATGTAATCCTATGTAAACTGCAAATGGCAAATCTTTTCAAAATTCGGACTGAATGGTAGTGGTTTGATTGTGTGTTAAAATGTGGTCAAAGGTTTAAAAATCTATCTTGATTCAAGTCAAATGGCATGAAGGGATAACTGATTACCAAGTCAAGGATCCAATAATGAATCGAACATTATTTCCCAGTTACAAAGGTTGTCTGAAGCATTAATTGTTAAATCCAGTCATCAGCAATTTTACTCATAAAAGGGACAAGAACCGCCCAGAACATCAAAAGAAGATTCGGGTTAAATATCGGCATTGTGGTAGGACCAATAGTACAAAATCTACTACCAGCAATCCAGCAAATAAAAATCTACAATAAGATGTTTTTACAAATTAAACAACAAATTATTGAAGCACAATATGTGGCCCTCCCTCAAAACTTCTGCGGCACCTGATCACGATGGTGCTGCTGTGGGAAGGCATCAAATGCAAGCACTTCTTCACTGTGGATGACAAGGAACATTCCTTTTGGTAAAGGAATCAAAATACCAGCTCGTACAAGTACCTCAATGGTATGAATAGAAACATAGAAACTAGGAGCAGGAGTAGGCCATTCGGCCCGTCGAGCCTGCTCCACCATTCAATACGATCATGGCTGATCATCCAAATCCAGTACCCTGTCCCTGCTTTCCCACACAGAATCCCCATCGAGCCTGCACCGACACATATCCCACCCTATCCCCGTAACCCCACGTATTTAATTCCCCCTAACATATCCCATCCTATCCCCGTAACCCCACGTATTTAATCCCCCCCTAACACTAAGGGTCAATTTATCATAGCCAAATCAACCTAACCCGCACATCTTTGGACTGTGGGAGGAAACCGGAGCACCCGGAGGAAACCCACGCAGACACGGGGAGAATGTGCAAACTCCACACAGACAGTCACCCGAGGCCAGATTCGAACCCGGGTCCCTGGCGCTGTGAGGCACCAGTGCTAACCACTATGCCACCGTGCCGCCCTATGATGCGCACATTCCCTTGCAAATGGCACAAAGCTCCCCCTTAATGACAGGAGCACAATACACACACTAAGACACTCACACTCACACTCCCATGCAGATTTTCCTGGGGCTATACCACAGTTCAAATATCAACGCCATCTTCCCTATTCATTGCAGAACACGATGCTTCTATGATTCTTTCAGGACATGCCAATGAGACAAAATATCACATTTACAATTTTAAAAAAAAGAGAAAAACGGCGAAGGGAGAAGTTTATAAATCCAGTTGTCAACCAGATTCAGCCTGTGCCCAAATTGTTCAGCTCGCTCAGCCCTTCAGATCTTCATATTCAGTTGCGCCTGACAGCATTTAATGAGTGTGAATAACACTGACAAATCATCGGGTGTAATAATGTAATTCTGCATTTGCTCTGAATGAACACTGCGGCCTAGAAAACTAGAGCACACCCACGAACAGGCGCGCAGGGGGCACAGAGATAGGCCGAAAGCCCACGTAATATTGGGCCCTCTGGCTGCATTATCATCGAAGCGGGGAGCTGCGGATACCTAATGGGCGTCCCCAAGCAGCTTTCCGGAGATGAGGACTCGAAGATCGGGCCACTGTCGCCGACAGCAGTCTTCAGGTAAGTCCTTAAAGGCGACCGGGAGAGGGGGCGACCGGGAGAGGGGGCGACCGGGAGTCGGGAGAGCGGGCGATCAGCATTGGTGGGGGTCGGGAGAGCGGGCGATCGGGAGAACAGCATTGGTGGGGGTCGGGAGAGGGGGCGACCGGGAGAGCGGCATTGGTGGGGGTCGGGAGAGCGGGCGATCGGCATTGGTGGGGGTCGGGAGAGCGGGCGATCGGGAGAGCGGCATTGGTGGGGGTCGGGAGAGCGGGCGATCGGCATTGGTGGGGGTCGGGAGAGCGGGCGATCGGCATTGGTGGGGGTCGGGAGAGCGGGCGATCGAGAGAGCGGCATTGGTGGGGGTTCGGAGAGAGGGTAGTGGTGATGATCGGTGGGGGCGGGGGGGGCGGTGGAATTGATGATGTTTCGTATGATGGGAAAAGCTTATAATGGGATGTCCAGTTTGGCTATCCATTCGATGACCTCCTGCGATGCTGAGTGGAGAAATGAGGTGCCTCCCGCAACAGATGGCGGCTACCACTTTCCAGATTGGGAGACAACTGGCGAGTTTCTTTCTCTTTCGAGTGTGCGTCTGTGCCACGGGCTGTTAATAACTAGCTATCAATCTGACACAGTAAGCAACATATCCTGGACGTACTTTCATGATTATACTGCACGTGACATTTACATCAGAGCTAAAGATTCAGGATCCCCCACTATCAGTCAGTCGGCAATTCAGCATTTTGTTCTGGTTAATACCCGCAATGATAAGTTTAATAACCCTAACAGCTCAGGCAGCGACCGCACAGCGGACACAGCAACAGGCCCGACTGGTGCGTTAGCAGGGAGTTCGGACCTCCACGGGCCGGCACTGAGTAACCATCTCTTTGACAAGGACCGCGATTCTGGTATCTTCTGGTTGTACCGCTGCAAGATCTGTGCTGGCCGATATTTGGCTGCCACAATAGCAATTATTTCTGAACTTAATCGCCAGACCCTCACAGCAGACGGACAGCGGACAGTTGCAAATGCAGCGACTGTGAATTGGAACCCCTTTTTCCCCCCCAACTGAAAGACTTGCATTTATATAGCGCCTTTCACGACCACCGGACGTCTCGGAGCGCTTTACAGCCAGCGAAGGACTTTTTGAAGTGTAATCACTGTTGTAATGTGGGAGACACGGCAGCCAATTTGCGTACAGCAAGCTCCCACAAACAGCAATGTGATAATGACCAGATAATCTGTTTTTAGTGATGTTGATTGAGGAATAAATATTGGCCCCAGGACACCGGGGATAACTCCCCTGCTCTTCTTCGAAATTGTGCCGTGGGACCTTATACGTCCACCTGAGAGAGCAGACGGGGCCTCGGTTTAACGTCTCATCCGAAAGACGGCACCTCCGACAGTGCAGCACTCCCTCAGTACTGCACTGGAGTGTCGGCCTAGTTTTATGTGCTCAAGTCGCTGGAGTGGGGCTTGAACCCACAACCTTCATAAAGGCCGATTCCATTCAGCAAAATATTCTTAAATTAGGAGTTTTAACTCCAGTGCTGGTGCTTTCTCTACATTCCAACAGTGACTACACTTCAAAAGTACTTCATTGGCTGAAAAATCGCTTTGGGACATCCTGAGGTCGGGAAAGGCGCTATAGAAATGCAAGTCTTTCTTTATATTGATCTCCTGAATCGGGCATTGTTTGGTGTCAGTCCCTTCTCCCCACACACCCAGACTGCGCAGATCATATCCAGCATGGGTTAAACTGGCTCATTGATGGAGCGAGGTTACAATGAATGATGACGTGTGCTATAATTTATGACAATACGCAGTTTATGATGAAAATAAAAAATTGAATTGGAGGACACAGCTGTATGGATCTGGAAATTTCCATGGATTACATTGTAAATTAATTGAAAACAAACAAATATTGTCATGGCTTGGCTTTTTGTTTGTTTGTTGCTTAGCTGCAGTCTCAGGAAGAACAGAAGCACTCTGCTGCGAATCTAAAAGTCACAATAAAAAATAGACGAGGATTTCCGTCGAAGTGAACATCCAGGGATGAGTGCTGTCACAGTATTTCTGTGAACTCCTTGTACAGTGACGTTTTAATACGCCCCACCGACCGGTTTTCTGATCAAGTTCCTCGATAAACACCAAGCCAGGTGGAGAGGTTCGGATGAAATCTTCAATTCCCAGGAGGGGACAGTTTCATGAAAGAAAGAAAGACTTGCATTTATATAGCGCCTTTCACGACCACCGGACGTCTCACAGCGCTTTACAGCCAATGAAGCACTTTTTCTTTTGAAGTGTAGTCACTGTTGTAATGTCGGGAAACGCGGCAGCCAATTTGCGCACAGCAAGCTCCCACAAACAGCAATGTGATAATGACCAGATAATCTGTTTGGTGATGTTGGTTGAGGGAGAAATATTGGCCAGGACACCGGGGATAACTCCTCTGCTCTTCTTCGAAATAGTGCCATGGAATCTTTTACATCCACCTGAGAGAGCAGACGGAGCCTCGGTTTAACGTCTCATCCGAAAGACGGCACCTCCGACAGTGCGGTGCTCCCTCGGCACTGCACTGGGAGTGTCAGCCTAGCTTTATGTGCTCAAGTCCCTGGAGTGGGACTTGAACCCACAACCTTCTGACCCACTGAGCCACAGCTGACATGAATCAGCTGATGTACATCCCGTGACTGTACGAAGGCTAAGCAGGAAATGACCGTCTCCCCCAACTAAATACAGCGACAAAAAAAACCAAGAACGAAAAAAAAAAATCGTATTCTGGTTCTCAAGTTGCTGACAATTTTCTTCCTGTTGCACAGGCGTGAAGTAAACCTCTCGGAAGCCCAGCTGGGTGGGCACAGTTCCAGCAAACGGGCTGCAAGTGAAATGGCAAAAAAAAAACACAACACTCTTTCCCCCCGCCCCCTCTATTCCTGGCTAAAATGTAAACCTTCTTACCAGAGGATCAACTCAATCCCAATCAAATTAAACAGCGCGGATGGAAAAAAAAAACACCCTGTAATTCAGGAAATTCCTCCTGTGCTCTTCCTCTTTCTCTCCGAACAGCTCACACGTGTGGGTGACTCCCACTGGGAACGCCATCGGCAGCAACAATGGAGCCAAACAGCCAAATAAAAAGCTAAGCAATTAACTACAACGGACCACGAAAGCCTAAGTGACAGCACAGCTTTGTTTATAAAGATAAGAAAAAGTTCCACAAAGTAGCCTTAAGACAGGTGGCATAGTCCTCCTAAAATAACAACAGAGAATGCTGGAAACACTCAGCAGGCCAGGCAGCATCTGTGGAGAGAGAAACAGAGTTAACGTTTCAGGTCGAGGACCCTTCGTCAGAACTGCTGTTAACCGAAACGTTAACTCTGTTTCTCTCTCTCTCCACGGATGCTGCCTGACCTGCTGAGCGTTTTCCAGCATTTTCTGTTGTTATTTCAGATCTCCAGCATCCGCAGTATTTTGCTATTGACATAGCCTTCCTGTTGTGCCCTTTAAATGAACTCCCCTCTGCAGCCGAGGCACCGGCAATCCTGGGGGCCCGTTACGTACAAGCACATTCTTGTACCGGGCTCAAATGATGGACAATAACCCGACCTTGTTTCACCCTCACCAGGTGGGAGATTCCTTGCACCCACCCACCAAATGTGGCAGAGTCTCAGTATAATTGGTCTCGACCACTTTGTCCAATCGGTGAGGCCCGTGTGCACCAATTTATGGAGCCTTTAAACTCTGCGCCACAGGCATTATCTTCAATGTGTGGCACACTTCCGCAAACAATTGATCTACAATATTTTTTGAATAATTTATGAAAAATAGTTGAAGAAAATAATCAAAATATGGGTTACATTTAATTAAATAGATCTATAATCAATAGCCCCTAGCTAGTCCCTGGATAATGAGGATTAGCAGTACGTTATGTTTTTTTATTCATTTATGGGATGTGGGCGTCACTGGCAAGGTCAGCATTTATTGCCCATCCCTAATTGCCCTCGAGAAGGTGGTGGTGAGCCGCCTTCTTGAACCGCTGCAGTCCGTGTGGTGAAGGTACTCCCATAGTGCTGTTAGGGAGGGAGTTCCAGGATTTTGACCCAGCGATGATGAAGGATCAACGATATACTTCCAAGTCAGGATGGTGTGTGACTTGGAGGGGAACTTGGAGGTGGTGGTGTTCCCATGCGCCTGCTGCCCTTGTCCTTCTAAGTGGAAGAGGTTGCGGGTTTGGGAGGTGCTGCTGAAGAAGCCTTGGCGAGTTGCTGCAGTGCATCTTGTAGATGGTACACACTGCAGCCATGGTGCGCCGGAGGTGGAGGGAGTGAATGTTTAAGGTGGTCTAATGTTTATGTGCAGTACACAGAGCATGAAGTAGTCTAACTTTACTTGTTATAATCCATGTAACACATGTAATGCAGCAACAGTAGCTCGTGTCAGTGCTCGGACCTGACTGCCTGGGATCCAGGGAACGATTGCATATAGAATGGAAGTTAGGTTTGATACACAACTGCCTTCAAAACAGGGCCGAGAGCTTCCAAATTAAAAGCTCAAACAAACAGAGAGTGCATCAGTTTATGCTGCATGAGACGGGAGCCTCAGACATAATATTTGACTTTCTATCAGTATTCATTTTTTAAAAACACACACTGATCCTGATTTTTAAACCGTAGATTGAGATTTTTCTTGCGGTTGCATGCATGGTTATCTTTGTGAATGCATTACTCGAACACCCCTATTAGGCAGCGCTAGGTTTCCAATCAGCTATCTCCAATCCCATTCCCCTGCTCTTCCCCTGTAATAGGAAATAGTGAATGGAGTGCAAGACTCCCCCATCCAAGCCACTGGTGCAGAACGTCAGGGTATCGTATGTACCGTAAGAAAGACTTGCATTTCTATCGCGCCTTTCACGACCTCAGGATGTCCCAAAGCGCTATACAGACAATTAAGTACTTTTTGAAGCATAGTCACTGTTGTAATGTAGGAAACACGACAGATAATTTGCAAACAGCAAGCTCCCACAAACAACCAATGTGATAATGACCAGATAATCTGTTTTTAGTGTTGTTGGTTGAGGGATAAATGCTGGCCAGGACACCGGGGAGAACTCCCCTGCTCTTCTTCAAATAGTGCCATGGGGTCTTTTATGGCCATCTGAGAGAACAGACGGGGCCTCGGTTTAACATCTCATCTGAAAGACGGCACCTCCGACAGTGCAGCGCTCCCTCAGCACTGCACTGGGAGTGTCAGCCTGGATTCTTGCGCTCAAGTCTCTGGAGGTGGACTTGAAACCACAACCTTCTGACTCAGAGGCGAGCGTGCTATCCACTGAGCCACGGCTCACAACTAAGAGCAATTATAAACAAAATGCCTGTTCTGACTGACTTCAATCAGCAGTGAAGTGAAAGTCACCAGTAAGTGGGCAATTACCTCCCTCTATAATTTGAGGAATTACAGGGGTAATTCAGCCCCTTCGCTTCCCTTTTAAGACAGGCACCCCAGTGATTTTTTCCCAATTGCAGTTGCATTACTCACCCGGGGAAAGGTGCCAGTGGAATCATAACATGCATTACGCCGGCGGGGGGAACATCCGCCCGTCCTTTTCCTGTGTTGTGCGAGAAAAATTGGTTTGCAGTGGATTAAAAGACAAGGTTAAATAAAAGTCAGAGGACGTGTTGTGTGAACTGTACCAGCATGGAATCGAACTCGAGAAGAATGGGGGGGTGGGGGGGCGTTGGGAAAGAATGATTGGGAGAATTTAAAAGTTACTCAAACCTCCCAATTAGCACTTCCTCTCAATATTAAGACTGAAAAATTATACAGGGTTGGAACTCTTTGGAAACAGTCTGTGTGCCCTGGGACAGGAGCAGTAATCAATAGCAAGCATTTGTCCCTATTAAATTGACTGGCTGGAATACTAATAAAACTGCGCCAGATGTAAACAGTCACACAGAACATTTGCACAACAGACTAAACTGTTGCCTTCTCAAGCACTAACCAACCGAATCCGGCATGTTTATTTGTGCTAGCTAGTTTTCAAATGAACAATTTGAATGCTCGTTTCTCACAGACACAGGCAGCAATCTGTATTAATCCTAGCACGCGATTGCCTGAATCCTTCAATGTGTCACTGCCCTGTGACTCACCCCTCGCTGTGTGTTATCCTGTATACAGCATAAACCATCTGAACCCCTCGATGTGTCACTGTCCTGTGACTCACCCCTCGTTGTGTGTTATCCTGTATGCAGCATAAACCATCTGAACCCCTCGATGTGTCACTGCTCTGTGACTCACCCCTCGCTGTGTGTTATCCTGTATACAACATAAACCATCTGAACCCCTCGATGTGTCACTGTCCTGTGACTCACCCCTCGCTGTGTGTTATCCTGTATACAGCATAAACCATCTGTATGCAAAAAGAAAAAGATTAGTGAAGACAAATGTAGGTCCCTTACAGTCAGAAACGGGAGAATTTATAATGGGGAACAAGGAAATGGCAGAGCAATTAAACAAATACTTTGGTTCTGTCTTCACGGAAGAGGACACAAATAACTTCCCAGAAATGCTAGGGAACCAAGGGTTTAGTGAGAAGGAGGAATTAAAGGAAATTAGTATTAGTAAAAAAATTGTGCTGGAGAAATTAATGGGACTGAAAGCCAATAAATCCCCAGGGCCTGATAATCTGCATCCCAGAGTACTAAAAGAGGTAGCCATGGAAATAGTGGATGCATTGGTTGTCATCTTCCAAAATTTTATAGATTATGGAACAGTTCCGGCAGATTGGAGGGTGGCAAATGTAACCCCACTATTTAAAAAAGGAGGGAGAGAGAAAACAGGGAACTACAGACCGGTTAGCTTAACATCAGTAGTAGGGAAAATGCTAGAGTCTATTATAAAGGATGTGATAACAGGCCACTTAGAAAATATCAACGGGATTAGACAAAGTCAACATGGATTTATGAAAGGAAAATCGTGTTTGACAAACCTACTGGAGTTTTTTTTGAGGACGTAACTGGTAGAATAGATAAGGGAGAACCAGTGGATGTGGTGTATTTGGATTTTCAGAAGGCCTTTGATAAAGTCCCACATAAGAGGTTAGTGTGCAAAATTAAAGCACATAGGATTGGGGGTAATATACTGGCGTGGATTGAAAATTGGTTAACAGACAGGAAACAGAGAGTAGGAATAAATGGGTCTTTCTCAGGGTGGCAGGCGGTGACTAGTGGGGTACCGCAGGGATCAGTGCTTGGGCCCCAGCTATTCACAATATTTATCAATGATTTGGATGAGGGAACCAAATGTAATATTTCCAGGTTTGCTGACGACATGAAATTAGGTGGGATTGTGAGTTGTGAGGAGGTTGCAAAGAGGCTTCAAGGCGATTTAGACAAGTTGAGTGAGTGGGCAAATACATGGCAGATGCAGTATAACTTGGATAAATGTGAAGTTATCCACTTTGGTAGGAAAAACAGAAAGGCAGAGTATTATTTAAATGGTGATAGATCGGGAAATGTTGATGTACAGAGGGACCTGGGTGTCCTTGTACACCAGTCACTGAAAGCAAACATGCAGATGCAGCAAGCAGTTAGGAAGGCAAATGGTATGTTGGCCTTCATTGCAAGAGGATTTGAGTACAGGAGCAAGGATGTCTTACTAGAGTTATACAGGGCCTTGGTGAGACCACACCTGGAGTACTGTGTGCAGTCTTGGTCTCCTTACCTAAGAAAGGATATACTTGTCATAGAGGGAGAGCAGCGAAGGTTCACCAGACTGATTCCTGGGATGGCAGGACTGTCGTATGAGGAGCGATTGGGTCGACTAGGCCTGTATTCACTAGAGTTTAGAAGAATGAGAGGGGACCTCATTGAAACGTATAAAATTCTGACAGACTGAATGTTTCCCCTGGCTGGGGGGTCTAGAACGAGGGAACACAGTCTCAGGATACGGGGTAGGACATTTAGGACTGAGATGAGGAGAAATTTCTTCACTCAGAGGGTGGTGAACCTGTGGAATTCTCTACCACAGAAGGCTGCAGAGGCCAAGTCACTGAATATATTTAAGAAGGAGAAAGATAGATTTCTAGACACAAAAGGCATCAAGGGGTATGGGGAGAGAGCGGGAATATGGTATTGAGATAGAGGATCAGCCATGATCATACTGAATGGCAGAGCAGGCTCGAAGGGCTGAATGGCCTACTCCTGCTCCTATTTTTCTATGTTCTAACCCCTTGATGTGTCATTGTCCTGTGACTCACCCCTCGATGTGTGTTATCCTGTATACAACACAAACCATCTGAACCCCTCGATGAGTCACTGTCCTGTGACTCACTCCTCACTGTGCGTTATCCTGTATGCAGCATAAACCATCTGAACCCCTCGATGAGTCACTGTCCTGTGACGCACCCCTCGATGTGTGTTATCCTGTATGCAGCATAAACCATCTGAACCCCTCGATGTGTCACTGTCCTGTGACTCACTCCTCCCTGTGCGTTATCCTGTATGCAACATAAACCATCTGAACCCCTCGATGTCTGCCCGAGACAGATTGAGTGCTTATTTCGACCATTCAGCATGCTTCTGCCCTATTTTTGTTTGTTTAAATTGGGGATTTCTAAGACAGTACACCAATATCTGCATGTTTCCAATTAAGGCAGGAATAGCAATTTCAACATTCCCAGAGAGAATGCCAGCATCAATTAAATCTTCCCAGGTTATCCCACTGGAGCCACATCCACCTTTTCTCGTACCCGAGGCGACAAAGTGCTTCCATCAGCCTTTGGCGAGTAGTGTTCGGGCTCAGTGGGAGGTTGACCAGCACCATCCACACCAGGCCGTCTATTCATCTCGCCAACTGCCTGCCCTGTCCTCCTTCCATTTGCAGCTCGCGGTTGAGCTCACCATCTAGCTGTCTGCATAATAAGTAACTGAAGCTCAAAAAGTGGAGCGCTTGGAGGTGCAGCTATTTCTACTATCTGCACTACTGCATGTGACCAGGCCATTGCTGCCCACAAATCACCACGCCACTCAAAATCGTGACCGTATCCTTTCTCAGATTGTCATTGCAACAAAAATAGAAGCATTTTCGCTTATGCTGAATTATTTATTTGGATTACTACTCCTGGTCCTAGCACAGGGGGTTAAAACGCAGGTTCTAGACTTGACTATTCCAACACACTCCTGGCTGGCCGCCCACACTCCACCCTACGTAAACTTGGGGTCATCCAAAACTCAGCTGCCCGTGTCCTAACTCGCACCAAGTCCCGTTCACCCATCACCCCTGTGCTCGCTGACCTACATCGGCTCCCGGTTAAGCAGCGCCTCGATTTCAAAATTCTCATCCTTGTTTTCAAATCCCTCCATGGCCTCACCCCTCCCCATCTCTGCAATCTCCTTCAGCCCCACAACCAACCCCCCCGCCCCGCCCCACCGAGATATCTGCGCTCCTCTAATTCTGCCCTCTTGAGCATCCCTGATTATAATCGCTCAACCGTTGGTGGTCATGCCTTCTGTTGCCTAGGCCCTAAGCTCTGGAATTCCCTGCCTAAACCTCTCCGCCTCTCTACCTCTCTCTCCTCCTTTAAGACGCTCCTTAAAACCTATCTCTTTGACCAAGCTTTTGGTCACCTGCCCTAATTTCTCCTTATGCGGCTCAGTGTCAAATTTTTTGTCTTAAAATACTCCTGTGTAGTAAAACGTCCCAAGGTGCTTCACAGCAGCGTTATCAAACAAAACTTGACACCGAGCCACATAAGGAGATATTAGGGCAGGTGACCAAAAGCTTGGTCAAAGAGGTAGGTTTTAAGGAGCCTCTTAAAGGAGGAAAGAGGTAGAGAGGTTTAGGGAGGTAATTCCAGAGCTTAGGGCCTCGGCAGCTGAAGGCACGGCCGCCAATGGTGGAGCGATTATAATCGGGGATGCTCAAGAGGCCAGCATTGGAGGAGCGCAGATATCTGGGAGTGTTGTCGGGCTGGAGGAGGTTACAGAGATAGGGAGGGGCGAGGCCATGGAAGGATTTGAAAACAAGGATGAGAATTTTTAAATTGGGGCGTTGCTTAACCGAGAGCGAATGGAGGTCAGCGAGCACAGGGGTGTTGGGTGAACGGGACTTGGTGCGAGTTAGGACACGGGCAGCAGAGTTTTGGATCACCTCAAGTTTACGGAGGGTAGATAATGGGAGGCCAGCCAGGAGCGCGTTGGAACAGTCAAGTCTAGATATAACAAAGGCATGGATGAGGCTTTCAGCAGAAGAGCTGATGCAGGGGCAGAGTCGGGCGATGTTACGGAGGTGGAAATAGGTGGTCTCAGGAGAAGCATCCGTTGTTTTTGATACATCAAGAATATTAAAGTACGTAATTACTGTACTATATACGGTTTGTAATGAACACTTTTATTTACTTCTTCTACGTTAAATAAAATAGTTTGTTGGTTAGCATCTGAACCTTGGTCTGATAGGGTGTATCTGGCGATGTGGAGAATTAGATGGCAGCACGTGTTACATTGAAGTGCGTTGGAATACAGTGGCAAAGGTTCATTGTTCAACCCTAGGTCTCACCATCAGCTACCTAGATATTGGGTGGGTAAAGATACACTCTGGTTCATTGCGGACACGAGGGGCTGGATTTTGTCTTGGGGTCGGGTTGGGGTCGTGTCATCCGCATTTCGTGTTCCCCCACCCCCCAACTCCAGATTAATGTGGATGAATGATGCAATTTTCACTTAATTGGGCAATTGAGTTCCAGCATGTGGGAACCCATGAACTAATTAGTGGTTTCAGTCTGAAAGTCGCCTCTGATGATGTCATCATTGCTGCTGCATTGCAGGTCAGAGACTGACTGACTGGTTTCAGAGACTGCCTGGCTGTTGGTGAGAGAGGACCTGCCTGGCTTTTGCTGTGAGTGGACCTGGATGCAAAATATGGACGGAGAGAGAGCGAGAGAGAGAGAGAGTTTTTTTTGAACCCAAGTCCTCTCACAGCAAAGGCCATGCAGTCTCTGATTCAATGCAGCAGCATCAGAGGTGACTTTCACATCTAATACTACTACCTTCATCACATCTCCATTGTAATAGTGGACCTGCAGCTGATAGTCAGCTATCCACTTGTGCTCCCGCCAGGTTTCACTGGCGTGTTTCACATCAGGTGTACTTCACGTCGGAAAAGGGTTAAACTAGCTAAAACGTTTCAAAATGGCATTACAGAGCCAATTTAGGGCTTGTTAAGGGCTTTAATGGACTCTCCCGCCTCTTGGAGGCGGGACGGAGTCGGGAACCCCGCAACTGATTGTCAAAATTGCGTGGAGGCGGGATGGAGTCGGGATCCCCGACCCCGCAAATTTAACCCCCCACACGCCTCCAAACCCGACTCCACGGGTCATTGAAAATCCAGCCCGAGATCTGCGTATGGGATTGGTCAGTGACACATACCCAAGTGGCATAAAGCTCAAAAACGTAACAGCAATGTTTGATTCAAGCTAATGTAAAATTTTAATATAATTTTGTCCATCCTTTCTGAAAAGAAAATCACAGTAATTGAATTAACGGTTAAAAAAAATCATTAACTGAAATAATGGCTACTTGCGTGAGTTATTCCTGCGAATCTGAATAATTTGATTATCCAAGACTATCAAAAGCACATTTTGTTTTGATATAAAGTAATTAGAGTTTGATCTGCTGAGCAAGGCAGCAGCAATATCAGCTCGGAGTCAGGAGCAGTGGCGAGCGGTAACGGGTGGAACAGGACCATTTGCAGAGGGCAGGGTGGGATTTTTAAACAAAGGAACTGAACCCCAATATTAATTTGGGTCAGCACGGAATATTTAAATCCTTGCAATTTATTTTAAAGCCAAAAAAATGCAGAGCACGGAATCTAAACCAATGAATCTCTGCATTAAACATAGATGGTTGATATTTATGCCTCATGAGAGTCCAGCGATCTCTCGCTTGTACAATCTGCAGTCTCAGGTGTCTTCCATCCACTATTTCTCTGATAGTGTAAGCAATAGGCTGCTTCTACCTTCTGCAACTTCTAGTACCACTGACATGAGTATTTGCTGACACACGGGCAATCTATCTGTGGCCATTAATTGAACAAGCTCCAAGTATTGTAGCTGTCTTTTCTCAATTCTGTCAGGTTCCATATTGATTTTGTTATCTGATGCCCTCATTCTCTATCCTTTGTAAACAGAACATTTCTGTTGTCACGTACCTCCTAATAGATAGATCAAAGTAACGTCCACAGAGGCCTACGTGGCATTCCTGCTCCTTACAGTGCGTCAGTCTTGGCTCAGTGGGTAGCACTCTCTCAAGAATTAAAAGGTTGTGGGTTCAAGCCCCACTCCAGGACTTGAGCACATAATCTAGGCCGACGCTCCCAGTGCCAGTGCTGAGGGAGTGCTGCGCTGTGGGAGGTGCCGTCTTTTGAATGTGACGCTAAGCCGAGGCCCCACCAGCGCTCCCAGGTGGGCATAAACGATCCCATGGTACCATGTGAAGAGGAGCAGGGGAGTTCTCCCAGTGGCCAACATATACCCCTCAACCAGAACAACAGATTATTTGGCCATTTAGCTCACTGCTGCGAATAAATTGGTTGCCGGGCTTCCCTACATTGCAATTGTGACGACACTTTAAAAGCCCCTCACTGCCTGCGAGTTCTTTCTTTGTTCAGCCAGGGAAATGGGCAGTGGCATGGCGAGGGGGCGGAGAACCAAAAGGGAGAAAAAGAACTAAAAAAATGAGGGGGGAAAGAACTTGCGTTTTTTTAAAATAAAATCTCAGTGAGTTATTTACAAATAATGGCGGCATTATTAGAAACGGCACCGTGTGGATTGGCAGTGCACCAGGTGTGGAAACTGGCTTTTCACCTCTGGGGCCTAGGTTCAAATCAATCACACGGATAGGAGAAAAGTTTTCATTCTCCATTGGCTGTGAGGGTCTTAACTCGAAATGATCTTGGGCAGTCTCAACCCAGTTCTTTGCGGACACGGACCCAAAATTGCCACTAATTGGGCAACAGAGTGAGCAAGGATGTAGGAAATGGAAGTGTCACAGTGGTGCACTATGGGATGCTGGTCGGAAGGGCGGTGCTGAGGCAAACTGTTGCGAGCTTTGCTCTGCATGCAGCTGTGCTGCGGCCAGGCTGGGAGACTGGATGCCCAAAGTGGGAAGGAGAGAAGAGAGGGGAGAAGATGCGTTCCATTTCTGGACACTATCAATCCTCCCATTATGAGCAGCAAGAATCATAGCTGGTGGACGGGGCGGGGGCGAAGGAGGAAAGCATCCTTACTATTGATTCAAATTTCACAACAGGCCTTTGAATGGGTGCCCAGGACTCCCGCCCCAAATCAGGGTCCTCTGACAATTGTAGGGCCCCGATTGCATTTTCTATGTACAAATGGGGTGAAGGGTGCACCGCACTAAGACCAGGAACACCTGGCGTTCAGCGGCCTAAACAATCCTTGCAGGGCCCGCTAGAGGCCGCTCCAACAAGAGCCCAGGAAGTTTTTCGGGGGGGGGTGGTGGAAATTTGTGTGGTGCTCCGGGGCCCCGCCAAAGCAGTAGTTCACACCCCGTCCGCCCCTCATCCCCATCCCACCGCCCCCCTCCCCGACAACAGGCCCGACCTACCAGTTGACTCGCTGCCGATATTTGGCCCCCATTCGGTGCTCGCTGCCGGCCGGTTATCTTCAAAACGGTGGCGTTGGGCTGGAGCAGTGGACACACCTCCGATTTTGAGTCGAAGTTTAAAAACTACCTTCCAGTGTGTCTGTGCTGGGTAGAATTGAAGCAGCTGGGGGTCACCATTGACCAGAACCTTAACTGGACCAGCCACATAAATAACTGTGGCAGCAAGAACAGGTCAGAGGCTGGATATTCTGCGGCGAGTGTCTCACCTCCTGACTCCCCAAAGCCTTTCCACCATCTACAAGGCACAAGTAAGGAGTGTGATGGAATACTCTCCACTTGCCTGGATGAGTTGCAGCTCCAACAACACTCAAGAAGCTCGACACCATCCAGGACAAAGCAGCCCGCTTGTTCGGCACCCCATCCACCACCTTAAACATTCACTCCCTCCACCACCGGCGCACCGTGGCTGCAGTGTGTACCATCTACAAGATGCACTGCAGCAACTCGCCAAGGCTTCTTCGGCAGCACCTCCCAAACCCGCGACCTCTTCCACCTAGAAGGACAAGGGCAGCAGGTGCATGGGAACACCACCACCTCCAAGTTCCACTCCAAGTCACACACCATCCTGACTTAGAAGTATATCGCCGTTCCTTCATCGTCACTGGGTCAAAATCCTGGAACTCCCTCCCTAACAGCACTGTGGGAGCCCCATCACCACATGGACTGCAGCGGTTCAAGAAGGCGGCTCACCAACACCTTCTCAAGGGCAACTAGGGATGGGCAATAAATGCTGGCCTTGCCAGCGACGCCCACATCCCAGGAACGAATAAAAAAAAAGTTATCTATGTATTACAAAAGGCTGAAATTACAGCCTGACTATGTTAGCAACTCATTCTTCCACTCCTTCCAAATGAGGAGAGAGCAAGTCAGTGGGAAACAGCCACAGTGCACTTGTCACTCAGCAGGAGTTGCCTAATTACTCACCAGATGTGAAGATTTTTCTTTTTTCTCTCTGCTGGGAAAGACGGGACAAAAAAATAAAAGAACCAAAAGAAGCTGCAACTTGGACCTCAAAAGAATCTTTTCGGTCCTTTACCACGACGTAACTCTTGCACAGTTGGCTTCTGCACAGAACAAGTTGCGTTTTTTTTTTGTTAAAACCTTCAAAAAAATATTCAACCACAGGTCAATGCTGCTATTTTAATGAGAACGTAATTGGATTATAAATAAAAATACAGAAGGACAAAGCTTGCCTAAAAAGCATTTTTTTTGCTTTAGGTACAAAATTGGCTTCAAAGCCTCAAAACATTTCCTGGTGCGTCAATGGATTCAGACAAAAGAAAAATCCTGAACCATTTTTAAGCCAATTTTTGTTTTTTTTAAATTAAGCTTTAGCTGCAGGTTTTTATATAGCATGTTAAGAACTAACTACAATGCTTTTAAATAATACTTAGAATTGCGTAACCCTCAGATGGTACAGTCCAAAGTAATGCAAAAGCCTTTTTCTGCCACTCAGAATCCCCAAGATTCTTTGTAAATAATTCTAAATTAGGCACGTATTTCTAAGACGTCACCTTTTGCTATAAAAACAACAAGGACCTGCGAAAATGAAGCAAAAAAATCAAGGGGGAGAGATTCGGTATCGCCCCGTTTGGGGGGCTAACTTCTGAAAGTTGGAAAAATTAGCGCCAGGCGCTAATGTTTTTCAACTTTTGCAAAATGCGGGGTTTGTGCTCCAGGAAGGATGTTGAGGGCTAAATCAAGCGCTCCACCTCCTTCCTGGGGCGCAGCAGGCGGGGCGGGCGGTGAGCAGCTCTGCACACTGGGCCGTGCAGCGCTGCCGCGTTGGAAACCTCCTTCCCTCCCTTAAAGGGAAAGGCGACCGCGGCAGGCTCTGCAAGGTAAAAAAAACTTACCTGGTCCCCGACGGCAGCCGCGATTCAGCCCGATGCACTGCAGCAGAGTGCCGGGCTGATGGATCGCTGGGGAAGACAAATGAAAAACAAACAGAAAGAGCATTTCACAATTTTTTTCCACTTACCTCGGCCACCTCGCCTTTAAGTATCGCCCCCCGAAGCGCCCAGCCTCCCGATGACCGCCTCCTGCAGCTGCCGGTGTTTTCGCCCGGCGATGCTGCAGGGGGCGGAACCGAAGTTGGGGTCCGGGAGGATTCGCACAGCGATGACGTCACGATCTCCAGGCGAAGGAGATCGGGGCGCAACGCCATACCGCCGCCGCAAACCTCCCGCCGAATATAGTGGGAGTCGATCTTCTCGCCGCACCCAGTCGGTAAGTGCTTAGCGCCCTTGGAGGCGATAACAAGAGGCGCTAAGGTGCCCAATTTCTCCCCCCAAGTCTGGGGAGAGAGCGAGCGCGAGAGAGAGGAGAATGGGGGAGCTAATGCACACCAACTCCTTTTCTCATTATATTTTCTGAAGACAGTTGTAAGCATTTATTATAAATAAAAACAGAAAATGCTGGAAATACTCAGCAGGTTAGGCAGCATCTGTAGAGAGAGAAACAGAGTTAATGTTTCAGGTCGATGACCCTTCGTCAGAACTGCTATAAGCATTTATTATTTACTTGAAATGTATTACCCGTTCCCTCCAATACTTTTGCTGCTTAATCTCAGTTGAAACCTTAAGTTTGCTGATCATTTTATCTCTGACCCAGAGAAACTGACATTTGCTTAGAGCTGATTTCCCAACTTTACCGCCCAAATTCAGGAAAAATAAAACCCAAAAACCAGTGGGTCTAAATACCATTGTAAGTCAGGCACCATTTGTCAGCCGTGGCTCAGTGGGTAGCACTCGCTCCTCTGAGTCAGAAGGTTGTGGTTCAAGTCCCACTCCAAGGCTGACACTCCAGTGCCAGTACTGAGGGAGTGCTGCACTGTCGGAGGTGCCGTCTTTCGGATGGGACGTTAAACCGAGGCCCCGTCTGCCCTCTCAGGTAAAAGATCCTATTTCGAAGAAGAGCAGGGGAGTTATCCTGGGCAATATTTATCCCTCAACCAACATCACTATGTATCTCTTAATGTCTCTACGTCTCACAGACCTTCCCTTTTGTTCTTTTATTCCCTCCCCCAGCCTCCAAACTTGCTTTTTCATCTGTTTCATTTCCTGCTTTTTTCTCAGTTCTGACGAAGGGTCTTCGACCTGAAACGTTAACTCTGCTTCTCTCTCCACGGATGTTGCCTGGCCTGCTGAGTTTTTCCAGCGTTTTCTGTTGTTATTTCACTAAAACAGATGATCTGGTCATTACCTCATTGCTGTTTGTGGGAGCTTGCTGAACGCAAATTGGCTGCCGCGTTTCCCACATTACAACAGTGACTAAACTTCGTAAAGTACTTCATTGGCTGTAAAGCACTTTGGGATGTCAGTTGGTTGTGAAAGGCGCTATATAAATGCAAGTCTTTATTTTAAAAACGCTGACAGAGTCCAAAATTAACAAAAAGAATGTGTTCTCCGTTAACAAGTTTCCATCGATAATTTTGAGTTTCCCTGCTTTTTTGCTGTGCTGTTTGATCACACTGCACTCGTGAAATATGAAAACACTGCACTGGCAATAAAGCAACTTGGCAAACTGAAGTACGAACTCGACAAACAAGGCAGTACAAGTTTACACTTCAATAGGTACAATCTGCAGCAAGAGACATGAACCGGAGCAAGATGTGAACTGTCTCTTCCACTCAAGATCACACACACAACTGTACTCAAATCAAAAGCCACTGCTTACAGTACTAATAGAACATCAAAATGCTACCTCATGTAATCACAAAAGAAACAGTCATTTTAAATCATTGGGGAGCCAAAGAAAAATAGACTGAATAAGCACTTATTTGCCACTGTAAATGACTGCGGTAAAAGATGCTTCAGAAATGTAATTTACAGGAAAACAGAGTCTCATCATAAAATAAGCCCTACATTCCATTAAAGCTTGTGGGCATGTTTAGCGCATGCACAAAAATTAATTACAATTTGTTACTGTTTTCCATCCAAGTTTACGCACGAGAAATCCCTCAGTATGTATAGTCGACTGTGAAAATATTCATGGATTTTTCCAGTTTTACTAATCAGCATTTCAACTGTTAGCAACAGATCTGGACCTGGTGACGTTCCTAATTTGATATTTCAGGATGTCATTACTAAAAGACACAGCAAAATCAAACCATATAAAAACCATACGTTTCATTTCTTTTTGTTTCTGTCATGTATTTTTCCACCCTCACCCCACCATTCTTTGCCACCCCACCACCACCGCCTGGAGCCTACAGTCAAGATGGGGGGCAGCCAATTGTCCTCCCAGCCTCAACGAGCTGGGGTTAAATTGCCTTCTGCTGGGTGGGGAGTTAAGTGCCAGAGCTCGACATGATGATTTCCCACAGCAGCACAGTAGAAATCAAGAATTCAGCAGTGCTGTTTGCTGACTCACCAACACACTGTCCCACACCAAGTTGTCTGCTTTGAACGTTCTTGTAGACGTTTTTGTTTGAACAGTGAACACTGACAACATCATAGGGTGAAATAGTTGGCCAACAGAGTCAGATGTTAGTTCAGATAACAGGCGTAGTCAGACAGGGAGCTGGAGCTATTTTATTAGTTCAACTGTACCCCCTCCAATATTATAGCAGATTACTTCCTTTTCCAGAGATATCCCCTCTCTAGGTCCCCCGATGCTACACACTCTACCTGGCTAAGGATGGAAGCCAATGTGCTTCTCCAAGACCTCCACTAATGCTGCTGTGCTACCAAACACCAGGCATGAAGAGGTGAACTTCCCTCCAATTAGCATTCAACTCCCAGATACCGGAATTTCGCCCAGACAGTTGACTGAAGAGATCATCAGTACTCACCGTTTAAACAAAAATATCGAGAGTAAAGGACAACATGTAATGAAATTTAATCATGACTACATTTTCTCATGCACTGTTGCCCAGAGAGCAGACAGGCCTCTGCTATTGCTCATTTTGCACCAACCATGATCAGGTGTGCAAGGAGTCCTGGTGTGACGAGCCCTTCAATGTTCCCTCGCTCTCCATGTTGGATAGCCTGTTTCGGGAGAGCACTCTCTGTGCACTGTGTTTCTCCTTATACTCTCCCTGTCACAACTGATTCCTGTAGACGTGCTGGGCTCTGCTGTCTAACTTAAGATCTAGAAATACGGACGCACTTTGGACACGCGGGGGTGGTGCATTTCACTCCTGTTCCTCCCGGCTCCACATTCAGGTATGCATATTTTGAACTCTTACCTTTTTGGTTGCGGTCTAACAGGCGGTCCCTTTAAGGCAGTGTGTAGACCTGGTTTACCTGCCTCAGGGGAAGCCAGTCTTGCAGTGGGGGCCTCGAACAGGCGCATGGAACACCATTACCTGCAAGTTCATAGAAACATAGAAGATAGGAGCAGGAGTAGGCCATTCGGCCCCTCAAGCCTGTTCCGCCATTTAATGAGATCATGGCTGATCATCCAAATTCAGTACCCTGTCCTGCTTTCGCCCCATATCCCTTGATCCCTTTAGCTTTAAGAAATATATTTAACTCCTTCTTGAATATATTTAATGAATTGGCCTCAACTGCCTTCTGTGGTAGAGAGTTCCACAGGTTCACCACTCTCTGGGTGAAGAAATTCCTCCTCATCTCAGTCCTAAATGGCTTACCCCTTATCCTTAGACTGTGACCCCTGGTTCTGGACTCACCCGCCATCGGGAACATCCTTCCTGCATCTAGTCTGTCTAGTCCTGTTAGAATTTTATAAGTTTCAATGAGATCCCCTCTCATTCTTCTAAACTCGAGCGAATACAAGCCCAATCGACCCAATCTCTCTTCATACGTCATTCCTGCCATCAGTCTGGTGAATCTTCGCTGCACTCCCTCCATGGCAAGAACATCCTTCCTCAGATAAGGCGACCAAAACTGCACACAATACTCAAGGTGTGGTCTCACCAAGGCCCTGTACAACTGCAGCAAGACATCCTTGCTCCTGTACTCGAATCCTCTTGCTATGAAGGCCAACATACCATTTGCCTTCTTAACCACCTGCTGCACCTGCATGCTTACCTTCACGACTGGTGCACAAGGACACCCAGGTCTCGTTGCACTTCCCCTTTTCCCAATCTATTGCCGTTCAGATAATAATCTGTCTTCCTGTTTTTGCCACCAAAGTGGATAACCTCGCATTTATCCACATTATACTGCATCTGCCCAATCACCCAACCTGTCCAAATCATACTGGAGTTTCTCTGCATCCTCCTCACAGCACACACGCCCACCCAGCTTTGTGTCGTCTGCAAACTTGGAGATATTACATCTAGTTCCCTCGTCTAGATCATTAATATATATATTGTGAATAACTGGGGTCCTAGCACCGATCCCTGCGGTACCCCACTAGTCACTGCCTGCCACTCAGAAAAAGACCCGTTTAGTCCAACTCTTTACTTCCTGTCTGCCAACCAGTTCTCTATCCAAGTCAGTACCTTACCCCCAATCCCATGTGCTTTAACTTTGCACGCTAATCTCTTATGCGGGACCTTATCAAAAGCCTTCTGAAAGTCCAAATACACCACATCCACTGGTTCTCCCTTATCTATTTTACCAGTTACATACTCAAAAAATTCCAGTAGATTAGTCAAGCATGATTTACCTTTTGTAAATCCATGTTGACTTTGTCCGATCCTGTCACTGTTTTCCAAGTGCTCTGCTATTACATCTTTTATAATGGACTCTAGCATTTTCCCCACTACCGATGTCAGGCTTACCGGTCTATAATTCCCCGTTTTCTCTCTACCACCTTTTCTAAATAGTGGGGTTACATTAGCTACCCTCCAATCCATGGGAACTGTTCCAGAGTCTATAGAATTTTGGAAGATGACCAGCAATGCATCTACTATTTCTAGGGCCACTTCCTTAAGTACTCTAACACCATTTCCCTACAAATACTGATTTCATTCAGTTCCTCCCTCTCAATAGATCCTATGTTCCCCGACATCTCTGGGAGGTTATTTGTGTCCTCCTTTGTGAAGACAGAACCAAAGTATGTATTTAATTGGTCTGCCATTTCTTTGTTCCCCATTATAAATCACCAAGACGATGAAGGAACGCCGATATATTTCCAAGTCACACACCATCCTGACTTGGAAATATATTGGCGATCCTTCATCGTCGCCGGGTCAAAATCCTGGAACTCCCTCCCTAACAGCACTGTGGGAGTACCTTCACCACACGGACTGCAGAGGTTCAAGAAGGTGGCTCACCACCACCTTCTCAAGGTCAATTAGGGATGGTCAATAAATGCTGGCCTTGCCAGTGATGCCCACATCCCAGGAATGAATTAAAAAAAAGTCCTCTGCATATGCAAATAAGGGTGCCAATGCCCATTTCAGACATGGGCACTGCACACCAATTTTTTGACCTTTACCAATATGGCGGGCGGCAAATGCCCGGCTCATAATGAGTGTGCGCTTCCTGACCGCCATATTGAAAGCTTAGGAGGAAGTTTAGCGCCAGAGAAGCGGGATCCACGCAGCTGAATTTCTACGCCCAAGAGCTCGCAAAAGTGCAGAACTGGCTCCGCATGTTCATTTGCTTAACAATGCAGCCTTCACCCAATGGGTAGGATGCTGTTGGTTCCTAGAACTAGAGGTTGCTTACACTATGGAGTGTAGCCAATGGATTGCCGGGGGGGGGGGGGGTGGAGAGGAGGGGGCATGTCTGCAGTCTATCACACTCCTTTAATCTAAATATGCCTATAGGCTTCTTCAACATGCCAAGGCAGTTTGTGAGCAACAACCAGCTCTCCTATTTCACTGCTGGTTATAGTTGATTTTAATGATTTGATCTGTTTAAATGGGGAGTTTTGCTGCTTTGATTCCTGTTTGTCAGCCTGACCGTGAATCTTGCTTGGATTCTGAACAATTTATTCATCGAGCAGTGACTGGCTGGTATAGGGAGTCAGTAAAAACGGGACCCCCTCCACAGCTGCATCATCTTCCTTTATAGCTTGGGGGCTCGATATACTATAAATCACCCTACCAATAGATCCTGCAGATACTTATTGGCAAATCCACTTAGACTTTGCCAATAATAGCAGCATTCTCTTGTTCTTGGTCTCCACGGCTCTCAAAATAAATAGTCCCAGCTATCTGCCGGACTCCAAATATCGTAACCTTTCAAATCAGAGGCTCACGACAAAAACCCACATCCCCAACAAAATGAGCTTACCCTAACTTTACACGGCACCTGTACATTCTGTTGCTCAGTAATGCACAGTTGCCATTCAAGGATTTAAGCCTTTGAAATGGTCGTTTATTTTGGAGGGTCTTTATCCATAGAGTTGTCAGGATGGTTTACTAAAAATAAAAGTAAATGGGCTGGGGAGCTGCAATGCAGAATTTATTTTGGTGAAGCTGCAATTTGTTTGAGGGTTTCCTGAAGAAGGGGGTAACCAGATGGTGGTGTGTGCTGGAGCACGTGTGTAGGTTTGATTACCGCTCCACTCCAGTCCCAATCTGAACTGTGGGGAGACACCAAGTCAAGCTGGGAAGGTAACGCAGAAAAAGGCAGCACATTTGGGCAGATCCTCGCACCTCCTGGTGGCCAACTTCATGTGACAACAACAACTTCCATTTATATAGCGCCTTTAACCTGGTAAAACCTCCCAAGGCGTTTCACAGCAGCGTCATCAAACTAAATTTGACACCGAGCCACATAAGGAGACATTAGGGCAGGTGACCAAAAACTTGGTCAAAGAGGCAGGTTTTAAGGAGCGTCTTAAAAGGAAACATAGAAACATAGAAGATAGGAGCAGGAGCAGGCCATTCAGCCCCTCGAGCCTGCTCCGCCATTTAATGAGATCATGGCTGATCATCCAAATTCAGAACCCTGTCCCTGCTTTCTCCCCATATCCCTTGATCCCGTTAGCCTTAAGAAATATATCTAACTCCTTCTTGAATATATTTAATGAATTGGCCTCTACTGCCTTCTGTGGTAGAGAATTCCACAGGTTCACCACTCTCTGGGTGAAGAAATTCCTCCTCATCTCAGTCCTAAATGGCTTACGCCTTATCATTAGACTGTGACCCCTGGTTCTGGACTCCCCGGCCATCGGGAACATCCTTCCTACATCTAGTCTGTCCAGTCCTGAGGGGAGGGAGGGGAGAGAGGTAGAGAGGTTTAGGGAGGGAATTCCAGAGCTTAGGGCCTCGGCAGCTGAAGGCACGGCCGCCAATGGTGGTGGTGGTGGTGGGGGGGGAGGGGGGGGGAAATAGGGTTGAGGGAGCAGGAAGTGACACTGGCAGTGGTCTAGGACCAGGGCAACCACCACTCATCTCAACAGCAGAGGCAGCAAGACTAGGCAAACCACAGATGAGGGATTAAAAAGGAGGAAAATTTACAGAAAAGTAATATATATGGGAGATGGGGAGGGCGAAACGACTTGGGGAAGGATCTCTGATTTTTGCTGGTTCCTTATTGTTCTATACTGGTTTGAGAGCATGCTCTCTAAAAGCACAGAATATGCTCAACAATCCTCATTGCAAAATTGCACTCATTATGTTTAACATACAGGACTGACAACCGTTCGCTCTCAGCTATTTGAACAATTGAGTACAGTTAAAAACACTCACCACAGCACAACATTTGCAAATAATCAATTTCCTGTCCCAAATGAATTTAGCGAGAATCCGATCCAAACACTGACTTTTGTTCTTTGTCATTTCCCCACTGAAATCCTATTACTTGATGCGTTGCACGCTGATGCCAAGCGGTCGATGGTAGAGACGAGGCACTTCTGTTGCCGCCAGCGCTCAATATAATTTCAGAATCTCTTGGCTACCAAGAGATCCCCAGCTGTCGTCAACTTGATAACCTTTTGAATACATATGACATAGAATTTACAGCACAGAAACAGGCCATTCGGCCCAACTGGTCTGTGCCGGTGTCTATTCTCCACATGAACCTCCTCCCACCCTACTTCATCTAACCCTATCTGCACAATCTTCTATTCCTTTCTTACCTTTGTTACCTCTAGACTTGACTATTCCAACGCACTCATGGCTGGCCTCCCACGTTCTACCCTACGTAAACTTGAGGTCATCCAAAACTCGGCTGCCCGTGTCCTAACTCGCACCAAGACCCGTTCACCCATCACCCCTGTGCTCGCTGACCTACATTGGCTCTCGGTTAAGCAACGCCTCAATTTCAAAATTATCATCCTTGTTTTCAAATCCCTCCATGGCCTCGCCCCTTCCTATCTCTGTAATCTCCTCCAGCCCTACAATTCCCACCCCCCGAGATGTCTGCGCTCCTCTAATTCTGCCCTCTTGAGCATCCTTGATTATAATCGCTCAACCTTTGGTGGCCGTGCCTTCTGTTGCCTCGGCCCTAAGCTCTGGAATCCCCTGCCTAAACCTCTCCGCCTCTCTACCTCTCTTTCCTCATTTAAGACGCTCCTTAAAACCTCTCTCTTTGACCAAGCTTTTGGTCACCTGCCCTAATTTCTCCTTATGTGGCTCGTGTCAAATTTTTTGTCTTATAATACTCCTGTGAAGCGCCTTGGGACGTTTTACTATGTTAAAGGAGCTATATAAATACAAGTTGTTGTTATTGTTTCTCCCTCATGTACTTATCCAGCTTCATGTTTAAATGCATCTATACTATTCGCCTCAACTGCCCCTTGTGGTAGCACATTCCAAATTCTAATCATTCTCTGAGTAAAGAAGTTCCTCCTGAAATCATTATTGGATTTATTAGTGACTATCTTATATTTATGACCCCTAGTTTTGGACTCCCCCCACCTATCAAACCCCTTCATAATTTTTTTAATTCACAATAGCTAGGATCTTCCTCCCCATCAAATGGTACGTTAGCTTTTGTTACAAAGGGGCTAGAGTATAAGAGTAAAGAAGTCTTTCTACAATTGTACAGGGCATTGGTGAGACCACACCTGGAGTATTGTGTACAGTTCTGGTCTCCTTACCAAAGGAAAGACATACCTGCAACAAAGGTTCACTAGACTGGTTCCTGGGAGTGCCCTATGAGGAAAGACTGAGTACACTAGGACTATATTCCTTGGAGTTTAGAATAAGAGGTGATCTAATTGAAATAATAAAATTAAGGGGCTTGACAGGGTTAATGCTGGGAAAATGTTTCCCCTGGCTGGGGAGTCTAGAACACGGGGTCACAGTCACAGAATAAGGAGTCGGCCATTTAGGACTGAGATGAGGAGAAATTTCTTCACTCAAAGGGTGGTGAATCTTTGGAATTCTCTATCCCAGAGGGCTGTGGATGCTCAGTCGTTGAGTATATTCAAGACAGAGATCGATAGATTTTTGGGAGCGAAGGGAATTAAGGGATATGGGGATAGTGCGGGAAGGTGGAGTTGAGGAAGAAGATCAGCCATGATCTTATTGAATGGAGGAGCAGGCTCGAAGGGCCAAATGGCCGACTCCTGCTCCTATTTCTTATGTTCTTTTCTATTGTGTTTAAATTGCAGGGCAGGCTTTGCACCTGGCCAACGGACCCCAGTCAATGCCCGAGGGTCAGCCTCAATCAAATGTTTTAGGCCGATCCCAGTGGCATCTCCGCCTGCACCCGAGAGCTCACCAGTGGAGGGGGAATTGCTGCTGCTGTGGGATTCTAATACTTGCAGCATCTTAAAGGGGCCAGGCAACACTGCCAAAGTTTTTTTTTAAAATCTGGCTGCCTCCGCTGGTGATGTGAAATTTGTACCAATAAGAATATTTGGCCTCGAGCAATTAATATTTCTGCTGAAGTCAAAAACATGTTCTTCCGAATTTTTCATTTCCTATCTAAGCTGGATGCCATTGTGTACAAGCATGAAGAGCATCCAAAAGAAAAAAAGACTTGCATTTATATAGTGCCTTTCACAACCACCGGACGCCCCAAAGCGCTTAACAGAAGTACTTTTTGAAGTGTAGTCACTGTAGAAACGCGACAACCAATTTGTGTACAGCAAGCTCCCACAAACATAAGAACATAAGACATAGGAGCAGGAGTAGGTCATTTGGCCCCTCGAGCCTGCTCCGCCATTCAATAAGATCATGGCTGATCTGATCTTGGCCTCAATTCCACTTTCCTGCTCGCTCCCCATAACTCTTGACTCCCTTACCTTTCAAAAATCTGTCTATCAGCAATGTGATAATGACCAGATAATCTGTTTTACTGATGTTGATTGAGGGATAAATATTGCCCAGGACACCGGGGATAACTCCCCTGCTCTTCTTCGAAATAGTGCCATCTTTTACGTCCACCTGAGAGCAGACGGGGCCTCGGTTTAATGTCTCATCTGAAAGACGGCACCTCCGACAATGCAGCACTCCCTCAGCACTGCACTGGAGTGTCAGCCTAGATTTTTGTGCTCAAGTCTCTGGAGTGGGACTTGAACCCACAACCTTCTGACTCAGAGGCGAGGGTGCTACCCACTGAGCCATGGCTGACACTGCTGTTATTACTGCCTCATTTAATTCTAGAAGAAGCGATGTTGGACAACTGGAATAGACACAAAAATGTCCTTTATGTCAGATCCCTGCCCCAGCCCCAGTGTTGCTAGAAACCCACTAACAGAGGAAAATCCTCCTCCTTGTCCATCTCAACAAAACAAGCTATGAAACACATCACGACCTTATTATAATTACTGATTAAAATGCAAATCACGAACGTGTCTCGAACTGAATTTAGCTCTCCCAGGTATAAAAATCTGGTTCAAATCTGATCTTTTTGATCTGATATACTACCTCTTGTATTGCCCCCTCTCCCCCACACAGGTTTGCAATCTGCTGCAGTTTGATTCTTTTCAGAGATAATCTTTCCAGGTACGACCAGGAGGGAATCGCCCGTTTAATTGCCCCACTTGGTTAAGCAACTTTCCTTTGTAATTATTCTTTTCTACTAATCTGTTGGAATATTTCCCTTTAAAATAGTTTTTGCTGTTAGCTGTTTAGTTCTAGCCTTCTGTCATCATGCCAGTTGGCTGTCCTATTTGTTATTCCTTTATTGATCCCAATCTCTACAGATCGTTGGGTATTGGTTTCTAATTCTACCACTCCTTCCCGTTCTCCCATAGGTCCTCCTCAAGCTCACTTCACAGAGCAGGTTGCGGATCTTTCAACAGCTCATTGAAATGCTCCGTGCATCTCTCTACACGCTCATCTACCCACATCAGTACACTGCTTCATTTGTCTCTGATCAGCGCTGTCTCATCACTTTACACTCCAGTCATATTCTCAGCTGCAGGATACAGTCTTTTTCATCCACCTCCTCTTTAATCCTATGTTGCGTCTTAACGGGATTTTCTTTGCATTTGATGAAGGGGCTCCACCTAAAACATTAACCTCCCTTTTCAGGTGCGGAAGAACCCGCGAAGCCGTTCCAACATTTTCCTGCATTCCCCCCTCTCATCTTCTGCTTTGGTTTTATTTGCTAGTTATTCTCCGGCATTCACATCTCTACATCTTCAGTCTCTTCTTTTCATGTTCTCTCGTTCCACCAACTTTTGAGCTATCTTACCTGCTGATTTGTTTTTAATTGATCCCCACTGATTGCAAAACAAAACCAATAACCTCCTTCCCCATATTCATTTTAATTCCCGTGTCACGACTCAAGGGCTTGTATTGTGAAGATGTCCACTTGGTAACCCTGAAGAATTGGATACAAGTCTCATTCCAATTGGCCACAAATATCAGAATTATACAGCACAGAAGGAGGCCATTCGGCCCATCGTGCCTGTGCCTGCTCTCTGAAAGAGCTCTCCAATTAGTCCCACTCCCCCTGCTCTTTCCCCATAGCCCTGCACTTTTCAAGCATTTATCCAATTGCCTTTTGAAAGTTACTGTTGAATCCTGTTCCACCGCCCTTTCAGGCAGCGCATTCCAGATCACAACAACTCGCTGTGTAAAAAAAATTCTCCTCATCTCCCCCGTAGGTCAAGTCATGCATGCACATACATCTGCCCATCACTCCAGCTGAATAACAAGAGGTAAGTGAGGACAGAGGAGAGGAACGGGAGTCAAGAACTCTGCTCTGCATGCATTGCAAAATCTTTGCCTAAACATTTCCTCCTCCCTGGGATAGAATGATCCCTGAAACAGACAGAAATCTTGGTAATTACAAAACCATTGTACATTGTTGCCGTTTGATTAAATATGTTGCGTGGTCCCACGTTACACAGAAACAGCTGTAATCAGGAATTAAAAAGACAATTTAATTTGAGCATGCACTGCAGTTAAACTATAAAAAATGTTAGAACAGGAGTACCCCGTCAAGAGCGCAGTTAAATGATAGACTGGCGAGGCTGTGCGGAATGAAGATGCTTAGAATTACTGTTTTGTCATTGAGCCACATTGCATCACAAAGTATGTGATATGCATTCAAAAAGTAAAATAGTGCCTGCAGTTGGGACAGAAATGTCAAAGGAAAACGTTGAGACGGCACTTTAGCCATTAGACATGCTAATAGGAATAACTCACTGCACGACGAAATGCTCAGTAAGTTAGCAATTGCAACGATACAATTCCAAACAAAAAAAGCAAGTTCAAGGAAAGGTAGCCTAGCACTTAGTTGAATGAAGATACAGTACGAGAGAGGTTGGTGGATTGCAACATTGTTTATCTTGTACACTAAAACACACACTTTGTGCTATTTACATCAGCCTTGTTGATAGTTAATATACCACAGGCTGTTTATAAAACTGTGCCAGAAGAAACCATTTTGTCAATAACAATCGTGTTTGCAGATCTTCTTTGGCTCCTTGTGGTATGCATGTTAAAAGCTGCCTCTAATGGAAAGGAGTCATCATTCGCTCTTCGCACTTCCAAATTATAGGACAAGGACATCGGAATTGTACGACATCATGCTGCCATAGCTTTGTGACATTTAACAAAATTACTTCCTCCTTCTATTTAGATTGTCCTACCTCTACTTTTTCCTCTAGCTATTTTTCCTTCTGTCAGTTTCCAGATGCAGCTCTTTCTCTTGCCAGTTTCGGTCTATTTCGTCAGATCCATTTCGCTTTCAGTTCTCTTCATTACTCTCACATTTCTGCACGTGTAATGGAGGAAGTTAAGGACCCAGGCCCAGGCCAAAATGTGTGCAGATTTCGGCTTGTGCTCCTTATCATAAAGGAAACTTCTGTGATTTCCTGCACACCAAGGAGCACTGGTATAGAGGAGAACTGCCACCACAATGGGGTTAAAGCTGGCCGATGGCTGGAAAGAAAGAAAGACAGAAAGAGAGAAAGAGAGAGAAGAGAGAAAGAGAGAAAAGAAAAAAGAGAGAAAGAGAACGAAAGAGAGACAGCAAGAGAAAGAAAAAAAAGAGGGAAAGAAAGAGAGAAAGAAAGACAGAAAGATTATTTGAAGTAAAACACACACATGCTTTTGTGACCAATTTCCAAAGTGGCTGTGATGATTTTTGATGTTGGGGCCAGGCAGAACAAGATGGGACACCAGCCAACAATCAAAGATGGAAATGAAGTGAGTCGGAGGAAGATGCCGGAGTGAAATTTGACTGGCATCAGCTTTTTTTTTTCCTAGGGTTTCTAATTTATTTCTGGTTTCCCTGTATTTGTATCCATACTTCTCTCTGTGTTTACCACACCAGTACCCTGGTTTCTCATTCTCCCTTTCCGCTCCTCCCCCAAGCGATATAGCATTGTGCCCCAGTAGTAATGAATACCTTATCCTGCAATAATTTTTTTAAATGTAAAAGTACATTCCCCGTTTTTGGATTGAGAGTAGCCCTTGTGCCAGAGACAGGATCTTAGCTGTAGTGGGAGCGCTTGTTATGCACAGCCAGGCAAAAACGTTACTGCAAGATACCCAGCCATACCAGAAACACTCCAGAATACAGCAAAAGGTCAGCTAGGCACCACTGGAGGGTTGCATAAGTGGCGAGGTTTCATATTCCCTAATCCAATTGCACATCCTTAGACTTACATTTCATGGATCTGTGCTGCCATCCAGGTCCTGAAGGCAGAGCGTTTACACAATGGACTGCAGCTGAGCCCAAGAGCTCCTGCAATGTAGAAGGTGGCTCCAGATTTCTTACTCTCAACTCCTGGTGTGGACAGCGCCAAAGTATCAGCCTTTCGGATGAGACATTAAACCGAGGCCCCGTCTGCTCTCTCAGGTGGACGTAAAAGATCCCACGGCACTATTCCGAAGAAGAGCAGGGGAGTTATCCCCGGTGTCCTGGCCAATATTTATCCCTCAATCAACGTACCAAAAACAGATTATCTGGTCATTATCACACTGCTGTTTGTGGGAGCTTGCTGTGTGCAAATTGGCTGCTGCGTTTTCTACATTACAACAGTGACTACACTTCAAAAGTACTTAATTGGCTGTAAAGCACTTTGAGACGTCCGGTGGCCGTGAAAGGCGCTATAGAAATGCAAGTCTTTCTTTCTTTTGGATAGTGTATTGAAGTCCTCGTGTGAGGCTCAAATCCACAACCTTCAATGCAAAGCAAGAGTCCTACCAAAGTGAGCCAAGCTGACACGACTGATAAAGCCACAAGTAAAGTTAATGAAGCAAAGAATGGTTTGAGTGGTGCACTGTATGGCTTGCTTCAAATGAAGCTGGAGTCAGTGGAGCCCTGGCCTTTGGAACAGTGCACCGAAAAGGGCGAGCCTACCCTTCCACAGGTCTAGCTTATGCGGTTTTTATATTGCTCAAGTGACATGCAATTGATACAATTTGTATATTGCTCGAGTCACATGCAATTGATGACAGTTGGCAAGTCCTTGCGCCAGCAGAGACACCAAAGTAAACTTAAGCAAAATATGCTGTAACATCTTCCAGTTCCTATGAAAGCACATCGACCTGAAATGTTAATTCTGTTTCTCTCTCCACAGATGCTGCCCGACCTGCTTTTGTTCGCTCAATACTCGACTATTCCAATGCTCTCCTGGTCGGGCCTCCCATCTTCCACCCTTCAGAAACTTGAACTCATCCAAAGCTCTGCTGCCCGTGTCCTGACTCGCGCCAAGTCCTGTTCACCCATCACCGCTGTGCGCGCTGACCTACATTGGCTCCCAGTCCGGCAACGCCTCAATCTCATCCTAGTGTTCAAACCCTTCCATGGCCTCGCCCCACCCTATCTGTGTAACCTCGTCCAGCCCTACAACCCTCCGAAAAATCTGCGTTCCTCCAATTTTGGCCTCTTGCACATCCCCGATTTCCTTCGCCCCCTCCACCGGCAGCTGTGCCTTCAGCTGTCTAAGCCCCAAGCTCTGGAATTCCTTCCTAAACCTCTCCGGCTCTCTCTGCTCCTTTAAGATGCTCCTGAAAACCTACCTCTATGACCAAGCTATTGGTCACCTTTCCTAATATCTCCTTATCGTTGTCAAATTTTGTCTCAATGCTCCTGTGAAGCGCTGTGGGACATTTTACAACATTAAAGGCGCTATATAAATGCAAGTTGTTGTTGTTGTTGTTGTGCATTTGCAGCAGTTTCTGTTTCTTTACCAAAGCAAACTTGCTGGACATACTGAGGCTGGTAGCTGCAAAAACCCATTCTTTACCCTGTCTTCCTGGTCATCAACCTTGGCAATTCCAGCAAGTTTACTTTGGTGTTGCCGATGACTATTTAAAACCCCAGGTGTCGGAAGCTGGTGCGGCTGTAATGTAAAGAAAGACTTTAAACCATTAGAAGCAACTCTGACCATTGCTGGTGTCACTCACCTTAACTGAAACTCTGGTTAAAATCAACTAACTCAAAAAAAAACCACAGCAACACATCAACTCCGAAGTCTTCAATAAACAGTACACGTGTGGAAGTTGTGTTTTTTTTTAAGTTTCTGAAATAATCTTGTTCCGCACCCATCACAATGTCTCCAAGGAATGGGGGAACACGAGAAAGCAGGAAAGATCAAAAAAAAATAAAACACAGATAAATAATCCTGTGATCTGTTCCCCAACACAAAAGCAGAAAAAGGGTAAAAATCCACAAGTCTGTCAGCATCTGTAAAAAGTAAAGACGGGCTGAGGCTTTGGGCACAGATTCTTTGTTAAAACAAGTCCACATCTGGAACATTAACCTGCCTTGTCCCTTTTTCAATGCTGATTGACCTGCTGGGAATTGCTCCTGTGTGTGTGTCAGCCATGGCTCAGTGGGTAGCACAGTCAGAAGGTTGTGGGTTCAAGCCCCACTCCAGAGACTTGAGCGCAGAACCTAGGCTGACACCCCAATGCAATACTGAGGGGGCGCTGCACTGTCGGACGTGCCGTCTTTCGGATGAGACTTTAAACCGAGGCCCCGTCTGCCCTCTCAGGCGGACGTAAAAGATCCCACGGCACTATTTTGAAGTAGAACAAGGAAGTTCTCCCCGGTGTCCTGGCCAATGTTTGTCCCTCAATCAACATCACTAAATTATCATCATTGTCACATTGCTGTTTGTGGGAGCTTGCTGTGCGCAAATTGGCTGCCGTGTTTCCTACATCACAACAGTGACTACACTTCAAAAGTACTTCATTGGCTGTAATGGGACATCCTGAGAGCGTGAAAGGCGCTACATAAATGCAAGTCTTTCTTTCTTTTATTGCACTATTGCAGAAAAGCGTCACGTCCTGCTGTGAGAAGTGGTTTTACAACAGACCCTCTTTTCAAACAAATGTTTATTGGAAAAAATAGCTGCAGAAAATAGAATGTGATGTGAATCTCGCCTTCATAAAGCAGCCAAAATAAGGTACGCCACAATCGATGATCCTGGAACGAATGAGTTACTCTCTGCAGTTACACTGCAAGAAGCTTTTATCCCTGATTAATTTGATTTCATTAAAGACCTTCACAGTTCTCTTACTTGCCATTTTATGGCTGCAAATAGTGGTTTTATGAAAACAAAACCATAAATAAAGGATTTATATTTTTGCAAGTGCCTCTAAATTCTGTAGAAAATTTCGGTTTTTAAAGTTTAAAAATAAAACAGCGAGTGGTTGAGAAAGGTCAACCACAGGGCAATTTCACAGTCAATCTGGCGGCAAACGTCATGGAGCCGCTTTGAAGCTCTAACCTTGGTACGTCAGCCTAATGTATATTGTAATGAGTCCGGATTTGTACAACTTGGGGCCACTTCAATATATTCAATTATCACGGTTTTAATCATTAATGCTTCAGACTGCAAGGGGGCTGCAGACTGTTTCATCGTATTTCCCCACGCAGCAAGTTTTCAATCGCGACAATACGGACGCAGAGCGGGGTGGGGTGGGGTGGTGATCGAGAGGCAAGGTATTTCCTCACAGTGAGCGAGGAACTTGCCGGCGGCAGTGTGGAGAGGTCGAAGAGCGGATGATTTGTCACAGTCACGACATACGTTCCTGCGCTGGTAATACCTCGGTGACGGGGATGAGTTCTCAACCACCTGCCATTAAGTTATTAAATGCCCACCACAGTGCACGGTGCCGTAAATATCTCTTCTGGCGGATACAGTTACAAGCCACAGCTTTTTTACATTTCCGATCTGGTGCGGAAATGGTACTGTAGTCCTGAAGGGGTTAATTTACACAGATGGAACAATGTCACTCAGACAACCCATAAATGATGAATGGTGCAGGACGCGTCAGTGAAACTCCGACAGTGCAAGGTGCTTTGGAGGTTGGCACAGAAGCACCATGTTTTTGTGCAGCACAAAAGGAGTAGAGCTACACACTGCTTAACATCTGACAAGAAAAGTGCTTGATCATGTCACTCAGACGCAATAAGGAGAAATGTTTAATTCCCCATATACTGTGATCTCGCATCTTGCCAGCTGCAGGAGTCACAAAGAATCAAACAGAATATTATTGCGCAAAAAGAAAATACTGCGGATGCTGGAAATCTGAAATAAAAACAGAAAAATGCTGGAGATACTCAGCAGGTCAGGCAGCACCCGTGAAGAGAGAAACACAGAGTTAACGTTTCAGGTCGATGACCTTTCGTCAGAACTGGAAAAAAGCAGGAAATGGAACAGATGTTTAAGCAAGTGTAGGAGCTGGGAAAAGGGGGGAGGGGATGAAAGAACAAAAGGGAAGGTCTGTGATAGGATAGAAGGCAGGAGAGGTTAAGAGACATTAAGAGATATTCCAGGCAAAAGGCGATGGTAATGGGACAGCCAAAGAAACAAAAGATGGCTCTAGATGAAGTGTAAATTGCGCTGGCAGAATGAAAGACAGCTGCCATGTGGGAGAGAAGAAAAGAAAACACAAATAAAACAACAAAAAAGTGTGGAAAAAAAATATCTGATAGGGGCCGAGGTTATGATCTGAAATTGTTGAACTCTATGTTGAGTCCAGAAGGTTGTAAAGTGCCTAATCGAAAGATGAGGTGCTGTTCCTCGAGCTTACATTGAGCATATTATAGCAACTCGCCCACATGCATTTAAAATGCGAACAGTGGCATAGTGGTTAGCACTGGTGCCTCACAGCGCCAGGGACCCGGGTTCGAATCTGGCCTCGGGTGACTGTCTGTGTGGAGTTTGCCCATTCTCCCCGTGTCTGCGTGGGTTTCCTCCGGGTGCTCCGGTTTCCTCCCACAGTCCAAAAATGTGTGGGTTAGGTTGATTTGGCTATGATAAATTGACCCTTAGTGTTAGGGGGGGATTAAATATGTGGGGTTACGGGGATAGGATGGGATATGTTAGGGGGAATTAAATACGTGGGGTTACGGGGATAGGGTGGGATATGTGTCGGTGCAGGCTCGATGGGGATTCTGTGTGAGAAAGCAGGGACAGGGTACTGGATTTGGATGATCAGCCATGATCGTATTGAATGGTGGAGCAGGCTCGATGGGCCGAATGGCCTACTCCTGCTCGTAGTTTCTATGTTTCTCATGAAGATCGGCTACAGCATGGCCGCAACGGAGCGGCCCACCAACACTGCTGCAGTAATGCGGAGGTCACTCCGAGCAGACATTGCAACAGTGTTCAAAGACTGATAGAGCCCTTTTAAAAAATAAACAGTAACCTTCTGACCAGTTAAGATTTATCGCTTTGCTGATGCACTTTTCAACATTACTACTGCCAAGAATGACCGCTGATATTATTTAATGCTGGACTAACCATTGGGCTACAAACCACATGCAAAATAAAAAAGTAAAATAGACAAATCGGGGTCATCGAACTCTGCCAGCAAGTATATGTCTTGCATTTGACACATTCAAGATACAGTTCACGTGCTTTCTTTCTCTTAATGCCAAACCACTTACAGAGGAAGTGTAACTGACAAGATAAAAGATGCCATGAGAAAAGTTACAATTTATTGCTGTTTCTCCCCTTTGAAAAAGCCAAGAATTGCCTGGTCTTTAGAATACTGGTCAAAAACATGAGTGGCTGCAAGAAAAATAACCATTATTAGACTTCTTCCTCCCGTGCCAATTTCTTGGCCGGGAGAGGAGAGGGGTAAATGCTCACAGGAACCTACTTATGGCACTTCATACTCAGCTGCTCAGTGGTGTGCAAGAGCAGCGAGTGGTGAAAATCCTGCTGATATTCCCTCTCTCCCCCTCGCCACCTGCTCGCAACAACTTGGCTCAGTCACTTCCTTTGATTCTGTTCCAGATGAGCCGATATACCATGTCTCACAAGATAAGATAAATACAGATAAAGGGAGACCATTCATTCCATCATAACTTATCCAAATAAGGGATGAATAAAAAAAACCTTGCATTACCCCATATCGTGGTCTAACTGGAAGGTGTGTGCCTCCACTACCCTAGCCAGAAGACCAGGTATTGATCACTGCATCATAACGTTCTTCCAGACATCAGTCCTAAGTTGACCTTAGCCTATTCTATTGACTTGCTTTATCTTGAAGTGGTCCTCCAGATTAACCAACACCAATATACTTAGAATCATAGAATCTTACGGCACAGAAGGAGGGCATTCAGCCCGTCGTGCCTCTGCAGCTCTTTGAAAGAGCTGTTCTCCTCAAACACCTGTCCAACAACACTGCATAACATATTACCAGGAGTGGGGCTCGAACCCAGGAGAACAATTGCTCATTGGATCTCAACCATTAACCAGTCAGGCATTCTGGTGTTCCACTGACTGCTGGTACCCAGGATTGAACCAGGGACCTTTCAGATCTGTCAAGTCTAATACGCTCCCAATTGAGCTATTTCAGCCCCAGAAAGAAGACCTGTTTCGAGAAGATCTTCTCCCAGTCACCTGCTTCCAAGACTAAAGAGTCCAGTTTCTCATCATAACCCAGTCCTCTGATGCTAGGGGTTAACCTTACGGCTCATCTCTGTGCTGCCTCCTTGCCCCAAGTAGTGAGAAGGCGGGAGGAAAGGGCCGCACAAGGAAAAAGAAGCAAGAAAAAAAAAAATCAGAAACAGAAGAAATAAAAACTGCAGATCAAAAGGTCTGAAAGGAAAACAATAAATGCTGAAACACACAGGAGGTCCATCAGTACCCGAAAAGGGAAAGAACCGGAGAGAGAAATCGTCCCGTGCACCTCCGAGCAAGGAAGCGGACCTCCTGGAAATCCAAGCAGACCTAAAGTTACGTAAAACGAACAGCATAGAAAGAGGCTATTCGGCCCAACTGGTCCATGCTCCACTCGAGCCTCCTCCCACCCCATTTCATCTAATCCCATCAGCATCGCCTTCCATTCCTTTCTCCCTCATGTTAATTGATTAATTGAGTCAGATTACCAATTTAAAAAAATACTGCTACACCACTCCGTTAAATACACCTGTGGATGCAGTAATACATTTCTTAATAGGTATATTTTTGTAATGCACAGGCGCAGCTATTTCTAGCATTGATTTTAATATGCAGAGAATATCGTCTGGAACACGACTTGTGTCCCACGAGTAAGTGAGTTCTTATGATCTTCCTAAAGTGGGATAAATTCTGTATTCCAATGTTACCTCCGGATATTTCATTTCAGTCGGGATAATAAGCACAGAAGCCATTTTAACGCACCTCACACTCACAAGAACCAGATTCTACTAGGGAGGTTGTGCTAGACTTGTATCTAACCTTGGTTATACCACACCTGGAGTACTGAGTATTATAAAAAGGATATAGAGGCACTGGAGAGGGTGCAAAACAGATTTACAAGGATGATACCAGAAATACCTATCAGGAAAGGATGAACAGGCTGGGTCTCTTACGGAAGGAAAGGAGGAAAGAAAGAAAGGAGGAAAGGAGGAAAGGTATTTATATCGCTTCACGACCACCAGACGTCCCAAAGCGCTTTACAGCCAATGAAGTATTTTGAAATGTGGTCACTGTTGTAATGTAGGAAACACGGCAGCCAATTTGTGCACAGCAAGCTCCCATAAACAGCAATGTGATAATGACCAGATCATCTGTTTTAGTGATGTTGATGGAGGGATAAATATTGGCCAGGACACCAGGGATAACTCCCCTGCTCTTCTTCGAAATAGTGCCATGGGATCTTTTACGTCCACCTGAGAGAGCAGACGGAGCCTCGGTTTAACGTCTCATCCAAAAGACAGCACCTCCGACAGTGCAGCACTCCCTCAGCACTGCACTGGAGTGTCAGCCTAGATTTTTATTCTCAAGCCTCTGGAGTGGGACTTGAACCCACAACCTTCTGACTTGGAGGAGGGAGAGAGAGAGAGAGAGAGAGAGTGCTACCCATTGAGCCACAGCTGACACAGAAGGCTGAGGGGTGACCTAATAGAAGTCTTTAAAATTATGAAAGATAGAGTAGATAGAGAGAGAATGTTTCCACTTGTGAGGAAGAGCAAAACTAGAGGCCATCAATATAAGATAGTCACCAAGAAATCAAATAGGGAATTCAAAAGAAACTTATTTATCCAAAGAGTGGCGAGAATGTGGAACTCACTACCATAGGGAGTGGTTGGAGCGAATAGTATAGATGCATTTAAGGGGAAGCTAGATAAGTATATGAGGGAAAAGGGGATAGAGGGTTATGCTGATAGAGTTAGATGAGGAAAGACGGGAGGAGGCTTGAGTGGAGCATAAACGCCGGCACGGACTGGTTGGGCCGAATGGCCTGTTTCTGTGCCGTATATCCTGTGTAATCCTATGTAATGTATTTGCATCCAGGAAATAGTTGATGTCAAACTTGAAATTCCCTGAGATGGTTATTTGAAGGGCTGCTGCAGGAGCTGACAACAAATTGTCATGAAATATTCAACGGCTAATCATTTTTCTTTGGAAGCCACATAAAGAGCACAAATAAATGTTTTTTCTAGATTATGCATTGAACTGTGTGCTTGTAATGTACAAAGAATAGAAAGTAACACTGGTACACCAAATATAGCATATACACTCCGCCCCCAAAGAATTTAAACAAATGGGGGATTATTTCATTACCAAAACATTGTTTGTGTTGCTAGCTTCGCTCCCTCTGCAAACTACAACAACGACCACGTGCATTTATATAGCGCCTTTAATGCCAAGGCACTTCGCAGGAGCATTATCAAACAAAATTTGACACTGCGCTACATAATGGGGTTATTAGGGCAGAAAAAAGTAGGTTTTAAAGGAGCATTTTAAAGGAGGAGAGGGAGGTAGAGCGGCAGAGAGGTTTAGCGGGGGAATTCCAGAGCTTAGGGCCTCGGCAGCTGAAGGTACGGCCGTCAATGGTGGAGCGATTAAAATCGGGGGACGCTCAAGAGGACAGAATTGGAGGAGCGCAGAGATCCTCATACAATCTACCTTATCATGGGCTCTACAAAACCCAATTAATCTCCTGGGTGAAGGTTTAGCATAAATATTCCCGAAAGATAATCATATCAAAACTCCAGAATATTGATCTATCCTCACATTTCCACTATTCGCCCAGGCCTGTTGCTATCTATGGATAACAACCACTCCCAGCAGCACCGTAACCATCATTCCCAAAGAAACTTGTCATCCTCTCGGTCTAATCCAAACCCTTTAACATCTAATGCTATTCCCAACCACGGTATTGAACAAGTTTTTTTTCGAAATAATTAAATCAACACAGGATCAATTTGCTTCCGCTGTGAATTGGTTCCATCATCCGTACATGGGGGAAAGGCTTCCAATAATCTCTGGTCTTACAAGGCTTGCTCCTTTTTAACCTGCTAGTTGTGTTGGTAATCAAGTCAAATTGTTTCCTTATATCGACATGGCCTGGACTTCTCAGCATTCAACGCTCTGAATCTTGTGCTCCCTCAGTTTTCTTTTCTCCAATGCAAACAACTTTTATGTAAACCTGTATGGCCCAGAACAAATACGCTCATTCTACAAAGTGTGAGTAATCGGGTCAGTCCTGCTTTGTAAAACCAATTTCGCGATGACGACAATCACTTCACAGCCTTTAACCCCAAAACATTTGGTTCCTCTTTGCATTTCCTGAATCAGGAAGGCAAATAATAGTTGTAATTAAAACATAGAGTCAAGTCTCTTCAGAGAGGTAGCTCGAGAAATCTATACCTTTTGAGCCTTGTTTAGCTGTAGTTTGAAGGTAACTGATAGTAAACATCCATTGATTTGCTTAATGGAAATGAATAGTAACGGTGCACTATTAAAATGAGTGAAAGCAAATGGCCTACTTGGTTTCTAAAATGTCAGTTTAAAAATATTCCTTGAATGATTTATAAACACTAGCAGTTAACTATTTTTACACATTTTTATGAGCTACACGCCATTATCTACCCATACTTCAGTCTTCCCAATATCCACAAGATGACTTTTCCCCAATAAACGTTGTTTCCCTTAAGGCATACATAAATAAAAGAAAGAAAGACTTGCATTTCTATAGCACCTTTCACACCCACCGGACGTCTCAAAGCACTTTACAGCCAAAAAAGTGCTTTTGAAATGTAGTCACTGTTGTAATGTGGGAAACGTGGCAGCCAATTTGCGCACAGCAAGCTCCCACAAACAGCAATGTGATAATCTGTTTTTGTTATGTTGATTGAAGGATAACTCCCCAGCTCTTCTTCGAAATAGTGCCGTGGGATCTTTTACGTCCGCCTGAGAGCGCAGACGGGGCCTCGGTTTAACGTCTCATCCGAAAGACGGCACCTCCGACAGTGCAGCACTCCCTCAGCACTGCGAGTGTCAGCCTAGATTTTTGTGCTCAAGTCCCTGAAGTGGGATTTGAACACAGAACCTTCTGACTCAGAGGCGAGAGTGCTACCCACTGAGCCAAGGTTGACACATGTGACAACGAGGGCAGTGAGTCTCATTGAAGCATCAAGGTGTCAAGAATTTAGGAGAAGGCAAGTTTCATTCCCTCGCTGCTGTGTTGCCAATCTCAATCACGCTGCATTGAGGAGAGATGGGAGGGCGGGGTGGGGGGAAACTGGCGATCCATTCCTGGGGTGCTATCACAGAACACCCAGCCCGGGTCTCAGAATGACATTGGCAGGGGCCTTGGAAGATGCCATATCATCAGACCAATCCATCCTCATTGCCTTTGGTTCTGCACAGCCCAGGGAGCCTGGAGTGTTAGAAAATATTTACAACACAGAAACAGGCCATTCGGCCCAACTGGTCCATGCCAGTGTTAATGCTCCACACGAGCCTCCTCCCACCCCTCTTCGTCTAACCCCATGGTGCAGAGGATACAGTAGGAACGATATCTTGCAACTTTTTTGTTTCTGAGGCTAATAAAAGCTAGCAGAAAAGTACCAGGAACTCGTGGGTTTCCATTATGAAACTTTGCAGCAGACAAATCCAACTTTTTGCATAAATACGTACAATATTCACTTATCATAGCAATACATGAAGAATTTGTAACAAATACGCATTGTTTTCATTGGTTAGTTAAGTAAACAGGCAGAAATTAATTTTCCGTATACATAAAATTGATGGCAAATATTGCCATTATTTATAACTTTGTTCTACGGTATTCCCAAAAAATCATGAAATACTGTTTCCTTAAGTGCTTTAAGAATACAAAGTCCGTAAACAACAACGGTCAGCATACTGATGGGATAAATAGTGTAACTTAAACCATCACAGTAGGAGTGTAAGTAAGTCTGGAAGCTTTGAGGTTTCACACAGTGTATTCCACCACTGTTCACCAGTGGAATTATATCTATTCCACGCCACATCCTCTTCCAAAACTAACTACACTAGCCACAATTGCACTTCCTCCTACTGCTGGGAGGCTGTTCCCCCTGGCTGGGGAGTCTAGAACCAGGGGTCACAGTCTTGGAATAAGGGGTCGACCATTTAGGACTGAGATGAGGAGGAATTTCTTCACTCAGAGGGTGGTGAATCTTTGGAATTCTCTACCCCAGAGGACCGTGGATGCTCAGTCGTTGAGTATATTCAAGGCAGAGATCGATAGATTTTTGGATATTAAGGGAATCGTGGATATTAATGGGGATAGTGCGGGAAGATGGAGTTGAGGTCGAAGATCAGCCACGATCTTATTGAATGGTGGAGCAGGCTCGAGGGGCCGAATGGCCGACTCCTGCTCCTAATTCTTATGTTCTTATAATATCCTGTGGCTGCCAAATTAATCCAAAATTGCAGCAAAAGCCTCCAATAATTAATTGAAGATTGGAAAAAAAATCAGTGTACGATTGATTTTCAAGGCACCTGATTTTCTAAAGGGCGATTTGGGGGCAAAATCTGAGAACAGCACGCACAGGCTTATTTCGATATTTAAAGCACCTGTTAAAGGATCCCATGTCAAACATCACATTGTCTGGTGAGGCTCCATCTACAGCACAACCTCACCCATGTAAAATGGGCATAGGATGAGTCCCAGGACCTAGCCTGCTCAAGTAGGTTTTTTTTTAAAAGGCAAATGGTGGTTTTTGTTAAAAGAAAAACTGATCCACACATTATCTTGGTTCTAATAATATCCAAAAATCTATCGATCTCTGTCTTGAATATGCTCAACGACTGAGCCTCCACAGCCCTCTGGGGTAGAGAATTCCAAAGACTCACCACCCTCTGAGTGAAGAAATTTCTCCTCATCTCAGTCCTAAATGGCCGACCCCTTATTCCAAGACTGTGACCCCTGGTTCTAGAATCCCCAGCCAGGGGAAACATCCTCCCTGCATCTACGTCAAGTCCTGTAAGAGTTTTATGCGTTTCAATGAGATCACCTCTCATTCTTCTAAACTCTAGAAAATAGACGCCTAGTCTACTCAATCTCTCCTCTTAGGACAATCCCCCCATCCCAGGAACCAGTCTGGTGAACCTTTGTTGCACTCCCTCTATGGCAAGTATATCCTTCCTTAGGTAAGGAGACCAAAACTGTACACAATACTCCAGGTGTGGTCTCACCAAGGCCCTATATAATTGCAGTAAGACTTCTTTCCTCTTATACGCCAATCCTTTTGTAATAAAGGCTAACATACCATTTGCTTTCTGTACCTGCATGTTAACTTGCCGTGATTCTTGTACAAGGATGCCCGGGTCCCTCTGAACACCAACAGTTCCCAATCTCTCACCATTTAAAAAATACTCTGCTTTTCTAATTTCTCTACTGAAGTGGATAACTTCATGTTTCTCCACATTATATTCCATCTGCCATGTTCTTGCCCACTCACTTAACCTGTCTATATCCATTTGCAGCCTCTTTAATTCCTCCTCACAACTTACATTCCCATCTAGCTTTGCATCACTTTAGCTCAGAGCACAGCATGATCTGATTGGTAATTTGTATCATGGCCATTCAATATCGAGATCAGGAGAAAGCGCACGACTCAGGTAGGTCAAGTTAGGTTGCAGCAACTACTCACCACCCTTCCTCACCCTGGTCTGATGGAACCCCGCACAAACAACAAAACACTAATTTTTCATCTCAATAGTTAGCATCGACTGCCGCAGAACCCATAAACCTTCTGTAAACTAAATGTTTATCCTCAATGCCAGATACAGCAAGGGATTGAAATTTCCTCTCAGCTGTTCTATAACGTTTTGGTCAACTGCGACATCAAGTTCACTGCACAATAATACCTGTACATGGTTATTGCGTAGATCTCATTTGTTATTTCACAACCAAACGTGCAGTATGGATTCCACCAGCCCATCAGATTCCTCATCCACTATTTGTGGATTGAAGTAGAAATCTGCCTCTTTTGTTTAGGATTACGTTGCAGAAACAGAAAACTCGGAGATTAATTCCACTTCATTACCCCTCAAGGTCATGGAAAAGAAAGTGAGTGAATCACTCCACTGGCATTATATGCATATAATCGAATGTTCTTCATTAGATGCACGTGCTCCCAATTTCACTGTCTGTTGCCCTCGTGGAGATACTGCAGGTCCCTCCGCTACAGCACGGTACAGACTGACGGCACGGTAGTGTATTGGTTATGTTACTAGACTAGTTATCCAGAGACCTGGTCTAATAATCCAGAGAACGAGAGTTCAAATTCCACCGTGGCAGCTTGATTTTTTTTTTAATCTGGAATTAAAAAGCTGGTATAATAAAAAAAGGTGACCATGAAACTATCGGATTGTTGTAAAAACCCAACCGGTTCACTGATATCCTTCAGGGAAGGAAACCTGCCATCCTTACCCGGTCTGGCCGATACGTGACCCCAGTCCCCACACCAACGTAGTTGACTCTTAACTGCCCTCTGAAGTGGGAAAGCCCCTCAGTTGTATCAGGGCAACTAGGGGTGGGCAATAAATGCCAGCCTGCCCAGCGATGCCAAAGAAAAAGGTGCAACAAACTAGTCTGGCTGCTCCACAACTTCACCATCAGCAACACACGTGTTTACATGGACAGAATACTGCGGTTACAGAGGTGGCATTTGCTGGCCAAGTGGTCAAGTGTCAGATAAAATTCAATGACAACTAGCTTTTTCCAAACCAGCAGCTAACCGTGGGAATTAACCCAATTCGCCACACAGGCCACACTCTGGGGGGGGGGGGGGGGAAAAATCTCAACAGCTCACTTCAAAACACGGTGGACCGTACTCAAAACAAGATCACCAACCTCGGGACACAGCAAGAGACTCGGAATCCATCAAAGGTTCAGGTGTACATATTAGACCGGCTACATAATGGAGGTGGAGAATTGAGATAAGGCAGGGTTTTTAGTAAACGTCTGCGTTCAACGTTACAACTAATTCAAACCATTTCTGCAAAGATATGTTAGCAGAGAATTTTCCACAGGGTACATAGATATCCAGCCGTTTTCAACACTGTTCAGGCCCGAGCAATGACTTTGCCGTGCACCATTTTCCTTTGTCTTGTTGCCACAATTCACGCAGCAAATCTGGTTTTAATATGAAACACATTCTGCACTCACCTCCTCGCTGCCCTGAGGTCCAATGGCCTGTTCGGGTCACAAGTGCAAAAAGACAAAAAAAAAAAATTAGTATTTTTCTTCTTGCTGAGTTTTTGACTTTTCTGGAGATGATGCGCATTTCGCTCATTCTAAATCATCGTGACTTCATTCAAATAGAATAATCCCACAATTTTAGGTTTAATTAGCCCCCCCCCCCCATCTCATTAAGTGCAAAGTATTAAAAGTCCATCTATCAATAAACACATTTATTTAGGTTCTTTAAAACAGCAGCTAGAAGAGGGACTGCTGGCAATGCAGAGGGTACAATGGCTGATGCCAATGCACTACAGCACGGTAGGAAGTAGTTTTATCCCTGCAATTCTCTGCGCGAGTCCCCCGTCCCAATCAAATAGTCAGGAGGAGGTCATTCTTGCACACCTCATGGCAATGGGTTACAAAAGGGTCCAGCACGCTGGCAAATCTTCCTGAGCAACTCACCTGCCAGGGAATGGTGCACGCGACTCAAACAAGAGAACAATTTAAAAAATAGGTGAAGTGGAGAAATAAGTTTTATTATGTAGCAAGTAAAATATAAGGTAAACCTGTTACCAACAATTGTGTTTGAAAGCATGATTAGCCCTTTAGATATTCAAGGAACAGTTGACCTCAACGGTGACTTCAATCTCACCTATCTCCTAGATATTAGACTGAGTGGCCACCAGAGAGATTTGCAATTCATCCCCTTTCTACTATTCTCTACAATACAGCGAAATCCCTTTATGGTACTCCACATTGAAAGCTATCTATCCTGTAAAATACTGTAAGGAACACGAGACTTTCGGGGATGTTACAGAATGGTGCATGCAGACAGAATGCAATAGTATTGTTTTCTCCTAACCCCTCTCCAACTCCGTGTCGTTGTCAGCACCACTATTCTCACAGAATTCTCTGGAAGGTACTGCTCAATCTATTTTGCACAGCGAATTGCGAATATATCTAACTGGCTACCCGGGGGGAGAAGACCGTGTGAGTGGATGATGCTGGCAAATACAGAAAAGGAGCTGGATAGACACTTGGCAGGAAACATGACTGAGGGGGTTCGAGAGATAGCGTGACGCATGACATTTTACAAAGTTTCGGTCTGGTCAGCCACACTGGAAAGGTCACTTCTGACTCTGTCTATTACTAATGTTCTAATCAGCATTCTACAGTTGCTGTCAGGCTCAAACAAAGACATCTGATGGTATAATGAGCTGCACAAATCGTCTTTTTTTGCTCCCAGTTGATGTCTCAGGACCACAATGTCCTAAAATTTCTCTCTCAGTTCTTCTAATTTTACTGCAACCTCTGCGAAATTGATCTAAAAATGCCTTCACAGGATGTTTTCAACTCCTGTGTAACAACTCACAACATTTCTCCCTGATCGCACTCTTCCACTTGTCACAGCACCTCTTAACTGCGGTGTTAACTTTCATATCAAATGCTTCTTTTTGCAAAAACTCTCAAATGTTTTGCAAAACTTCAAGAAAATTCCAGCACAAAGCACAGTGCCAGGCTCACTGCAAAGTGCAACAGGCACTTTCAACAATCACTACCTGAAAAATCGCTGTTGGCATCATCCCTAAGGCGTGCAGTATTTGAGCGTTACCAGTCATTTAGTGAATGCTGACTAGCCCTCACTTGAGTGTTAGCCGTGGCTCAGTGGGTAGCACTCTCGCCTCTGAGTCAGAAGGTCGCGGGTTCATAGTCCCACTCCAGAGTCTTGAGCACAAAAATCTGGGCTGACTCTCCAGTGCAGTACTGAGGGAGCGCTGCACTGTCAGAGGTGCCGTCTTTCGGATGAGACGTTAAAGCAAGGCCCCGTCTGCTCTCTCAGGTGGGCATAAAAGATCCCACGGCACTATTTCAAAGAAGAGCAGGGGAGTTATCCCCAGTGTCCTGGCCAATATTTATCCCTCAAAGTCTTTTTTTCTTTCACTTGACGCATGTTTCCAGAATGCTCCGAAACTGCTGGGGAACAAAGTTGCGTCTAAGAACATCTCTGTATTACACTCAGTAACCCATTCCTACCATGACAGCTTATTAAGATCACAGCGCAACATATTCTAATGCTAACATATATCCATGTACGATTTCTTAGTAACTCTCATATTGTGCAGGCGATGCTAGAGGCTGCAGTCTGTTGGTTAAAGGTGACCCACTGTACACTTTAGTAGAAAATTATTTTTTTCTCTCCACACAGTATGGGATTGCATTCAGTATTCCACTAGCACTGGACATAGCAGAGGAGGAATGGGTTGCCCTTGATATCAGGTGGCACACAGGCATAGCATCAGGTCCCACTTCTACGCAACAAAGCTAGCCCACCCTACCAGGCATAGCTAGCTGGCAATTACAGAAGAGATGTGCCCAAGGAGGCCGAGGTATAGCATGAAGGTTGTTAGAGATTTGTCATCCCCTTGAGGAAGACTCCGGGAGAAGAACCATCATCCTTATGGAACAATTAGCAGGCAAAGTCACCTTCGCCATCAATTTTTATGTGTCAGATCCTTTCAGGCAAGCACAGGCAACATCTGCAGTGTTGGCTAGTTTGCTATGCACAGATCTATCAGGGTGATCATCAAAGAATTGTTATTCAGTGGGGTCAATGACGTCAACACTTTCTGTATTGAACAATAGCATCAATGTGAGAGGGCAAGACAAGTCTACAGAACATTGCCCAGGGTCCAGGGGAGGTCAGCATTTGCACCCATGTTGGCATTTCAGGCCCCTGTTGACCATGCTGGGCTGTAACTGAAACAAAAGGGGATTTTATTCTCTCAATGTCAATGTGGAATGCGACCACCAAGACACAATCACGTGGATCAATGCCTCCTCCTCTGGAATCCCGCACACTGCCTTCATGTTAAGGCATTTACCGGTTCCCTCCTTACATGAAGGGGATGGAAAAGTGGGAGAATGGCTCCCAGGAGACCAAGGCTAGCCTCTGCAGCCATGGCGACAAACATAGCAGAAGCAAAGAGCAGATGCAACAAAGTTCCTGTTACAGAATTATCAAACATACCAGCGGGGTTTTGAAGCGGCTGGGTGGTGAGGAGATGTTGCCTTACAGTACAAGCCCTTCCACCCTAACCATGCCTTCAAGAATAATTATAGTCTGGAGCTTGATCCTTAATCACATCGTACCCATCGCTGAAGACATGGAAGACCAAGAGGGTGAACAACTGGTGCACCAGGCACTGATTCAGATACATTCCAGGAATGCATAGCCACACCATTTCTTAAAGCTGGAGACTCCATCTTCAAAAGTAACTGCACAAAATACCTTCACGCTCAGTTCCTCAATTACCATTTATTGCCATCATATGTTGGGCTCCTGCTGTATCGGAAATGATGACGAGTAAATACTCAGCATGACTCGAGTGCAGTGCAATTATTCCATCCAGTATGTGCTGTTTGAATATTGTCGGCTGCCCCTCTGTGCTTTGTTTCAGATGTGTAACACCTCACTACTGCTCCAGCTAAGCGATTGCCTGGTGTAAGCAGCAAGTTTGCTGGTTGGCTGCAGTGTTTCAGTCGACAGCCTCCTGAGACTCTGCGATTCCAGACCCCCTCGGATGGGAGAGGTAGTGTGAGGGCTGCACGTCGCTATCATTAACATCCAGTGCTGCCCTGGTGGCCTTTTTCTGCCACGCCCTCTTCATTCCTTTCCTTCCTGACACCCAACATGTGCGTAGTAAACCTCACATCCCTCACTCTGTAATGCCCCATTCTTCAGCCATTTTAATCAGTTAGTAGGCCCCCTGAGCTCTCCAGTGCTATTTCAGCTGTTCGAATAGCTCCTAGTTGCAGTTTACAGCTGACTGTGAGGATTATTGCGTCTCTCGTTCATTGGGTGGACAGGAGTTAAAGCCCAATTTTTAGGACACATAACAAAAGAGAGAAATCTGTGTGTTATGCAGCTTTTTTCCTAACCCTAAAAAACCAAAAAGTAATCCTCAATTAAACCCTTAAATGTTCTGTTGTAAAATGCTTCATTTTTAAATCATCTTTGATCTGGCTAGATCTCTCCTCTCCTGAAAGCAGACTCCTTGATGGAGTGCAGTGCCATCGGTACTGGTCACCACCTGGTACCTCAGTCATGTGAGCATTATTCATGTGTGTACCTTGGCAGCGAGCATCAGCAAACTTCTGGACTGTGGGAGAAGCCAAAGTCAATCATGTCCCCATGCCACACCCGCACATGCAAAATTCCAGCTCGGGTCACTGAATACAGACTATATATTTGCAGGGCTATGGGGGAAAGAGCAGGGGAGTGGGACTAATTGGAGAGCTCTTTCAAAAAGGCCAGCACAGTCACGTTGGGCCGAATGGCCTCCTTCTGTGCTGTATGATTCTAAGAATGGAAATTCGAGCCACATAGCAACTTCAATCAGACAGTGTACTGGTGCTTTATGGAAATACTTATGCTCAAGAATCAGAATGGCATTCCAGGGCTTGGTGAGAACGAAAGATCAACACTCTCAAAGATCGTGCGCACCTTGTTCTACCTTGTTCTTCTTCTTAGGCAGTCCCTCGGAACCGAGGATGACTTGCTTCCCACACTAAAAATGAGTTCTCAGGTGACTGATGAGTCCAATGCGGGACCGACAGTCTCTGTCACAGGTGGGGCAGACGGTGGTTGAAGGGGCAGGCGGGTGGGGTGCTTGGGTTGACGTGCGCTGCTTGCGCTGCTTGCACTTGGCTTCCGCTTGCTCCCGGCGAAGAGACTTGAGGTGTTCAGCGCCTTCCCGGATGCTTCTCCTCCACTTTGTGCGGTCTTGGGCCAGGGATTCCCAGGTGTCGGTGGGGATGTTGCACTTTTTCAAGGAGGCTTTGAGGGTGTCCTTGAAGCATTTCCTCTGCCCACCTAGGGCTCTCTTGCCGTGTCAGAGCTCTGAGTAGAGCGCTTGTTTTGGGAGTCTCGTATTGGGCATGTGGACGATGTGACCCGTCCATCGGAGCTGATCGAGCATGGTCAAAGCTTCGATGCTGGGGATGTTGGCCTGAGCGAGAACACTGACGTTGGTGCGCCTATCCTGCCAATGGATCTGCAGGATCTTGCGGAGGCAGCGTTGGTGGTACCTCTCCAGTGCTTTGAGGTGCCTGTTGTACATGGTACATGTCTCTGAGGCATACAGCAGGGCGGGTATCACTGCTGCTCTGTAGACCATGAGCTTAGTGCCGGGTCTGAGGTCCTGGTCTTCAAACACTCTCTTTCCCCAGTCTCTGAATTGGAACAGGGGACAGATTTCTTTGGTGCGCCAGGTGTAATGGAATCTTAATGTAATCTTGTGATCTTAATGTAACATATGAAGAGTGGGGCTAATCACATGGGGGAGGGGATCTAATTAATAGGAAGCCTTGCCCTTCTTCATTCCAGTGCCAGATCAGGCCCTAACTCCCAGATTTACGCTACAGGTGTCTCAGCATTTTGCCCCCCCACACCCCTGCTATCGTGTAAAGGCAACATAAGATGGATGCAAGAGCGGAGAGGTGGACCAATGTTGATTTGCTCATTTACAATGAACAGGTTAAAATTCCATTACACCTAGCGCACCAAAGAAATCTGTCCCCCGTTCCAATTCAGAGACTGGGGAAAGAGACTTTTTTTTATTCATTCATGGGATGTGGGCGTCACTGGCAAGGCCGGCATTTATTGCCCATCCCTAATTGCCCTCGAGAAGATGGTGGTGAGCCGCCTTCTTCAACTGCTGCAGTCCGTGTGGTGAAGGTGCTCCCACAGTGCTGTTAGGGAGGGAGTTCCAGGATTTTGACCCAGTGACGATGAAGGAACAGTGATATACTTCCATGTCAGGATGGTGTGTGACTTGGAGGGGAACTTGCAGGCGATGGTGTTTCCATGCGCCTGCTGCCCTTGTGCTTCTAGGTGGAAGAGGTTGCGGGTTTGGGAGGAGCTGCTGAAGAAGCCGTGGCGAGTTGCTGCAGTGCATCTTGAGAAAGAGAACAAGCAGATTCAATAGTAACATTCAAAAGGAGAATTGGATAAATACGTGAAGGAAAAAAAATTACAGGGCTATGGGGAAGGAGCAGGGAGTGGGACTAATTGGATAGCTCTACCAAAGAGCTGGCACAGGCTTGATGGGCCGAATGGTGTCCTTTTGTGCTGTATCATCCTATGGTCTATTGAAAAGCAAAGAGCTGTAATCAGAGCCAACCAGCACTCTAATGTTTCCACATGTTACCTGTGGCAGAATTGTGTTTTACAAATGCCAGCTATCTCATCAATTTATATATTTCAGTATGTAACAGGATTCTGGATTATTGTTGCAATTTATACAAATTGTATAATTATCTCCAACAACAGGATCAAAATCTGGACACACGAAACCCATCATCACAATTATTGTGGTTTAAAGCTGTGTTGCCTGCCCGGTGTCTGCATTATTACCTGAGCCACGAGCAAATTGCAATAGGGTAAATAAAATTAAAAAGAGATGAATGCGTGGCTCAAAGACTGGTGTGGGAGAAATGGGTTTCAAATCCTGGCGCACTGGCACCAGTACTGGGGAAAGTGGGATCTGTATCGTTGGGATGGTCTTCACCTGAACTGTGCTGGGACCAGTGTTCTGGCGAGTCGTATAACTAGGGCGGTAGAGAGGGCTTTAAACTAAATAGTGGGGGCAAGGGATCAAATTTGGGAAGATGTGGTAATTCAAAGATTAGAGACAAGGCAATAGAGAAAGGTATTATATGGGAAATGATAAACAGACCGTGACAGGAAGGGATAGAGAGTACAAATCTAAGAGTAAATCAACAGATAAGGCTAGAGGTTACAAAAATAATAAAAGGACAAAACTAAAGGCTCTGCATCTGAATGCACGTAGCATTCAAAACAAAACAGATGAACTGATAGCGCAAATAGAAATAAATAAGTACGATCTGATAGCCATTACAGAAACATGGCTGCAGGATGACATAGATTGGGGCCTGAATATTGAAGGGGACATGACATTTAGGAAGGACAGGAAGGTGGGAAATGGTAGAGGGGTGGCTCTGTTAATTAATGATGGTATTAGCACAATAGAGAGTGATGACCTAAGTTCAGGAAACCAGGATGTAGAAGCAGTTTGGGTAGAGATGAGAAATAATAAAGGCAAGAAGTCATTTGTGGAAGTGGTGTACAGGCCCCCTAATAGTAACCACATGGTAGGATGGAGTATAAAGGAAGAAATAATGGGAGCTTGTTAGAAGGGTACGGCAATAATCATGGGGGATTTTAAACTGCATATAGACTGGAAAAATCAGATGGGCAAAGGTAGCATAGATGAGGAGTTCATGGAATGTTTTCGGGAGAGTTTCTTACAACAGCACGTTCTGGAGCCAACCAGAGAGCAGGCTATACTAGACCTGGTATTGTGCAACGAGATAGGATTAATTAATGACCTCATAGTGAAGGCGCCCCTAGGTAGCAGCGATCATATGATTCAATTTTACATTCCGTTTGAGAGAGATAGACGAGTGGGTCCAAGACTAGTATTTTAAACTTCAATAAGGGCAATTATGAGGGCATGAAAGCAGAGCTAGCTAAAGTGAACTGGCAAATTAGGTTAAGGAATAGGTCAATAGAGCTGCAGTGGCAGACATTTAAGGGGATATTTCAAAATACACAGAATATATACATTCCAACAAGAAAGAAAAATTCAAGGGGAGGACCCATCATCCGTGGTTAACTAAAAAAGTTAAAGATAGTATTAAACTTAAAGAAATAGCATATAATTGCGCAAAGATGGGTGGCAGGTCAGAAGATTGGACAGAATATAAAAAACAGCAAAGAATGACTAAAAGGTTAATAAGGAGAGAAAGCTAGCTAGAAATATAAAAACAGGTAGTAAGAGTTTCTATAGATATTTTAAAAAGAGTTAACAAAGTGAGCGTTGGTCCTATAAAAAGTGAGTCTGGGAATTAATAATGGAAAATAAGGAGATGGCAGTTGAATTGAACAGGTATTTTGCATCGGTCTTCACTATAGAGGATACAAGTAACATCACAGAAATAGCTGTAAATCAGGAAATGGAAGGGAGGGAGGAACTCAAGAAAATTATAATCACCAGGGAAGTGGTACTGAGCAAATTGTTGGAGCTGCGGGCTGACAAGTCCCCGGGTCCTGATGGACTTCATCCTAGGGTCTTAAAAGAAGTGGCTAGTGAGATAGTTGATGCGTTGGTTTTAATTTTCCAAAATTCCCGAGATTCGGGGAAGGTTCCATTAGATTATTCAAAAAGGGAGACAGAAAGCAGGAAACTACAAGCCAGTTAGCTTAACATCTGTCCTAGGGAAGATGTTAGAAGCTATTATTAAAGACGTTATAGCAGGGCACTTAGAAAAGTTCAAAGTAATCAGGCAGAGTCAACATGGTTTTGTGCAAGGGAAATCATGTTTAACCAATTTATTGGAGTTCTTTGAGGAAGTAACATGTGCTGTGGATAAAGGGGAACCGGTGATGTACTGTACTTAGATTTCCAGAAGGCATTTGATAAGGTGCCATATCAAAGGTTATTGCAGAAAATAAAAGCTCATGGTGTAGGGGGTAACATATTGGCATGGATAGAAGATTGGCTAGCTAACAGGAAACAGAGAGTAGGCATAAATGGGTCATTTTCTGATTGGCAAGATGTAACGAGTGGTGTGCCACAGGGATCAGTGCTGGGGCCTCAACTTTTTACAATTTATATAAATGACTTGGATGAAGGGACCGAAGGTATGGTTGCTAAATTTGCTGATGACACAAAGATAGGTAGGAAAGTAAATTGTGAAGAGGACATAAGGAGGCTACAAAGGCATATAGATAGGTTAAGTGAGTGGGCAAAGAACTGGCAAATGGAGTATAATGTGGGAAAATGTGAAGTTGTCCATTTTGGCAGGAAGAATAAAAAAGAAGCATATTATCTAAATGATGAGAGATCGCAGAGCTCCGAGATGCAGAGGGATCTGGGTGTCCTAGTGCATGAATCGCAAAAGGTTACAATGCAGGTACAGCAGGTTATTAGGAAAGCTAATAGAATGTTATCGTTTATTGCGAGGGGAATTGAATACAAAAGTAGGGAGGTTATGCTTCAGTTATGCAGGGCATTGGGGAGACCACATCTGGAGTACTGTGTACAGTATTGGTCTCCTTATTTAAGGAAGGATGTAAATGCGTTGGAAGCAGTTCAGAGAAGGTTTACTAGACTAATACCTGGAATGGGCGGGTTGTCTTATGAGGAAAGGTTGGACAAGCTAGGCTTGTATCAGCTGGAGTTTAGAAGAGTAAGAGGTGACTTGATTGAAACATATAAGATCCTGAGGGGTCTGGACAGGGTGGATGTGGAGAGGATGTTTCCTCTTGTGGGAGAATCTAGAACTAGGGGTCACTGTTTGAAAATAAGGGGTCGCCCATTTAAGACAGAGACGAGGAGAAATTTCTTGTCAGAGGGTCGTGAGTCTTTGGAACTCTCTTCCTCAGAGGGTGGTGGAAGCAGAATCTTTGAATATTTTTAAGGCAGTGGTAGATAGATTCTTGGTAAGCAAGGGGGTGAAAAGTTATCGGGGGTAGGCGGGAATGTGGAGTAATCAGATCAGCCATGATCTTATTGAATGGCGGAGCAGGCTCGAAGGGCCGAGTGGCCTACTCCTGCTCCTAATTCGTATGTTCCTAACCTATCTTGGCATACTGTAACAGAAACTGAACTAGAAACACCTTAATAAAAAGAAAAATACTGCTGAAAATCCATCAAAAACACACAGATCATTCAGCATCTGTAAAAAGAACATGCAAGTTCAAGTTTTGGGTGTTTGGGACGCTTTGTCAGAACTGAAAGACAAGCAAGTTTTTCAGTAGGGTGGGGACAGAGTCAGGGACGGCAGAAGTAACAGGTACTGCAGTTAGAGAGAGGAAGTTAATGGGTTGAGCAACCTGCCAGCTGCTTAATAGAAAATTATCAGATGATATCAAAGATCATTTTAGCGAGGCAATGGAAAGGCATTAAAATAATGTGGAAATATTAAGAGGGTGAAGACACGGGAGAGGATCAAACAAAGATGTCAAGATAATTGGGCAAAGTGGAGAAAGAGAAAAGAGAGGGAGCGAGAGAAAGAGGGAGAGAGAGAGAGAGAGAAAGAATGAAAGAGCGAAATAAAAAGAGAGAGCGAGAAATAAAGAAAGAGTGAACAAAAGAAAAGACCTGCAGATGCAATTCTGAAATGAAAAGCATGCAAGGAACACACATCAGGTCTTTTAGCCCCAAGACAGTTAATAAACAGGGCAACATCGAGGCACAGACCAACTCCGCCAGAGCTGTGTTCTGGCAAAGCATCTGTACCCAAAATTTCAACCCATCTCCCATTATGCTGAAAGACCCACCCCACATCAAAACCACCCTCTACTGTGAAGAAAACGGGGGGCTATGGCTACAGTCTGAAGTTACTAAAATCACTGTTCAGACCAGAGAGTTGCAGAGACCACAGGGGAAAGTCGAGACGCTGGGAGTAATGGTACAACTTGCCCGCTGGGAAGCGATCAGCTGAAATTCAGGGGCAGCTCCAGACTATTTTCCAGCCACTAACACGGTCACTCATGCGCAGCACTCACCTGAATTCCCAACAGGTGCTCCCACCACAAGCGGAAAATGGCAGCTACTATTCTTCAAGCTTGCATGGAGTCTGGTTAGAATTGCACAGGATTACTAAGATGGAGAGGTCAACAAGAGTTGAGCCACCGGGCAGTCAAGGTCACATTATCATAAGAAGGCCATCAACAAGCAGCCTTCGACATGTCACATTGTAGTATGATTTACGGAATAACTCTGCAATGGTGAAGATCTCTCCTTCGGCGAACACAAGGCTAATTTGAAATGTCCATGCTGCCAATGGGAAATTCAGGCAAGCGCGGCCCACAATTTTCCAACCATTGATGGGTGCAGGACTGAGAGTATCTGTGAAGAAGTCTATGGCGTATATAGCATCTGGCTCAAGAGAGCGCAGTTAAGAGTGGGTGGGTGGGACAAACAATATATCTACAAGATTTATGATTCGTTAATAGTCAGAAAATTATGGGTAGCGTGCACCCAAATTACCGGTACAAGTTGCCGGATGGCAGCTAGAATTTGTGAAGTTTCTCCTCGTGTTCAACCCTTCCCTGCACCCAGCTGCCTGCCTGTACAACTAATGTAGTCGCTGAAGATGCATTTTATGAGTTATATACAGGAAACTTTCGTTTATCCGCATCGACGGGACCGGCGTGGTGCCGGTTTATCGAAAGTACCGGATAACAGAGAGTTATATCTACCGAGGCTATTTTTAACAAAGAGACTCCAGGCAGCGCGGGAGAATCAACTCCTGCTACTGCAGTGTTTCGGACTTCCGACAGCGCCAGGAGGCCGAGTAGTGGCACTTTTGAAAAGTACCCCTACTGACTAAATCGGCGTTCGCGGACTCGGACTCTGACTCGGGATCGGCAACATAACCGGTTATTTGAGAGGAGTTTTCGGAGCACTCGGCGTTCGCGGAGACTCGACTGCGACTCGGCAACATTGCCGGTTATTTGAGAGGAGTTTTCGGAGGATGATTTTTGCCGGTTAAGCGAGAATTCCGGATATTTGGGTGCCGGATAAACGAAAGTTTCCTGTAAACACCTAGCTGTCTACAGAAGAGAACAATCTGCAGCATGTTCTTTGGAAATGTAGAACGTTGCAGAATTATTGCATCAAACATTACTGGAGCACTGGACGCTGAACTAGGAAATCCAAGGTCAAAAATCTCAGTTTCAACATTCACATACTAGCTCCCAATAAGAGAGGCGTTTGTCAGTTGGGTTGAATAAGGGGTAGGGGATCCCAGACAGAGAAATTCCCTTTCTACATCCCTTAAACACACCCCTAGCGAAATGTATAAAGAAGCTGAATTGTCAGCATAGGGGAGGAGACTATAGAGTATATAACTAGTGGATCAAGGACAGTAGGGATGCTGAGGGCCAACTCCATGGTGGAGAGCAAATAAAATATCTGATCTTTGCCTTAGCTGTTGAATATTGTGCCATAACAATAGAGACACTGTTAAAATAAGAGCAAGATTGAAGGAGTGTCCACAATGCCAACATAACATTTAGACAGCACCTTCAACACAGAAAAGCGTCCCAATGTGCTTTAGAAACAAAAGGGAGGGAAATGGATACCGAGCAAGTGACCTATAGCTTGTGCAGAGGTGGTTTTAAAAAGGGAAGTGGGGAGGTAGTGGGGTTTTGGGAGGGAATTCCAGAGTGCGGGACCTCGGTAGCTGAAGGCATGGCATGGTGGGGGTGGGGCAAAGGGAGAGGAGATGCACAAGGGGTCAGAAATAGAGGAGCGGAGAGCTTGGAGGGAGTTGTTGCACGGGATAGGATACAGGCAGCAGAGTTTTGGATGAGTTGACGTTTACAGAGGGTAGAGGATGGGAAACCAGCCAAGGAGAGCGTTGGAAGAGTCAAGTTTGGAGGTGAAAGGCATGGAGGCAGGTTCAGCAGCACATTGAGTGAAAGTAGAGGGGGAGGCAGGCCATGTTAGTTAATGAGTTGCTAGGTTAACTTAATTCCTAGTACATCTTTGGATAGAGTCTACTACTCTCATTAGAGACCTTATTTTGAAACTTGTAGCACCAAAAAAGGAGAAAAATTTTAAGTTCCTAGATCAAGGACATAGGTATAAATAATAGTCAGAGCGGTTATAAGGAACACCGAGTTAATACTATTGGTCTTGCCTGTGAAAATAGAATAATGAGTTCTGAACACTGATGAAACATTACAGAATTGATTATGTAATAATTCGGCAAAGTTTACCAAACATAAACAAAATTGCTTTACAATGTGCAGGCCACAAGTATTTACTTCGGTCTAAAACTCAAAAACAACCGACTGAACAGAAAGAAATTCTGAACTTTCAGAACTCAGACAGACCACAGTGAAATGTACAAAGTTAACAATGAAACCGCACAAACAAATTAAGAAATAATGAGCAAGTACTGAATGGTGAATGAATAAGTTACATAATATTTGATGTACACCCACAAAGTTCAGACCTCAAAAATACAGTAATGGATCCTTGGGAATGATTCCAAGGCTGCAATCTAATCGCGGAGTTTAGATCATATCACAGACCATGGGAAGAAAATCGCAAGTGGTTAATCCCTCTTCTCTGAAACCCACCATTTTACTAGGGTCTTGAAATCACTCGGTTTTGACTATGAACAGTATATACTGAGCATTTTTGTTCAAAACCAATTTTATACTGATCGTAAAGCTCACAAAGACAAGTACAGATGAGGGAAACCATTCTAGCTCATCCTTCCACAGAAAGCTCCAATCCCCCCAGCACAATATCTAACTCCCACCTCGACGACGAGAGATTTTGCCACCACTACCCTTCACGTTTGAGGTACTAATAATTTTTTATGTGGAGAAGTGCTGAACTCGCCTTTGATCCTTTTGTAACGATGTTGTCTTGTCCTGCATGTGATGGTTTAACTTGGAAGCAGTGGTCAGGTGTGCCACCATTGAGATCTTATTGATTCTCTGTTGTACAATTACTGTGCTGCAAAATACTCCAGGGGAGGAGCAGAGCATCTGTGGCACACAGAAACTAAAAGAGAGAAAGCAATGGCAATCTGCACCTCATATGCCCCAAGACCCGAGTGGCTCGGTCTCAAAATTTGTCCGATAATGCTCCTGGGACATTTTACTACGTTAAAGGTGCCATATAAACACAAGTTGTTAGTGCCTCGTAACTCATTCCAGGTTGAAAACTGCCTGCCACGTGAAGATAGTTCCATTATGAAATTCAAGTAAAACTGCAGAATTGGATCGCGACGGCCTCAATCCATGCTCAGAAAATGAGACTCGAGAAAGAAAAGTGCATTGGTGTTTGCATACTTCAGCCGATAAGGTAACAATTACATTTGAGTGAAAGCAAACTGGGCGAACTTCCGTGCGACACATAACGAATTTCTTAGGCGTCTCAACCCCAGGGTTATTTTTGGCATCACAGTGTTTTTTTTTAAACTCAATCCTTTTGCTTTCCATGGCTAACCTCACTTCTGAAGCCAGTTATTACAATCTTCACATGGTGACAATGTGACTCATCGCAGCACAATTCTGTTGAAAACAAGTAAATTGGATTGGTCACTTGCCCTAACTGTGATGTGGTAAATTCCAGCGACCTTGGCATCTAGGATTTGAAATGTACAGTTAAGATATTGGGCGCAACTCATACCTTAATGCAAGTTTTTATTAACTGTAAACCTGGAGCTCAAACGATCTTTTATCATTTGGCTACTTGCCATAACAACTATAGGTGGCAATTTTTAAATAAAAAATACAGCAGTTCTGATAACTATAGAACACAACTTAGGAGAGGAACCTTGCAGAATCCTAGCTTTATTGTTCAGATATAACCGTCAAATATTCTAGGTTTGCATGTTTTACCTTGTTATGCAAAATTCCCTATAATTTCCTTTCCAGCTTTCTCCCAGCCTGTATAAATGAGGCAGGCCAGTTGGTCCATTCTTTGTTAACTGATGCTGGATGCATAGGAACAGGAGGAGACCATTCAGCCCCTCGAGCCTGTTCCGCCATTCAATGAGATCATGGCTGATCTGCGACCTAACTCCATATACCCGCCTTTCCCCATGTCCCTTAATACCCTTGGTTAACAGAAATCTATCAATCTCAGATTTAGAAACATAGAAAAATAGGAGCAGGAGTAGGCCATTCGGCCCTTCATAGAAACATAGATTCTAGGAGCAGGAGTAGGCCATTCGGCCCGTCGAGCCTGCTCCACCATTCAATACGATCATGGCTGATCATCCAAATCCAGTACCCTGTCCCCTGCTTTAATCCCCACAGTACACATATCCCACCCTACCCCCGTAACCCCCGTATTTAATTCCCCCTAACATATCCCATCCTATCCCCATAACCCCACATATTTAATCCCCCCCTAACACTAAGGGTCAATTTATCATAGCCAAATCAACCTAACCCACACATTTTTGGACTGTGGGAGGAAACCGGAGCACCCGGAGAAAACCCACGCAGACACGGGGAGAATGTGCAAACTCCACACAGACAGTCACCCGAGGCCAGATTCGAACCCGGGTCCCTGGCGCTGTGAAGCACCAGTGCTAACCACTATGCCACCGTGTTGCCCCACCTGCTCCGCCATTCAATATGATCATGGCTGATCCTCGATCTCAATACTATATTCCCGCTCTCCCCATACCTCTTGACGCCTTTTGTGTCTAGAAATCTATCTATCTCCTTCTTAAATATATTCAGTGACTTGGCCTCCACAGCCTTCTGTGGTAGAGAATTCCACAGGTTCACACCCTCTGAGTGAAGAAATTTCTCCTCATCTCAGTCCTAAATGTCCTACCCTGTATCCTGAGACTGTGACCCCTCGTTCTGGAGCCCCCAGCCAGGGGAAACATCCTCCCTGCATCCAGTCTGTCAAGCCCTGTCAGAATTTTATACGTTTCAATGAGATCCCCTCTCATTCTTCTAAACTCTAGTGAATACAGGCCTAGTCGACCCAATCTCTCCTCATACGACAGTCCTGCCATCCCAGGAATCAGTCTGGTGAACCTTCGCTGCACTCCCTCTATGGCAAGTATATCCTTTCTTAGGTAAGGGGACCAAAACTGCACACTTAAATTAACAATCGATCTAGCATCAATTGCCATTTGCGTAAGAGAGTTCCAAACTGCTACCACCCTTTGTGTTTCCTAATTTCGCTCCTGAAAGGTCTTTGCTCTCGTCGTAGACTTCCCAACCAGCGGAAATAGTTTCTTATTACCATGGGTGACAGCAAGCTCCTCCTACTTCATGTAAAGACCATCCTTCGTACGTGAGCCTATCCAATCAGCAAGCTATTCAGCCAACGAGAGCATCACCTGCAAGCCAGAGCCAACCCTCACATGGCCTCCAAGTGTACACGCTTCCCACAGGGGTCACTAGACATCAATCAGGAGTGGGAACCTTGGCTGATTTTTCTCTCCCTCGTCCGCATTTACCAACATCAACTGTGTCCCACTACTGTCCCAGTTGATACAAGCTAACTGAGTATTGACCAGTGGTTGAACCTGGGACCTTCCTCTTGTGAATGGCTCAATGCCACATAACACATTACCAACCCAGCCAGCCGGCCAGCTAAGAACAAAAAAAATTAATCTCTTGCTCCAATTTATTGGGTAAAATGTCAGAAAAACAATGCAGAAAGAATGCAATCCATCACCAGAAGCATGGCTGTATTTATAAACAATCTGGATTATATTAGCAAATACGCTCATAGATTTCAAGCAATTGGTAACATTTACTGAAGAAGCATTTTAACTCATGTTTGTCAAAAGATATACTGTCCACTGTTATAAAATGGATGGAAGGTTCAAAACAGGACTTAAAGGGATGTTTGCTCATCTCTACTGCTGCATAAATATGAATGTGAGAAGTCGCACAACACCAGGTTATAATCCAACAGCTTTATTTGAAATCACAAGCTTTCGGAGCGCTGCTCCTTCGTCAGGTGAAGTGAAGAGATGCATATAGGCACAGCATATATAGTCAGAGAACACTGCCAGACGATTACAGTTAATCTTTCTAACTGCCCTTTATCACACCTCGGCAGAGAGATAATCACGGCAATCAAAGGTGTGGATGGTGTCCAACCAGGTCAGTCAGGAAAACATTACATCAAAGACAAATTTTGATGTACTGTTTTCTTGACTGACCTGTTTGGACACCATCCACACCTTTGATTGCCGTGATTATCTCTCTGCCGAGGTGTGATAAAGGGCAGTTAGAAAGATTAACTGTAATCGTCTGGCAGTGTTCTCTGACTATATATGCTGTGCCTATATGCATCTCTTCACTTCACCTGACGAAGGACCAGCGCTCCGAAAGCTTGTGATTTCAAATAAAGCTGTTGGACTATAACCTGGTGTTGTGTGACTTCTCACATTTGTTCACCCCAGTCCAACACCGACCGGCATCTCCGCATCATGTATAAATATGAGAGAGAGAGAGAGATATGCTTAAACATTCTCAAACATTCTCAGTCTTTTCTTGCATCCTGGTTTTCAAATTCCTTCATGGCCTCACCCCTCCCCATCTCTAATCTCCTCCAGCCCCACAACCCTCCGAGATATCTGCGCTCCTCTAATTCCGCCTCTTCAGCATCCCCGATTTTAAGCGCTCCACCATTAGTGGCCGTGCCTTCAGTTGCCAAGGCTGAATCTGGAATTCTCTCCCTAAACCTCTCTACCTCTCTTTCCTCCTTTAAGACTCTCCTTAAAACCTACCTCTTTGACCAAGCTTTTGATCACCTGCCCTAATATCTCCTTATGTGGCTCGGTGTCAAATTTAGTTTTATAACGCTCCTGTGAATCACCTTGTGACGTTTTACTATGTTAAAGGCGCTGTATAAATACAAGTTGCTGTTGTTGTTTTTGTCCGTGCTTTAAAACTGCTTGATAAAGGCAGCACACAGACAAGACAATGTTTGTGTAACTTTCCCTGCAGCAGCATCATAAATGGCAAGGATGGGCTGCATCCAACTATGGATTGCTGATTGCTGCCTGCTTCAGCATCACATCAGAAAGCTTCGGGGTGTCACCATTTATACATGCTGGTAACAATCGCGAATGCGATCCAAGTTCTAAGATAAGTGCAAATCAAAACCTTCCTGCAAAGCATCTAAGCTTCCCATAGTGCTGACTACATAGCCGCACTGAAATTGTACTCAACACCATCAGCTATCTTGGACTATATTTGTACAAGTCTTTGGCCACAGACTGCCATCGCCATTCATGTCATCACCAGAGCACAACACAATGCCACCATAGCGGATATTCTACATAAAATAGCTGGTTCCCAGATTGCCTCCAATCAGCAGTTTTATGATGTGAAAACAAATCATGGGCACAGAGGCAGACTGAGAGACACCAGCAAGTGCAGACGTCTCCCTTTACAATATTGACATCTGAAGAATACAACTCTCTGAACAACAACCACGATTTTGGTTTGAAAGATGCATATCTGTACAATATTGCTTTCTTTTCTCCCAAGAAGCAAATACTCCGTTTACGGAGCTAAAGGAACCTGATTAAATATCCAGTCAATTAAAGCAGAATAAAGCAAACATTAAAGTGCAGACCCTGAAATTATACCTTGGAACATATGAGGTAATTTTGCGAGGTTCTGCTGCTGGTGTGGACCAGTACTAGTTGCAAACTCCGGCTAGAGACTGGGCTAACGCTGCAGCCTGGATTCTGCTCCCTCCACTCACTCCCAGCAAGGCTCCAACAGGACACTGCACCAGATGAACTCTGCAAAGTACCAACTACTTAGGGCTGGATTTTGAATGACCCGTGGAGTCGGGTTTGGAGGTGTGTGGGGGGTTAAATTTGCACGGTCGGGGGTCCCGACCCCATCCCGCCTCCACGCAATTTTGACAAAATCAGTCGCGGGGTTCCCGCCTCCGTCCCACCTCCGAGAGGCGGGAGAGGCCATTAAAGCCCTTAACAAGCCCTAAATTGGCTCTGTAATGCCATTTTGAAACGTTTTAGCTAGTTTAACCCTTTTCTGACGTGAAGTACGCCTGATGTGAAACACGCCAGTGAAACCTGGCGGGAGCACAAGTGGATAGCTGATAGTCAGCTGCAGGTGCACTATTACAACGGAGATGTGATGAAGGTAGTAGTAGTATTAGGTCTGAAAGTCGCCTCTGATGCTGTTGCATTGAATGTCTTCAGAGACTGCCTGGCCTTTGCTGTGAGAGGACTTGGATGCAAAAAATTCTCTCTCTCTCTCTCTCTCTCTCTCATTCATCCACATTAATCTGGAGTCGGGGGGGGGGAACACGAAATGCGGATGACACGACCCCAACCCGACCCCAAGACAAAATCCAGCCCTTAATGTTTGTCTGGAATTCCCCTCTCCTCTATTTTAGTGAAGTTACTAAATGTGTCAACACCTACCCTAAAGTAGCTCGCATTCCACGTCATGCTATCATTGACTTTGCCAAAATGTGCATAAGATCCAGTGACCAGAAAATAAATGTGTGATAGATGTTTCATTTTGAAGCATTGAATTACAAATAAATTAGGTTGCATAAATCCAGTTTTAAAAAAATAAATAAAACGCCTCCACCTCACTCCCCTTTTCTGGTACAATTCCTCCTCATCTTGTCTTGTCTCAGTTGAGTCAGCATATGCAGTCTAGCTGTACTCCGCAAACTTTGTAAGGGATTGGCTAGGACACCGGGGATAACTCCCCTGCTCTTCTTCGAAATAGTGCCATGGGATCTATTACGTCCGCCTGAGAGAGCAGACGGGACCTCGGTTTAACGTCTCATCCGAAAGATGGCACCTCTGACAGTGCAGCGCTCCCTCAGCACTGGAGTGTCAGCTGAGATTTTGTGCTCAAGTCTCTGGAGTGCGACTTGAAGCCACAACTTTCTGACTCCGAGGCGAGGGTGCTGCCAACTGAGTCACGGCTAAAGAGGCACTGCCTTTGTTGCAAAATGTCTGGCAATGATTACATAATTTGTCTCAAACCATTATTAAAAACATCATGGCATCAATTCAGCATGGCAGCGCCAAGGTAAAAATGATAGCTATTCTGGCTGTTCCCTCCCAAGCGGCTAAAAACAGCAATTTTAAGCCAAGGTGGCATCATCGTCATCCATCAGTTCTACAGTGTGATCTGCCCATAGATTTATACTTTCTTGTGGGTTCAAGTCCCACTCCAGGGACTTGAGCACATAAAGCTAGGCTGACACTCCAGTGCAGTGCTGAGGGAGTGCTGCACTGTCGGATGAGACGTTAAACCGAGGCCCTGCCTGCTCTCTCAGGTGGACATAAACGATCCCATGGCACTATTTCGAAGAAGAGCAGGGGAGTTATCCCCGGTGTCCTGGCTAATATTTATCTCCTCAACCAACATAACAAAAACAGATTATCTGGTCATTATCACATTGCTGTTTGCGGGAGCTTGCTGTGCCCAAATTGGCTGCCGCGTTTCCCACATTACAACAGCGACTACACTTCAAAAGTACTTCATTGGCTGTAAAGCGCTTTGAGACGTCTGGTGGTCGTGAAAGGCGCTAAATAAATGCAAGTTGACATGAATCTTGTCATTCATGTGGAAATGACTTATGAAATAATACTGGGCGGCCTGCTGGTGGCGCTGTCCAGGGAGAGTATAAATACTCGGGCATGGGCCCAGCTTGCTCAGGACATTCCTTAACAGGAACTAGTGAAGGACACAACTAGACCTCCATGTTGAAAAACAGTTGATTAAAGCTTTGTTTGACGCTTAGACCAAGTGCCTAGTAGTTTTCTTAGGTCACAAGTCTTTCTTTTTTCTTTCAGTCTGGCATATTTGTTTGGAGGAATGCAGACTTGTCCAATTTGGAGAGAGTTGTTTAGCCTGCCCTGAAAGGCAATGAACAATGAGATCTTCCAAAAATGCACCACATTTCTATTCTGCACTCTCTCAGTCTACATGCTTCTAATATTCCACAACACTTCCACATCAAAACCCTCAGCCTGCAAGAGGGAGGACCCACTTCACATTGCTGCAGTGCACCTCATCTTGAGTTAGCTACAAAGTGCGAGTGAAAGCACCTAGTAAGCAAATCTCTGAATTGGAACATATGCCAATTGTGTAAGCTCCAAGAAGCAGCATACTTGCATTGCGCATTTAACTTCATCAATTGAGCCTAACTGAAATGGTTTTCTGCATATTTCTTTTCACGCTGTAAAGGCGCCTGCACTGTACACAAAGAAACCCGACACTAAGAGCACCAATTATATGATAGCTCTGTAGATTATGGCCAGATGGAGCCAGCTTCAGTTCCTTTCAGTTTTGATGCAGTATACGCAGCATTGGCTTCAAAAGATTCTTTCATGGAAGATTAACTTCTGCCAGATTTCCCTGGGTTTGTCTGCGTTTAGTAGTTTCGAGAAGACATGGTCTGAATAAAGCTCAAGTAGTCTGATTTTTTTTTTATTTGAACAGTTTAAAGATGCCAGTATTTCTCCTTAAATCCCCCAGGTGGATTAAATCCGTCAAACTTTTAAGTCCACACAAACTACAGGGGCCTGATCAGGCTACAGCAGTAGAAACACTCTCCTCACAACTCATAGCGCTTCATCCCACGGCTGTACAAATACACCACCGGACCTGACTGCAGTGCTTGATGCAGCACTTGACAAAAGTCTGGCATTTACCTCCACCTCAAAAGGAGCAACAAAAAAAAACTGTCAGCACTCCTCTTGCTTCCCCAAGGGAAAATAGATTTGAACTTACATTTATGTCTAGGATTTTATTGGGATACTCAAGTTGGCCGTTGAGGCATCCCACATAAATTCAACTCAATTTAAAAGATCCGGGCACAGTTCTATCATTGGTAGGTATGAAGTACAACACTGGTTGAAGGTTCTTTTAAGTCTTAGCTTGCTACAAGGATATCATGGGGCTGAATAAAGCGCATTAACACAAGTTATTTACTGCATTATTTCTACGTGGACAAGAAGTGGTCAACGTAGCCAACATAAAGAGTACAATAACTTGGTGTCCGATTGTAACAGCACAGCAGTAGCAGTGCTCAACTTAACAGCATAACGCAGTTCAGAATTACAGTATCACAAGTTCAACTTAAGAGAGCCAAGAGTAACACTCAGTTTCGAGGTCGACAGGATGTGTTTGGCACAGTTAGCCTTCTGCAGTTTACTGTTCAAGTCTACTGGATAACATTAGCGTAAAGACATCGGGTAGGGCTAAGTGGCTATCTAAAAGCAGTTCAGTCTTCTTCTGCAGTGCACCGGTCCCACCTCTGTGGTACGTCTTCAGTGAGTCATCTGTAACTTTTAGTAGTTCATCCATGAGATGTAATCCATAAAGTGCTGAAAGAGATTTGGGAATGATCGTGGGCTCAACATCGACCATGTCCGGTCACTGCAGAGCAGCAACTAACAAAGCAAATAAATTGGGGACTTACATTGCCAAGTCATTACAGTGCAAGTTTGAAAGCATCACGCTGAAGCTGTATAGTTCTTTGGCCAGGCCACATCTGGAGTACTACATTCAGTTCTTGTCACGGAGTTACAAAAACATCTAAGTCCTGAAAGGGCTGCAAAGGAAGGTCATGGGGCTGATCCCTAGTGTTAGAGCTTTTGAGGAACCACTAGAATAACTTGGGCACAAAAGCAAAATACTGCGGGTGCTGGAAATCCAAAATAAAAACAGAAAATGCTGGAAACACTCAGCAGGTCAGGCCGCATCTGTGGAGAGAGAAACAGAGTTAACGTTTCAGGCCGATGACCTTTAACAAGCTTGTCAGTTCTGACGAAAGGTCATCAACCTGAAACGTCAACTCTGCTTCTCTCTCCACAGAATAACTTGGATCCTAGCCTTGAGAGGAGGAAAATGAAAGGTGGACCTTGTCGATGTGTACATGATACTAGAAGTGGAATAGAAGAGGTTAATGCTGAGCACTATTTCAAGTTAAACCATGGTTGTCGGCCAAGGGGACATAGGTACAAGCTAGCAAAAGGCAAATTGAGGTCTAATTTCGGGAAGCACTTCTTCAGAGCGATTAGCAATCTGGAATGCTCTGCTGGATAGGGGAGTGGAGGCAAAAATCCAGGGGGTCATTTATGAGAAATGGTCTTCTGAATGGGGTATAGGGGAATGAGCTAAATGAGCTCTCATCTGTACTTATCTTTGTAACCAACAGCTTATTTTCCTGACTTCTAGCTAACACTTTGCACAGACAGGGCAAGACGACTATAACAGGCTTGTTTCCACAGGCGCAATCTGTCTGTTATAACTGGCTATCCAATACATCCCTCATAGGTTGTAGGTTTGAAATTAGAGGCAGGAATCATTCTAACAATTTAGAAAGCAGATTAAAGTTGCACAGGGGCTAACCTTACATTATGCCCGATTTGGAAAAAAAATCATTACAAAGCCTTCTGATGCAACAGCACCTCTCTGTATAAATGCAATCCTATATTGCCGAGCAGATTGTGCATGGGTGAGCCAGAAATTTCCGCAGCTCAACATCAGCAAGCCTGAAGTCATTCTTTTGTCTCCTGCCTCAAACTTTGGGCTTCTGATGCATTCAAAGACTGCCTACTTCACCCCCACCACTGCTGAAACCCTCATCTATATTGTCACCTCAAGGCTCGATTTGTCTAATGCTTTCCTTGCCAGCCTCTCCAGCCCACAAAAACTTCAGTTCATCCAGATCTTTTTGGCTTGCATCTTAACCTGCTTAGTCATCACCTCTTGCTGCCTTACAGTAGCTACCTTTCACCAATATCTCAATTTTAAGATCCTCATCTTTGTATTTAAAGTCATCCAGCCTCACCCATCCCTGTATGTACCCCTGCTGTGGTCTGGAAATTCTAGTCTATTGTTCATTCCTTGGCTTCACCAGATGTAATACACCTTTCAGCCAACGTGTTCCTAAACTCCAGAATTCTCTTCCTAAATTGCTTTTCATCACCATCTCCCCAGGCTTTCAAAAAGGTCATCTCAAAAAACTTACATCTTTGATTATGCCTTTGGTAATCTCCCCTAACTTCCCCCTACTTCCTTGGTGTCCAGCGCTCCCCATGTAAAGAGGCTTGGGGCATTCTGTTATGTGAAAGACACCATAAATGAAAGTTGCTGTGTTGCAGTGTTAGAAGTGCGAAGTTAATTCTCAAATCTAAAGCAAAAACCTCCAATTCAACTACCTTCGCTTATCTGAATTAATGCATCATTTCAGGCAGTCCGACCAATCAGTTAATTTTCACCAAGGCAAGCATTCCAATGACTTGCATCAATGCATCGGTAATTTTTTTTCTTAAGTTGTCTGACTTATTTTAAGGACTTGGGCACCCTTGCACGTTACTGAAAGCAGGAAAAGAACGGGTCCTTGTCAGGCTGGATCTTTTGCTCAAGTGTCTCTCTCTCTCTCTCTCTGGGGTCAACAGATCAAATGATTAGGCTCCACTTAAACAACCCACAACATAGCAGAAATTTTGGGATGTCCGACCAGTGTCATTTCTGCAAACATATGTCTTTTAACGTTAAATGCAGTGTATAAATTTGCTTGCAATAGTTTCCAATTTAACTTGGACTGTGAGCACACAGCCAAAGGTTTGAGTACAAAATTAACCAGCCTGAAGAAAAACTTAAAATTAAACAGGGTTAGCCCCTCAGAGTAGAGGATATGTGGAACAATCAATCACCCAGCTACTGCTGTGCTGACGCAACACTTGGCAAAAAGAATGACTGGTTTGGATCAGCATTGAGGATTTTATACGATTACCTATAGATGACAATAATCAATCGCTGTGTCACGAGTGGTGGCACATGAGCTACTGTGCCCATGAAACAAGTCACGCCAAACATTTATAACATGGCCTGTAAGGCTTGAGGAGTACGCTAGGGTTTTGTTTGATCTACCCAATTTTTTTTTTGGAAGAGGGCAGTGAAGAATGTGTCCTTGAGAGATTAAATAGGCTGGATAAACCCCACAACAGAGCAGGTTGTGCGTGGTATCTGTAAAGGACATGCCTGATTAGCCAAATGGCCATTCCCTATGCAAAGCTTTCTCAGTTTTGTTAATTACAATGCAAGCTGCCGGCTGTGAAACAGCCTTGTGAAAGTAACTGTTCAACAATGGAAACATATCCATGCAGTCATTTACAAATCAATCCCCAAAATACCTAGTTCCCAACGGCAAGACCAGGAAGATTTAGCAAGTAGAAAAAGTGAAACGTAGGAGGAAAACTTGGAGCTTCCAGAAGAACTCAATGTAACCCCCACTGCACTTACTAATTTTGGCCTTTTTATATGCGTTTTCTTCACAATGGGCCAGAACCTCTCAACAGGGTTTACAGTTGAGCCTGAAGCGCTCCCTTGGTAACATTCTCAATTAAATAAGATCTATGGGGGGGGGGGAAATTCAGTTGGTTTGCGCCTCCCGTTAGCGCCTTAAGAGGGCGCTAATGGGGTGCAAAGCAACTAGCGCCCGGGCGCGGCAATGTTTGCGCCGCTCACGAAATTAACTAGACATTTTGCGGCGGCGCTAAACACTACCGCCACGATTTCCTGCGCCGGCAGATCGTGACGTCAGTCGAGTGCGCAACGCCCCGGTAGCGCCCCGGACCGGATATTGAGTGGCGCCCCCTGCCTTGCCGCCTGCCGCTAGCAACGACAGGTTGAGAGGAGCGTTTTGCAGTCAGGAAGGGACTGGGGGAGCGCTATTTAAAGGCGACCGCTTCCTGGCATTTTTTGTTGGTGACATTTTTGCACCACGCATTCTGAGAGAGACAGAGACTTCTGGAGAGATTCAACACTGTGTGAAGGAGTTTTGGGTACTGAGCAGCTCTTTGCAGGTTCATTTTGATTTGCCGTTCCTTGTATCGATTTAGAAGAGACTGTGGAGACTGCACTCTTGAGCTCTTTCCCTGGGACTCTCCATTGTTCTTTCCAGCAGATTTGATGTACAGGTCTCTCCAGGCCGAGATTCAAGGCTGCAATGAGCAGAAACATAGAAGATAGGAGCAGGAGTAGGCCATTCGGCCCCTCGAGCCTGTTCCGCCATTTAATGAGATCATGGCTGATCATCCAAATTCAGTACCCTGTCCCTGCTTTCTCCCCATATCCCTTGGTCCCTTTAGCCTTAAGAAATATATTTAACTCCTTCTTGAATATATTTAATGAATTGGCCTCAATTGCCTTCTGTGGTCGAGAATTCCACAGGTTCACCACTCTCTGGGTGAAGAAATTCCTCCTCATCTCAGTCCTAAATGGCTTACCCCTTATCCTTAGACTGTGACCTCTGGTTCTGGACTCCCCCGCCATCGGGAACATCCTTCCTGCATCTAGTCTGTTTAGTCCTGTTAGAATTTTATAAGTTTCGATGAGATCCCCTCTCATTCTTCTGAACTCTAGCGAATATAAGCCTAATCGACCCAATCTCTCTTCATACATCATTCCTGCCATCCCAGGTATCAGTCTGGTGAATCTTCACTGCACTCCCTCCATGGCAAGAACATCCTTCCTCAGATAAGGCAACCAAAACTGCACACAATACTCAAGGTGTGGTCTCACCAAGGCCCTGTACAACTGCAGCAAGACATCCTTGCTCCTGTACTCGAATCCTCTCGCTATGAAGGCCAACATACCATTTGCCTTCTTAACCGCCTGCATGCTTACCTTCAGCGACTGGTGCACAAGGACACCCAGGTCTCGTTGCACTTCCCCTTTTCCCAATCTATTGCCGTTCAGATAATAATCTGTCTTCCTGTTTTTGCCACCAAAGTGGATAACCTCGCATTTATCCACATAATACTGCATCTGCCATGCATCTGCCCAATCACCCAACCTGTCCAAATCATACTGGAGTTTCTCTGCATCCTCCTCACAGCACACACGCCCACCCAGCTTTGTGTCGTCTGCAAACTTGGAGATGTTACATCTAGTTCCCTCGTCTAGATCATTAATATATATTGTGAACAGCTGGGGTCCTAGCACCGATCCTTGCGGTACCCCACTAGTCACTGCCTGCCACTCGGAAAAAGACCTGTTTATTCCAACTCTTTGTTTCCTGTCTGCCAACCAGTTCTCTATCCAAGTCAGTACCTTACCCCCAATCCCATGTGCTTTAACTTTGCACACCAATCTCTTATGCGGGACCTTATCGAAAGCCTTCTGAAAGTCCAAATACACCACATCCACTGGTTCTCCCTTATCTATTCTACCAGTTACATCCTCAATGTGGATGGAGAGCAAGATCAACCCTCCCCTTTAAGAACTGGCCAGCGCCATTGTGTCTGTGTTCCATTGCTGACTGACATCACATGAGCTTCGCCAGCGCTCTGAGGTAGCGCCTCACTCCTCGGCCTTTGCGCCTTAAGACAGTTGTGAAGTGCCTGATTTAGCGCTCCAATCACCTCCAGGGCCGATAAAAGCCAAGTTTGCAGTCGGAGGCGATAATTAGCACCAGGCGCTAATCTTTGCGCCTGGCCAATAATTGCGCCCCAAATGGGGCGATACTGAATTTCTCCCCCATGCAGTTTGTGGGCAACAGACTGGCACGCATTTCCCTTTCACGGCAGTAACACAGATCATTCTTCTGTAATATCAATCTAACATGATCCAATTACTTTTTGTAAGGTGAGCAGTATGAATTACTTCGGCTCACAATAAAAAACGATCAGAGACCATGACACTGGGAATGCAGTCAAAAAATGAGGTTGAACACTTTTCCATCATCATCATCATCATGTACAGCATCACTTGGCCAGGAGACAAGAATTTGAAAAGTCAGGTGGGACAATTAAATGAGTCAGACCATGGGCTGGATCTCAAGTCTGATTGGATATTATTTTTACTGGCATTACTTTTCTCCCCTGCATGGATATGCAAGCACAAGGTTCCTTTGAAATGGTTCAACAGAAACACTAATAATCCCTGCAGAGGCAGGTGGCACTCCTCATGCACAGAACAAACGGCCACATCACCAGATCACCGCTAAAGCTCCTTCATCTTCAACTGTGCAGAGTTCCTGAAGCAAACTTGTCCCAGCCGTACACAAAGATAAAACTCACCAAGCTCAAACAGTGTCAGTGCAAATTTGCAACCGTCACTCGCAGATTATTTGTCAAATCAGCTTACTGAACAATTAATGCGCACAGGACTCTGGCATGCAAAACCATTCATGGTGGGTGCATTCATTGGACGAAGCTCTTATTTAATAGACGCCCAACATGCACTTGCCACGACTCCAACATGTTTTGGCATTGGCGTTCGTGGGTATAAATCTAGACTTCTGATCCTTTCTTATCCATCAGGAAAGCTTGTGTAAAAATGTTACTTCCGAATATCTGAACTTGTAATTGCATTGTGTTTAAAGAGGAAGGTAATTCTATATGCAAGTGCTCCTTCAAAAAATTGTCCCGTTCGCCAAAATTCATAACCCTCACCAAGGGGCACAAAACTCACCAAAAACTTGGAACCAAGAAACTTACTGTTGACGCAGACAAAACTTAAGAGTTCCAAGTGGGGATGTTCAATTTTATTAGAGATTTCATCACAGGCACACACTTCAACTTTAAAGGACTTAACGAGAGAGCAAAACTAAATCCATCAATCAATTACTAATTTCAGTTTAGTATCCCATAGGTCACTGTACTGAAGACAAAACAGCAGGAAGATGTACTCGACTGCCGATAGGTTTTCTACTGCACCAATTGTGACAGTTTCATGTATCTGAAAAATAAACTCCATGAGCAAACACATAGCTGCAAAAGACTAGAAATTCATGTTTGTATTTGGGACATATTTACGGGGCCAAGGTACAGAATTTTCCAAACTAGGTGACAAAAGGTACAACCACTATCTTCAAACCTCTGGAGACTTTTCTGCATCAATCTGGCAATTGACCACTTTCAAATGCAGTGTGCAAAATAACTGGCTCCTGCAAGTCAGAGAGGAGATAAATGAGTAATGATCAGTACTCTAAAGTTTACTGTACTATAGATCAAGAATTAAACTCCATAGAATTTTAACCTTCCCAGCTTATGGCATTCATCTGAATTGACAGGTGACTTTGCAATGTTACTATATGCTTTTTTCAATTCATTCACAGGATGTGGACGTCGCTGGCAAGGCCAGCATTTATTGCCCATCCCTAATTGCCCTTGAGAATGTGATGGTGAGCCGCCTTCTTGAACCGCTGCAGTCCATGTGGTGAAGGTACTCCCACAGTGCTGTTAGGGAGGGAGTTCCAGGATTTTGACCCAGCGACGATGAAGGAACGGCCGATATATTTCCAAGTCAGGATGGTGTGTGACTTGGAGGGGAACTTGGAGGTGGTGGTGTTCCCATGCGCCTGCTGCCCTTGTCCTTCTAAGTGGTAGAGGTCACGGGTTTGGGAGGTGCTGCAGGGCATCTTGTAGATGGTGCACACTGCAGCCACGGCGTGCTGGTGGTGGAGGGAGTGAATGTTTATGGTATTCCCTTGTATCAGCCAGTAAATGATCCACTATCATGTCTTGTCTAATCACATGATATAACCTTATTCTAGCCTTAAAACCAAAGTTAACTGCAGGAGCTGGCTGCCATTACTGTCTGCCAAGATACCACACCACCAAAAGAAAGGGAAAACTTTAGCAAGTCACTACAGGCCAGAATTGCTGCCCTTGTTAATTTGTGAAAAAGTAAAAAGGTAATATTCACCCTCCTATGAGTGCGCTGATCCCAAACTTAACTTACTTACCAGCGATACCTAAAGGCAATTATGGATTAACATATTTGAGATTAATAATTTTACTGTGCTTTGTACTCACATCTACTTTTTCACTAAAATTAGCGAAGGTAGGAATTGTGGCTACATCTTGCCATATATTATACAGGACATCACACTCTGGATTTGCATAGTTGGTCTAATTTCAATTCTGCTGCTTCCTTTACATTTGAGAGCAAATGATTGACTCACTGCTTTTTTTTTTGACTTTGAGATTCAATATACAGGCTTTGAAAAACCAATTTGAGACGGTGCTGATAGTGCACACTATTTATTTATACCTGCCTCCAGCATTCTAAAATCTGTGAATACGTTACCACACATAGCATCTGGCTCTTGTGAAAATAACCAGCAGATCTGAACTCTTGACCCAACTCTGTTCGGGTGAATTCGCCAATCCCGCACTCTTGACAGCGAGCTGTGCTTAAAGCTAGCATGGGTCAGCGGTATGGCCCCAGCATCGTAGCACCGGTTCTCTGATCCATGCTACCTTCAAGCACGGGACCGATGAATTTACCGTTCTCCCAACGCCTTCTCTTCCCGTTTTCTTAGCCACGCTTCAACCTGTCCTTTTCAGTCCTATACAAGGGCTTCGCCAACCTGAACATGCCAGCTCTGATGATGAATCCCATCTGAAACATTAACCTATCTTTCCCTTTCAGATGCTGATCCCGCACTTCGGTTTTTAATTTGAGACTCGAATATATTTCAGGGTAATAACACAGCGCAAGAGCCGAGATGGATGGAGTAAGCTTCTTGAAGTTGAAATCACATAATGAGTAACGAGACACATTTACTGCAAATATCACACAACTCAATTTCAACCAGCTTGAGTTTCGCTCTGGTGGTTTATGATATGAACTCAACTCCTCATCGGAATGTACAGAATCAGAGGTCCATCATAGTCCATCTGGGCAGTCCCACTGGATTGGTTACTACTTTGTAACATTTAAATTACCAATGTAAATTATAACTGGAGAGGAAATTAACTGGCAACTGCCAGGTTATTAGATAATCCTGCAGTAACTGCATTTCAAATCACTAATTCTTAATCCTCTTATGTGAACATCATCGACGGTCAGCAACCGCACTGCCAGCTCAAGAACAGAACAAAATTTTACTGCATAAAATTGAAACGAGACACACATCAGAGAGTGATACTGATACTGCAATATCAGAGTGCTTGTGTGACTATCGTACACCACTGAAGCACAGCTCTCACAGTTGATGGCATCATCTGAACCCATCTCTTAGATTACATTTCAGTCTCACGAATCAGTCAAATGTACTTTACAAGTGTTGAAAAACGTTGTTATATTCTCACAAGTGTTCCTCGGACCAGAGTTAATATGATGGTAGAGCTGCTCGCCACGCTCGTGCCTCGACTACTAACGTGTGGGTCCCACACAGCCAGTGGAAGCCCCGAAGCAGACCAATGCCGGCCAGCAGTACACCTGGTAAATGCTGAAAGTTCCCAGTGCCCAGCCCTCAGCAAATGAGCTTTCAGGTTACACGTCAACCACACGCCAGGAGCCAGCAGCACGAGCTTGGCCAAAAACAGCACAAGAGCAAAAGAAAGAAAGGACTGACATTTATATAGCGCCTTTCACAACCTCACACCATCCAGGACAAAGCCAGCCCGCTTGATTGGCACCCCATCCACCACCTTAAACATTCACTCCCTCCACCACCGGCGCACCGTGGCTGCAGTGTGCACCATCTACAAGATGCACTGCAGCAACTCGCCAAGGCTTCTTCTGCAGCATCTCTCAAACCCGCGACCTCTTCCACCTAGAAGGACAAGGGCAGCAGGCGCATGGGAACACCACCACCTGCAAGTTCCCCTCCAAGTCACACACCATCCTGACTTAGAAGTATATCGCCGTTCCTTCATCGTCGCTGGGTCAAAATCCTGGAACTCCCTCCCTAACAGCACTGTGGGAGCACCTTCACCACACGGACTGCAGCGATTCAAGAAGGAGGCTCACCACCTTCTCCAGGGCAACTAGGGATGGGCAATAAATGCTGGCCTTGCCAGCGCCACCCACATCCCATAAGCGAATTTTTAAAAAGCGCTTTACAGCCAATGAAGTACTTTGAAGTGTCGTCACTGTTGTAATGTAGGAAACGTGGCAGCCAATTTGTGCACAGCAAGCTCCCACAAACAGCAATGAGATAAATAACCAGATCATCTGATTTAGCAGATGATTGAAGGGTAAATGTTAGCCAAGGCAACGGGGTGAATTCCCCTGCTCTTCTTCGAAATTGTGCCGTGGGATCTTTTACGTACACCCGAGAGGGCAGACGGGGCCTCAGTTTAATGTCTCATCCAAAAGACGGCACCTCCGACAGTGCAGCACTCCCTCAGCACCGCACTGGAGGTTAAGTAGCTTAAGCTTGTTCGGTTATTGCTGCTTATCCCGCCGATGCTTGCATGGCTCATGGGCACTGCAAATAACATGGCTACTGTAAATGTCAGTGATGGTACTGACCTGGCTAGAAATGCTGCTAGCTTCTACTGAGTTGGGGGATTTTGGAGCAGGCAGGGGTAAAACAGTTGTACAAACATTACACAGCACGAGGTCGAACAGCTTTCTACAATCACACCTATAGTAAAATTTCATTAAGTCCACACTGGAGGTTTTATTATAGATCTAACTACTCAGCTGTCCTGATCATTACCATTATTTTTTGCTAATAATATTCTCCTGTTCAAAGTTACACAATGCCCTTTATTCCTCATCCTGGCAACAGTTTGGTTACTGGTTTTCATGCTATTTTGGCACATTGTCATTTTTTTTTTAAAAAGCAACAAGCATCAATAACATCTTTTATTCACATTAAGGATAATTTGGGCAATAGCAAAATACTGCGGATGCTGGAAATCTGAAATAACAACAGAAAATGCTGGAAACACTCAGCAGGTCAGGCAGCATCCGCGGATGACCTGCCGAGTGTTTCCAGCATTTTCTGTTGTTATTAAGGATAATTTGGGAATCAGGATCCCAATTTTTTGTGTGCATCATTACAGATTTTGCAAATCTGCTGCATCTTCTCTAAAAGTATAGAAAATGCAAAGAGAAAGGACATATTTTCCACACCGCATCTCAAGCAGCAGAACTATGGCGGTGAACATTATTTTTAAAATTTGCCCTTAAGCTAGTAAAGAGCTTATATTTATATAGTAACTTGTTCCAAGGCACTTCATGTACAAATTAGTTTTGAAATACAGTTACTACTGTTACGTGAGTAATTACAGCAGCCATTTTGCATACAGCACGGTCCCACAAGAGCAATGAGACGAACGACTGCTCAGCCTGTTCCTGGTGGTTATTGTTGAGGGAGGAATGTTGACCTGGACATTGAGAGAACCTTCTACTCTTCCAATAGCATCATGGGATTTTTAACATCCACCTGAACTAACCGAAAAGTGTGAGGTGATACATTTTGGTAGGAAGAATGAGGAGAGACAATACAAGCTAAACGCTACAATTTTAAAGGGTTGCATGAACAGAAAGACCTTGGGAGTGGTTGTGCACCATTCTTTGAAGGTGGCAGGACAGGTTAATGGTATCCTGGGCTTTATAAATAGAGAGGTCGCACAACACCAGGTTATAGTCCAACAGTTTTATTTTAAATCACAAGCTTTCGGAGTTACAACTCCTTCGTCGGCACTTCACCCGACGAAGGAGTTGTAACTCCGAAAGCTTGTGATTTAAAATAAAACTGTTGGGCTATAATCTGGTGTTGTGCGACCTCTCAATTTTGTCCACCCCAGTCCAACACCGGCATCTCCGCATTTATAAATAGAGGCATAGGGCTGGATTTTGATACTCAGGTCGGGTTGGTGTCGTGAATCCCACATTTTGGCTTGTAAACCCGCCTCCATCGAGATGTGGCCAACCCACTGTATTTTCCCTTGATTGACCTTGTTGAGCCCGCCCAGTGGGCTCAGCAGGCCACTTAAGGGCCACCCGGCAACAGGTGACGTCACAGATTGACATTTCATCTGTCAAGAGCTTTTGACAGATGAAATATCAACGTTTGACAACTCTGTGAAGCTGTCAAACACTGACAATAAGATTTCTAACTTCAGTCCTTCCTCTCAGGCTGAGTTAGAAATCATTCCACCACAGAAAACAGAAGGCTGCAGTTTTTGACAGGACCACGGCTTTTCTGCTTTCTGTGCCGGTGAGATTTCTGACTCCCGAGAACTGAAGGGCTGACACCTGCAGGAGGAAGGTAAGGTAAGTAAAACTTTTTCCCACACTTAGCACTTACCTTACACACTTACCTCTGCACACATGCACCCATCACTCACCTGCCCACCGGACATATCGACCCCTCCAACCCCTGCAGACCCATGGCCCACCCTGATAACTTGGCGTGGTTGCCACCTGTTGGGAAGCCCACATTTCACCGTTTAAAATAGGGATTATCCAAAAAACTGCCTGTTAACAGGCAGTTAATTGTCACTAATCCCTTCCCGCCTCGGGGAGTCGGGTCTCAGCACAGGTCGGGTACCCGCCACCAGCGAAACTGGTATGGAGGCGGGTTGGAGGCGGGATGGGGTCGGGACCCCCGAATCTGCAACTTTGACCCCCCACACGCCTCCAAACCCGACTCCACGGGTCATTGAAAATCCAGCCCATAGAGTACAAAAGCCAGGAAGTTATGCAAACCCGATATAAAACACTCGTTCGGCCACAGTTGGAGTATTGTGTCCAATTCTGGGCACCACATTTAGGAAGGACGTGAAGGATTTGGAGAGGGTGCAGAAGAGATTTACTGGAATGGTTCCAGGGATGAGGGATTGCAGTTACATGGATAGACTGCAGAGGCTGGGGTTGTTCTCCTTAGAGCAGAGAGGGCTAAGAGGAGATTTGATAGAGGTCTTTAAAATCATGAAGGGTTTAGATAGAGTAAATAAAGAGAAACTGTTTCCAGTGGCTGAAGGGTCGATAATGAGAGGGCACAGATTTAAAAGGTGATTGGTAAAAGAACCAGAGGCGACATGAGGAAGAACATTTTTAGGATTAGGTTAGTATTAGGAATGCACTGCCCAATAAGGTGGTGGGAACAGATTCAATTAGATCAAAGGAAGAGGCTTATAATGTTGCCAAAAAGAGTAGTAAGCCTGAGGATTGGGAGGATTTTAGAATTCAGCAAAGGAGGACCAAGAAATTGATAAAGAAAGGGAAAATAGAATATGAGAGTAAACTAGGGAGAGATATAAAAACAGACTGTAAAAGCTTCTATAGATATGTAAAAAGGAAAAGACTAGCGAAAGTAAATGTGGGTCCCTTACAGACTGACACAAGAGAAATTATAATGGGGAATAAGGAAATGGCAGAGAAATTAAACAAATACTTTGTGTCTGTCTTCACGGAAGAGGCGCAAAAAACTTCCCATAAATAGTGGAGAACCAAGGGTCTAGTGAGAATGAGGAACTGAAAGAAATTAGTATTAGTAAAAAAATAGTACTGGAGAAATTAATGGGACTGAAAGCCGATAAGTCCCCTGGACCTGATGGCCTACAGCCTAGGATTTTGAAAGAGTTGGCTATAGAGATCGTGGCTGCAAACTAATGGGGCTAAAGGCCGACAAGTCCCCTGGACCTGATGGCCTGCATCCTAAGGTCTTAAAAGAAGTGGCTGCAGAGATACGTTGGTTGTAATCTACCAAAATTCCCTGGATTCTGGAGAGGTCCCAGCGGATTGGAAAACCGCAAATGTAACGCCACTATTCAAGAAAGGAGGGAGACAGAAAGCAGGAAACTATAGGCCAGTTAGCCTAACATCTGTCATTGGGAAAATGCTGGAATCCATTATTAAGGAGGTAATAGCGAGACATTTAGAAAATCATAAGACAATCAAGCAGAGTCAACATGGTTTTATGAAAGGGAAATCGTGTTTGACAAATTTGCTAGAGTTCTTTGAGGATGTAACAAACAGGGTGGATAAAGGGGAATCAGCAGATGTAGTGCATTTGAATTTCCAGAAGGCATTCGATAAGATGCCACATAAAAGGTTACTGCACAAGATAAGAGCACACGGGGTTGGGGGTAATATATTGGCATGGATAGAGGATTGGCTAACTAACAGAAAACAGAGAGTCGGGATAAACGGGTCATTTTCAGGTTGGCAATCAGTAACTAGTGGGGTGCCACAGGGATCAGTGCTGGGGCCTCAACTATTTACAATCTATATTAATGATTTGGATGAAGGGACCGAGTGTACTGTAGCCAAATTTGCTGATGATACAAAGATAGGTGGGTTAGCAAGTTGTGAGGAGGACACAGAGTCTGCAAAGGGATATAGATAGGTTAAGTGAGCGGGCAAAAATTTGGCAGATGGAGTATAATGTGGGAAAATGTGAGGTTATCCGCTTTGGAAGGAAGAATGAAAAAGCAAATTATTATTTCAATGGAGTGAGACCACAAAATGCTGCGGTACAAAGGGATCTGGGGGTCCTAGCACATGAAACACAAAATGTTAGCATGCAGGTACAGCAAGTAATTAGGAAGGCTAATGGAATGTTGGCCTTTATTGCAAGGGGTATGGAGTATAAAAGTAGGGAAGTTTTGATGCAACTTTACAGGGCGCTGGTGAGACCGCACCTGGAGTACTGCGTACAGTTTTGGTCTCCATATTTAAGGAAGGATATACTTGCATTGGAGGCAGTGCAGAGAAGGTTCACTAGGTTGATTCCTGGGATGAAGGGGTTGACGTATGACGAAAGGTTGAGCAGGTTGGGCCTATCCTCATTGGAGTTTAGAAGAATGAGAGATGATCTTATTGAAACATAAGATTCTGAGGGGATTGACAGGCTGGATGCTGAGAGGATGCTTCCCCTAGTGGGGGTATCTAGAACTAGGGGGCATAGTTTCAGAATAAGGGGTCGCCCATTTAAGACGGAGATGAGGAGGAATTTCTTCTCTCAGAGGGTCGTGAATCTTTGGAATTCTCTACCCCAGAGAGCTGTGGAGGCGGAGTCATTGAATATATTCAAGGCGGAGATTGACAGACATTTGAAATACAGGGGAGTCAAGGGGTATGGGGAGAGAGCGGGAAAGTGGTGTTGAGGCCAAGATTGGATCAACCACGATCTTATTGAATGGCAGAGCAGACTCGAGCGGCTGATTGGCCTACTCCTGCTCCTGTTTCTTATGTTCTTATTGGTTGTCATTTTCCAAAATTACATAGATTCTAGAATGGTTCCCACGGATTGGAAGGTAGCAAATGTAACCCCACTATTTAAGAAAGAAGGGAGAGAGAAAACGGGGAACTACAGACCAGTTAGCCTGACATCAGTAGTAGGGAAAATGCTAGAATCTATTATTAAGGACGTGGCAACAGGGCATAGAAAATAGTAATAGGATTGGGCAGAGTCAACATGGATTTATGAAAGGGAAATCATGTTTGACGAATCTGTTAGAGTTTTTTGAGGTTGTAACTAGCAGAATAGATAAGGGGGAACCAGTGGATGTGTTGTACTTGGATTTTCAGAAGGCATTCGATAAGGTGCCACACAAGAGGTTATTACACAAAATTAGGGCTCATGGGATTGGGTAATATACTAGCATGGATTGAAGATTGGTTAACGGACAGAAAACAGAGTAGGAATAAACAGGTCATTTTTGGGTTGGCAGACTGTAACTAGTGGGGTACCGCAAGGATCAGTGCTTGGGCCTCAGCTATTCACAATCTACATCAATGATTTGGATGAGGGGACCAAATGTAATATATCCAAGTTTACTGATGATACAAAACTGGGTGGGAATGTAAGTTGTGAGGAGGATGTAAAGAGGCTTTAAGGGGATATAGACAGGCTAAGTGAGTGGGCAAGAACATGGCAAATGGAATATAATGTGGAGAAATGTGAAGTTATCCACTTTGGTAGGAAAAATAGAAAAGCAGAGTATTTTTTAAATGGAGAGATTGGGAAATGTTGGTGTTCAAAGGGACCTGGGTGTCCTTGTACACGAATTACTGAAAGTTAACATGCAGGTACAGCAAGCAATGAGGAAAGCAAATGGTATGTTAGCCTTTATTACAAGAGCATTTGAGTACAAGAGTAAAGACGTCTTACTGCAATTATATAGGGCCCTGGTGAGAGAACACCTGGAGTATTGTGTACAGTTATGGTCTCCTTACCTAAGGAAAGATATACTTGCTGTAGAGGGAGTGCAACGAAGGTTCACCAGACTGATTCCTGGGATGGGGGGATTGTCCTATGAGGACAGATTGAGTAGACTAGACCTATATTCTCTAGAGTTAAGAAGAATGAGAGGTGATCTCATTGAAACATACAAAATTCTTACAGGGCTTGACAGGGTAGATGCAGGGAGGATGTTTCCCCTGGCTGGGGAGTCTAGAACCAGGGGTCACAGTCTCAGAATAAGGGGTCGGCCATTTAGGACTGAGATGAGGAGAAATTTCTTCACTCAGGGTGGTGAATCTCTACGGGCTGTGGAGGCTCAGTCATTGAGTATATTCAAGACAGAGATCCAGAACTAGCCATGCTTCTAGCCAAGCTGTTCCAGTACAGCTAGAACACTGGCATCTATCCAACAATGTGGAAAAATGCCCAGGTATGTCCTGTCCACAAAAAGCAAACCAAATCCAATCCGGCTAATTAACGCCCCATCAGTCTACTCTCAATCATCAGCAAAGTGATAGAAGGTGTCATCAACAGTGCTATCAAGCGGCACTTACTCACCAATAACCTGCTCAGTGATGCCCAGTTTGGGTTCCGCCACGACCACTCAGCTCCAGACCTCATTACAGCCTTGGTCCAAACATGGACAAAGGAGCTTAATTCCAGAGGTGAGGCGAGAGTGACTGCCCTTGACATCAAGGCAGCTTTGACCAGGTGTGGCATCAAGGAGCCCTAGTAAAACTAAAGTCAATGGGAATAGGGGGGGAAACTCCCCACTGGCTAGAATCATACCTAGCACAAAGGAGGATGGTTGTGGTGGTTGAAGGTCAATCATCACAGCCCCAGGAGTTCCTCAGGGCAGTGTCCTAGGCCCAACCATCTCCAGCTGCTTCATCAATGACCTTCCCTCCAACATAAGGTCAGAAATGGGGATGTTCGCTGATAACTGCACAGTGTTCAGCGTCATTCACAACTCCTCAGATAATGAAGCAGTCCATGCCCGTATGCAACAAGACCTGGACGACGTTCAGGCTTGGGCTGATACGTGATAGGTAACATTCGCGCCACAGAAGTGTCAGGCAATGACTATCTCCAACAAGCGAGAGTCTAACCACCGCTCCTTGACATTCAACGGCATTACCATCGCCGAAATCCCCCACCATCAACACCCTGGGGGTCACCATTGACCAGAAACTTAACTGGACCAGCCACATAAATACTGTGGCAACAAGAGCAGGTCAGAGGCTAGGTATCCTGCAGCGAGTATCTCACCTCCTGACTCCCCAAAGCCTTTCCACCATCTACAAGGCACAAGTAAGGAGTACGATGGAATACTCTCCACTTGCCTGGATGAGTGCAGCTCCAACAACACTCAAGAAGCTCGACACCATCCAGGACAAAGCAGCCCACTTGATTGGCACCCCATCCACCACCTTAAACATTCACTCCCTCCACCACTGGCGTACCGTGGCTGCAGTGTGTACCATCTGCAAGATGCACTGCAGCAACTCACCAAGGCTTCTTCGGCAGCACCTCCCACAACCCGCGACCTCTTCCACCTAGAAGGACAAGGACAGCAGACACGTGGGAGCACCACAACCTCCAAGTTCCCCTCCAAGTCACACACCATCCTGTCTTAGAAGTGTATCACTGATCCTTCATTGTCGCTGGGTCAAAATCCTGGAACTCCCTCCCTAACAGCACTGTGAGAGTACCTTCACCACACAGACTGCAGCGGTTCAAGAAGGCAGCTCACCACCACCTTCTCAAGGGCAATTCGGGATGGGCAATAAATGCTGGCCTCCAGCGACACCCACATCCCATTAACGAATTTAAAAAAATAGATTTTTGGATATTAAAGGGAATCAAGGGATATGGGGATAGTGCATGATCTTATTGAATGGTGGAGCAGGATCGAGGGTCAAATGGCCTACTCCTGCTCCTAATTCCTATGTTCTTATTTAATAGTAGTCTTCAAAAGGGAATTGGATAAATACTTGAAGGAGATAAAATTGTCGGGATATGGGGAAATATCGTGGGAATAACTGGATTGCTCTTAGAAAGAGCTGATACAGACTCAATGGGCCGAACGGCCTCCTTCTGTCTTGTACTATTCTATGATTCTACGGGGCCTCAGATTAATGTCTCAAACCTTTCCGCAGCAGGAAACACCTTGCAAATATTCACCGCGTGAGTGACCTCCTGCAAACACCGACTCCGTCCCTGGGGACTCTCTCCCCCAAGGTCTGAAATACAGTATTACCTACTCAAAAGTAAATACTACGATCATTGTGTAAGACATTTATTAGTACACAGCGACAGAAATGATATGCAAGGAAGTGGACAAATACTGAAAAATGCGGAGTTTTGATTATCTTTCAGACCCCCTGTTATCTTCTTGAAGTTCCCCTTCAACAAGTTTCAAAACCGATGTAGCATTCTACGACAGCAACTCCAGATTTATACTAAGCACTGCAGTATCCGTGCACCTCCATAAAATGTCATATTGAAGAATCTCAAGTGGGGGCAAAAGAATCAAAGCATTCCATCAACTACCAAGGAATTCAGTGATGTACTGACCCGAGGAGCTGTGCAGAACCTTTAACAGAGTCAACAGGCATGAGCCCATCTACTAACAAAAATCTGATGACGCTGGCTCCCCTCGTCACAACAAGAATCAGAAGATCTGTTTAGGTTCTGTCAGAGAGGCACCTTGCCACACTGGTCAACAAAACAGCAAGAATTTATTTTCTTTCTACCCGAAAAATGGAGGCCTCCTTTAAAAACAAAAAAGGTATTTAATCATTCCCTTGAGGCGTTCTTGAACAAAAAATTAAAACAAGGAAAGACTATAATTTTCCAGTTTATTTCCCAGTGTTATAATGTGGAACAGAGGAATACAGCGTTCAAAATTGTGAAGAAAGGCATCGTTACTTGTTCCAGCCCCCCAAAAAAATGTATTTTAAAAAGAAAAAAAGATCCTTTCTCAAAGGATTAATAAGCACATCTTGACAGGGCTGCCAGCACTTGATGGCAGATGGAAACACCCTGGAACGTAGTTGCTACACACTGTGATACCAACATACCAGCATGCGACAATTAATAATGCTGGAGTCCACACAGAAAAACTCAACTGACAAAAAATATGTGCAAGGAAAACTTTCGCAGCACTTCAGTTTTTACTGAAATGAATACAAAGCACAGATTTGACTGTTTATGGCACGCTGGTGTTGCAGTGGAAGCATGAGCGCATGGGTGTAAGTTGTGTTCTAAAATGGATCTAATTTATCAATTATATATATTCTGCTGTTTGCCCACTTGGTATCTCACTGGTCTGTCGGAACCACGAGACTTGATGCGGAATATGTCACGTTATTAATAACCAACATATTCACTTCCATCCCACCCGACTCTGCAACAACAACTTGCATTTATATAGCGCCTTTAACGTAGTAAAACATCCCAAGGCGCTTCCCAGGAGCGATTATCAAACAAAATGACACCGAGCCACATAAGGAGAAATTGGGCTTGGTCAAAGAGGTAGGTTTTAAGCAGCGTCCTAAAGGAGAGAGCGGTGGAGAGGTGGAGAGGTTTAGGGAGGGAATTCTAGAGCTTAGGCAGTTGAAGGCACGGGCGCCAATGGTGAGGCGAATGTAGTACAACCAGCTCCATCATCCCAGCACAAGCTCGGACTTCACCTCAGTCGGACCCTGACTCCAGACCTCACCGTCACCTCTTCTAAACCTGGACTTCACCGCAACCACTGTCTCTTCCCAGCCAGGAGGCATCAAGCAAGGCAGCCAGAGATAAACTGCATCCACCCCTCCCAACATGAACACAGAGGGAAGCCCCATTATTGGTATCACCAGAAAATTTCAGGATTATTTTCTGTAATATTTACTGAACCTGGAGATAATGACAATGATTAAAAATAAACTATTAAAAGAAAGAAAGACTTGCATTTATATCTAGCGCCTTTAACCACCTCAGGACATCCCAAAGCGCTTTACAGCCAATGAAGTACTTTTTGAAGTATAGTCACTGTTGTAATGTAGGAAACGCAGCAGCCAATTTGTGCACAGCAAGCTCCCACAAACAGCAATGTGATAATGATCAGATAATCAGTTTTAGAGATGTTGGTTGAGAGATAACTATTGGCCAGGACACAGGGGATAACTCCCCTGCTCTTCTTCGAATAGTGCCATGCGATCTTTTACGTCCACCTGAGAGGGCAAGCGGAGCCTCGGTTTAACGTCTCATCCGAAAGATGGCACCTCCGACAGTGCAGCACTCCCTCAGTACGGCACTGGAGCCTGGATTGTGTGCTGGAGTGGGACTTGAACCCACAGTGTTCTGACTCAGAGGCGAGAGTGTTACCAACTGAGCCACGGCTGACAAATTGCTGCTCTATTGAGATGATACAAGTACTAGGCTTCACTTTATACTCAGTTTTGGGGATCTAAACTTTGCATCCCGCCTCTGCACTTTACCAGTGCTTCCTGGTACCTGGCCGTCACTGGCCTTGCACACCATCCCTACAGTCTCCACACTTGGCTCCTCTCGTGTGAAAGTGAGTGGAGACAGTAGTCTGGAGGCTGGCTGGAATGGAGTGGGAGGCTGGACTGAAGAGGCTTATAGCACAGGTCCAGAACATACATACAAAAACAAATCAATCCACCTTTCCCTGCTCCCGAGGAGAAACAAGAGCATATCGCCTATTTTCAGAGAGCCACATTGTGAGAGGAAACGTACAGCAACTGAGTAACATAAAGGGATCGGAGAGAGAAAAGGTGTGACAGGCATACAGATTGGGAGATCCAGAAAGCGTAATAGAGAAACATAGAAAGAGTAAGTCTGTGAGAGGCATACAGAGAGGGAGAAACAGTTGATGAGACACCACAAAGGTAAGATCTACAGAACAAAGGAGAGAAAGAAAATAAGTGTCAGAGACAAACCGAAATATAGAGACGACAATGAAAGTGTAAGAAAGTCAGAAAGAAAGGGGGGGGGGGAGAAAAGAGAGACAGACAATCCAAGTGGAAGACAGACAAAAGATTAAAGTGGGAAACAAGCAGTGAAGGAGAGGGGAGAGAGAGAGAGAGAGAGAGAATTTTTTGGTTTATTTTCATTGGGAACTTGAACACATAATCTAGGCTGACATGTCAGTGCAGTACTGATGGAATGCTGCACTGTCGAAGGTGTCTTCATTTGGATGAAATATTCAACCAAGGCCCCATTCACCTGCTCAGGTGGAAATAAAAGATTCCATGGAGCTATTCAAAGGGGTATTCTTCAAGTGTCCTGGTCAACTTTCCCTTAAACAACACTGCCCACAAAAGCAAATTATCTGGCTGTTGCATTTGTCAACAGAAAACAGCAGCTACACGTTAAAAAACAAAATTCATCGCTTCTGTTCCCGCTCCTGCACCTTTACCTCTCGAGTCCCCCAAGGATCTATCCTTGACCCCCTCCTATTCCTCATCTACATGCTGCCCCTTGGCGACATGATCCGAAAACACGTTGGTTTCCACATGTACACTGACGACCCCCAGCTCCACCTCACCACTACCTCGCTCAGTCCCTCCACTGCCTCTGATTTGTCAGACTGCTTGTCGGACACCTAGTTCTGGATGAGCAGAAATTTTCTCCGATTAAATATTGGGAAGACCGAAGCCATTGTCCTCGGTCCCCGTCACAAACTCCGTTCCTTAGCCACTGACTCCATCGCACTCCCTGGCCATTGTCTGAGGCTGAACCGGACTGTTCACAACCTCGTCGTCCTATTTGACCCTGAGCAGAGCTTCCGACCTCACATCCTCTCCATCACCAAGACTGCCTACTTCCACCTCAGTAATATCATCGGTCTCCACCCCTGCGCCTATGCTCATCTGGTAGTGAAACCTTCATCCGTTTCTTTGCTACCTCCAGACTCGACTATTCCAATGCCAACCTCCCACCTTGCACCCTCTCTGTAAACTTGAGCTCATCCAAAACTCGGCTGCCCGTGTCCTAACTCGCACCAAGTCCCGTTCACCCATCACCCCTGTGCTCGCTGACCTGTATTGTCTCCTGGTCCAGCAACACCTTGATTTTAAAATTCTCATCCTCGTCTTCAAATCCCTCCATGGCCTCGTATCTCTGTAATCTCCTTCAGCCCTACAACCCTTCGAGATTTCTGCGCTCCTCCAATCCTGGCCTCTTGCGCATCCTCGATTTTCATCTCTCCACCACTGACGGCCGTGCCTTCAGCTGCCTAGGCCCTACGCTCTGGAATTCCCTCCCTTAACCTCTCTCCTCCTTTAAGTTGCTCCTAAAACCGACCTCTTTGACCAAGCTTTTGGCCACCTGTCCTAATATCCCCTTACGTGTCTCAGTGTCAAATTCCTCTGATAACGCTCCCGTGAAGTGCCTTGGGATGTTTTTACTATGTTGAAGGCACTATACAAATGCAAGTTGTTGTTGCTGTTACAAAGCACGGTGAGATGTGAGAAGCCACTACATAATTGCAAGCTATCTCTTCTGCCACACGCCATAACTCAATATCAAAATACCAAACAGAAGGTATTAAAATAATATAATTGGACATGCATTCTCACTGCTACCATTTTGAAGGTTGACCTAAAAATACAGAGAAGGTAGTAAGATTTGTCATTCATCCTTTGAAAATAACTATTTTCTCACCCAACTCAACATTACAGGCCAATTAACCCTCAAAAGCTTTCCAAAAGTCTTTCAAAGGCAATGGAGACCAGATAATTATGGATTTTAAATGGGTTAACACCTCCAATAAAATAGCAGACAGGCGAATGTCACATGAGCACTTTAGGTGTCTATCTGCTACTATCGCCAATAGTTATTGCTAACCCCACTTTTGCCGGGAAATTGGTTTCTGTGTCATGCTGCGGCTCAGTTGGTAGCACCCTCGCCTCTGAGTGGCTCAGTGGGTAGCACCCTCGCCTCTGAGTCAGAAGGTTGTGGGTTCAAGTCCCACTGCACATAAAGCTAGGCTGATACTCCAGTGCAGTGCTGAGGGAGTGCTGCACTGTCGGAGGTGCCTTCTTTCGGATGAGACGTTAAACCGAGGCCCCGTCTGCTCTCTCAGGTGGACGTAAAAGATCCCATGGCACTATTTCGAAGAAGAGCAGGGGAGATTTCCCCGGTGTCCTGGCCAATATTTATCCCTCAATCAACATCACTAAAAAAAAACAGATTATCTGGTCATTGTCACATTGCTGTTTGTGGGAGCTTGCTGTGTGCAAATTGGCTGCCGTGTTTCCTACATTACAACAGTGACTACACTTCAAAAAGTACTTAATTGGCTGTAAAGCGCTTTGAGACGTCCGGTGGTCATGAAAGGTGCTATATAAATGCAAGTCTTTCTTTCTTTCTAAAATAAGAAACAAGTGGTGATAAAAGGGAACTTTTCTCTGGAAATTGCTAAATCTGTATTTCTTGGTAGTATTACCCATAATTGTGCAATGTTATGGGCAATTTCCAAAGTGGCTGACATCATCAATGGATACAGTAGCTCCACTAAAGGACAAAAATCCAAAAATGAACAAAGCATACCACTTATTCACACTGCCCAATTGCTTAAAGTAGAAATGTGCATCCATCTATATTAACATAAAATAAAAACAGAAAATGCTGGCAATACTCAGCAGGTCAGGCAGCATCTGTGGAGAGAGAAACAGAGTTAACATTTCAGGTCGATGACCCTTCGTCAGAACACGTATTAGGGAGAGTGTTTTGATGAAAGCTCATCCACCTGAACCGACAACAACTCTATTCCTCTCTCCACAGATTCTGCCTGACCTGCTGAGCATTTCCAGCATTATCTGGGTTTTTTTTTTCAGATTTCCAGCATCCACACTATTTTGCTTTTATATTATTAACATGTTTGTCTGTGCCTGCAATGTTATATAGCTGTGATATTTATTAGTGTTCAATGTTACTGATTGATCTGTGAGGTTACACGGAACAAGCAAATTCTAATGTTAGTCCATGCTATACATGTAACAACATGAGCCAAAGAGAACATTGGGAAAAATGATGTTGATCTGTTTTCAGGCACCATAATACTCCCAGCTCTCTCCCCCACTCCCAATTTAAACCACCCCGCACCCCACCCCACCCCCCCCAGCCATTTCACTCAGTCAGCCAACCCGCTGCTGCCTTCGGGTGAGACGTTAAACCGAGGCCCCGCCTGCTCTCTCAGGTGGACGGAAAAGATCCCATGGCACTATTTCGAAGAAGAGCAGGGGAGTTATCCCCGGTGCCCTGGCCAATAATTATCCCTCAATCAACATCACTAAAACAGATTATCTGGTCATTATCACATTGTTGTTTGTGGGAGCTTGCTGTGCGCAAATTGGTTGCCGCGTTTCCTACATTACAACAGTGACTACACTCCAAAAAGTACTTCATTGGCTGCAAAAGTGCTTTGGGATGTCCTGAGGTTGTGAAAGGCGCTATATAAATGCAAGTCTTTCTTTCTTTCTCCACTCTCCCTAAACAAGTGCTCCACTCCATCCTGCTGAGGCACTCCCAGAGTGCTCCAGTTATCACTCTTTCCTACCTTCTGCCAGAGAGCAATGGCAGCGTGGGCCTTTCATTCCATGCCTTGGGCTTTTTATTAGACACTTTAAATGGAAACTGTCTGGAGCTCATTCCCGAGACCGAAGCGAATAAGATCCCGGCTGATCAAATCGGTGAAGTCCATTTGAAAGTGGGACCTGAAGTAGTTCAAGACAAGACCTGATACTGACCAATAATATTGTCTATCGGAAGATTCCCTTGGGCTTATAGGGTCACATTTTGTCAAATCCTAACACAACACTCAGTATGTATAGTATAGACTCTGCGACAGTGAGTGAAATATTTAATAATGAATTGTAAAACATTGCAGAACAATTTTGAGGAAGAGGGATTAGAAGGAGCACCATTGCCAAGTTTGTGTGACTTTCATACAATTAAAAATCCAGTTTAGCATTTATGCACATTTATTTTTGTGTAACTATCGCATGTTATGAGCACAGATTTGTTTATGCAACTGCAGTACAGGAGCAGCACAAATTTCTTCATGTATTTACCTGTGGAGAGGAGCACACTATCTTTATTTATGTACCTTTTCGGCTTTTTAATTTGTATGTGAGTAATATCCAGTAGTATATAATTACTTTTTTAAATAGGTACTCTAAAAGCTTGCTTTAAGTTAAATATGGCACAAAATGGGAAAATAATGAGTCCTGAAATAAAGCCACATTTACCACGAATTAGATTTCGGTTGACACATTGCCATGCTGTTGTTTTCATATAAAATCTCTCTCTCTGTCTGTTATTTGCAGCATTAGGTAGTTTGATCAAGCATCGAGTCAGGAAAGCATAAACCTGACTCCCCCCTTTACACTCTCTAAGCCCACACCAGCAGCTCCAAAGCTGAAATCCTTATCCATTAAAAAGTGTAATGTGACGTTGCTGCTGTTGGGTCAGGGTGATGTAATCGCTGTCTCTGAGAATTTCACTGCTTCCTACCAACTGATCAGGTGCAGTGTTGCTGGCCCACTGTCTGCCGCCACCCCCCCCCCCCCCCCAGCCCAACCAACCAACCCAAACCCCGATCTGTGTCTGCCGAATAACACTGCCATTGCACGAAAATAAGGCAGCATGATTTAAGAGACGGTGCCATGTTTATTATGGGGTTAAGACAAACAAAAAATCTGGGCCGATACTGGGTGGGAATGAAAGGAGAAAATTACTCGCTTTCAGTGCAAAAGGATGAAACGGAGGTGCAATGACAGGCCGGTCGGTGCTGAGCAAACTGGCGGAGCTCTCCAAACAACAGATGATGTTATTTCCCCCCTGAACCCCCCAGTGACAAATGCAGCTTCCAGCTGCTGCTTCCACATGCGCACTCGCCAGCACGGAGGCTGCCGCTTGTTTTTAATGTGTTTTTTTTTAAGGTGCCGGGGATAAGGAGGTTTCTTATTTCATGCGGTTTGATGCGGGCGGTCACTTGGGAAAAGCTGCCTTGCACCTTGTGACCAAGAGCGGCTTTACCGCCACATTTCCACACCAAATCACAGCGGCATTCTGCTGCACTCAATGCATTTAAAAAAAAACAACTGATCTGTTTTTGCAGAGATGCGAGGATCCAACGCGTTTAGATCTGCATCGCGATGCTGCACAATTCATTCCCATCACATCACACACAACCCAACAGATCGGCTGCTACAAATAGAGAGAGGGTGAGAGAGAAGGGGAAAGAGGACATGAGGAGAGAGAGAAGGGGAGAGGGGGAGAAAGAGACAGGGCGAGAGAGAGATGGGGAGAGAGGACATGAGGAGAGAGAGAAGGAGAGACGGAAGGGGAGAGAGGGAGAAAGAGATAGGGCGAGAGAGAGAAGGGGAGAGAGGACATGAGGAGAGAGAAGGGGAAAGAGGACATGAGGAGAGAGAGGAGAGAGGGAGAAAGAGACAGGGCGAGAGAGAAGGGGAAAGAGGACATGAGGAGAGAGAGGAGAGAGGGAGAAAGAGACGGCGAGAGAGAAGGGGAGAGAGGACGAGAGGAGAGGGGGGAAGAGAGAGGTGAGAGAGAGAAGGGGGAAAGGACATGAGAGAGAGAAGGGGAGAGTGGACGAGAGGAGAGGGGGGGAAGAGAGAGGTGAGAGAGAGAAGGGGGAAAGGACGAGAGAGAGAAGGGGAGAGAGGACATGAGGAGAGAGAGGAGAGACAGAAGGGGAGAGAGGGAGAAAGAGATAGGGCGAGAGAGAGAAGGGGAGAGAGGACATGAGGAGAGAGAGAAGGAGAGACAGAAGGGGAGAGAGGGAGAAAGAGATAGGGCGAGAGAGAAGGGGAAAGAGGACATGAGGAGAGAGAAGGAGAGAGGGAGAAAGAGACAGGGCGAGAGAGAAGGGGAGAGAGGACGAGAGGAGGGGGGGAAGAGAGAGGAGAGAGAGAGAAGGGGGGAAAGGACATGAGAGAGAGAAGGGGAGAGTGGACGAGAGGAGAGGGGGGGAAGAGAGAGGTGAGAGAGAGAAGGGGGAAAGGACATGAGAGACAGAAGGGGAGAGGGGGGAGAGAGATGAGAGAGAAGGGGGAAAAAGACATGAGGAGAGAGAGAAGGGGGGAGAGGACATGAGGAGAGGAGAGGGGGGAAGAGAGGTGAGAGAGGAGAGGGGGGGGAAGAGAGGTGAGAGAGGAGAGGGGGGGGAAGAGAGGTGAGAGAGAAGGGGGGAACGGACATAAGGAGAGAGATGGGAGAGAGGAGAGGATAGAGAAGGGGAATAACGCTCGGCAGCGACAGGGTTAAGCTGCTGCAAGCGGCGACAGGTACCCGAGCTCAGCTGGACGGAGAGGAGGAGAGACACTGGGTTTAAGATAGCTCGGGTCTTATTTTTTGTTAACATTGCACCGCAAATATAAAAGATTTTCATTCTCTGTTAGAGAAAAAAAAATCACATCAATCGCAAATCGAGTGAGAGAGAGAGAGAGAGAATGTCCTTGTTGCTGTATTACTCACCCGGGTCGAAATGAGAACTGAAAGCCAGACTGGGATTGCAGAGTCCTGAGCACAGGACCAGCCAGACAAGCCTCAGATGCACGCACGTCCTCATCGTTATTATTTTTTTAAAAAAAAGTCTTGTCCGGAAAGAAATAACTTTAAAAAATAAATAAATTCTGCCAGCAAATGATTACATTGAAATAAACTCCATGCACCAGCCCTGGATTCTTTTTTTTTGTGCAAAAGATGCCCGTTGAGTGGAGTTGGAGGGTGGGTTTTGGTGTTTTTTTTGGGGGGGTTGGTTTAAGGCTCTTGCCTCCCTCCGCCTGGCAGCGCGGATGTGCTGCAGTCACCCATGGTGCGCTGGGCTGGCGCTGCAGACAGAGCGGGGCCGGAGCCGGGGCTGCGAGTCTGGCTCAGCTCCGCGAGCCCGCCGCCACACCGCGCCATCTTCCTCCCAACGGGGGCGCGCACTGAGGTTTTTTTTTGGTGGGGTAGAGGGGGGGGGGGACGCGCGTGCACGCACAGGCCTGGCGCGGGAGCGCGCGCCTCCCTTTCTCCAATGCACCTGCTCAGGTGTAAACAAGAACACTCCACAGGGCAGCAGCTGCCGCATAGCCACACGGTGCAATGATTTTTTTTTAAATTAATAATGCAAAAAATGTTATTTTTTAAAAAAAATCTTGCTTTTTAAAAAAAAATGTGTGTGTTGCACTGTTGGAGGTGCTGTCTTTTGGATGAGACAATGAACCGAGGCCCTGTCTGCTCTCTCAGGTGGACGGAAAAGATCCCACGGCACTATTTCGAAGACGAACAGGGGAGTTATTCCCCGGTGTCCTGGGGCCAATATTTATCCCTCAACCAACATCACTAAAAACAGATTATCTGGTCGTTATCACATTGTGGGAGCTTGCTGTGCGCAAATTGGCTGCCGCGTTTCCTACATTACAACAGTGACTCCACTTCAAAAGTACTTCATTGGCTGTAAAGCGCTTTGAGACGTCCGGTGGTCGTGAAAGGCGCTATATAAATGCAAGTCTTTCTATGTGTGTGAGCTGTGGCTCAGTGGGTAGCACGCTCCCGCCGCGCCCGGGCATCCCTGGAGACGGAGCGCGCGGTGTCCACCGGCACACTGGGGAGTCTTCCGCGGCCGGAGTGACGGGAGTGCCTCATCACCCCACCCACCCCCAACCAACCTCCTTTTTTATTGGTGACGATGCCAACCAATCAACGTGACCGACCCATAAGAAGTAGCACTCTCCCGCCTCTGGGTCGGATGGCCCCGAGTGAGTCCCACTCCATGAGACTCCAGCACACAATCCAGGCCGACACTCCCAGTGCCAGTACTGAGGGAGCTCCGCTGCATTGTCGGAGGGGCCGTCTTTTTGGATGAGATGTTTTTAGCGACGAACCTGCCCTCTCAGGTGGACATAAATGATCCCATGGTACTATTTGGAAAAGAAAAGAAAGTCTTGCATTTATATATACGGCTTTTCACAACCTCAGGACATCCCAAAGTGCTTTACAGCCACTGAAGCACTTTTGAAGTGTAGTCACTGTTGGAATGTAGGAAATGCGGCAGCCAATTTGTGCACAGCAAGCTCCCACAAACAGCAATGTAATAATGATTGAGGAAGAAGAGCAGTCGGAGTTCTCCCCGGTGTCCTGGGCCAATTTTTATCCCTCAACCAACATCACTAAAACAGATTATCTGGTCATTGTCACATTGCTGTTTGTGGGAGCTTGCTGTGAGCAAATTGGCTGCCGCGTTTCCTACATTACAACAGTGACTCCACTTCAAAAGTGCTTCATTGGCTGTAAAGCGCTTTGGGATGTCCTGAGGTTATGAAAGGCGCTATAGAAATGGAAGTCCTTCCTTTGGGCATTTTTTATTTGGTTATCACCATTCTGTGGGTTCCCCATAGAATTTTCCCATTATAAAGAGACCTGTCGCACAGTCACGCCTACAGCTGCATATTCCTACCACTGATGAAGCCTCATAAGCTGCAGATCCCCATACCTATGCCTGTAGCATCACTAATGCCCTCTGAAGGAAATTTGTTTCATCCGCACTTTCTATGGCCATTGTTGTTAACCAAAGTTATTAAGGGATATGGGCCAAAGGCAGGTATATTGAGTTAGATCGCAGATCAGCCATGATCTCAATGAATGGCAGAACAGGCTCGAGGGGCTGAATGGCCTCCTCCTGTTCCTATGTTCCGATGTATGAGATCCACAAGTAAAATAACAATTTTTCTAACGACCGATTGACTCCATCTTTTGTTTTTTTTTGCCTTTCCTTCACTCTATGGATGACCCAATCACCACAGTGGATAAAACCCATTCCTGACAGCGGTATAATGGACCTTGATTGTCAGGAAGCACTGGGAGTTTCAGTGATCCCAAGGCATGCCTGTTCAAGTCAGGTTTGAACTGTACCCAGTCCCTTTTGTGTTTTTGCAAGGAGCCCCATTGCCTTGTTCAAAAAGAAAGACTTTTGATCAGACCTGCCAAGTCTCAAGTCTTTCAGAGTGACATTCCACAGGTCTGAGATACGATTTTCATAAACTAACTGTCAGACTCATCTATTTTGGTTTAAAATTCGAACCTGCTTGGACATATCTCACTCCCAAAAATAAACCCAGTTCTTTGCACTTGTGACGTGCGTCACACTTTTACATCAAAAATCTTACTTCTCACATTCCCCTGATATTTGCACCTCTGCTTTTTTTTATAGACGTTTAACTGCTTAGGTGGTAAACTGGTGGAGCAGATCGCCCACCTGTTATAGAACCAGCCCTGATTTTCATTTCAACGGTTTACCACCAAATGGTGAAGATGAAAATTACCGCCCTCAAGTCTTGTATATGTTCAGTGACCAACAACAACGTGTATTTATATAGCGCCTTTAACATAGTAACACATCTCAAGGCGCTTCACAGGAGCGTTATCAAACAAAATTTGATGCCGAGCCACATAAGAACATAAGAATTAGAAGCAGGAGTCGGCCATACGGCCCCTCGAGCCTGCTCCACCATTCAATAAGATCATGGCTGATCTTCCACCTCAGCTCCACTTTCCCGCTCAATCCCCATATCCCTTGATTCCCCTAGAGTCCAAAAATCTATCCATCACAGCCTTGAATATACTCAACGACTCAGCATCCACAGCCCTCTGGAGTAGAGAATTCCAAAGATTCACAACCCTCTGAGTGAAGAAATTCCTCCTCATCTCAGTCCTAAATGGCCTAACCCTTATCTTGAGACTATGCCCCCTAGTTCTAGACTCTCCAGCCAGGGGAAACAACCTCTCAGCATCTACCCTGTCAATCCCCCTCAGAATCTTATATGTTTCAATGAGATCACCTGTCATTCTTCTAAACTGCAGAGTATAAGGAGCTATTAGGATAGGTGATCCAAAACGTGGTCAAAGAGGTAGGTTTTAAGGAGCATCTTAAAGGAGGAGAGAGGGCTAGAGAGGCGGAGAGCTTTAAGGAGGGAAATCCAACGCTTCGGGCCTCAGCAGCTGAATGCAAGGCCACCAATGGTGAAGCGATTAAAACCGGGGATGCTCAAGTTTTGGAAAAATGCAGCCTCTTGGGAAGGGTAGGGGGAGATAATCTCTATACTGTTCATTCCAATGGATGTGCAATCAATGTCCTCTCATCGTGGCCCATTTGAAATGGGTTGAGACTGTCCAAACCCAATTTACTTAGGACCTGTATTATTGGGAGCAGGAGGAGATTTCCATACATTACGCTGGCTAGATTTGAATCCAGGTTGAAGAGGGCACTGCTCCATACAGTTCCTAAGTCTAAAATGTTTCTTTCAATAAGAAAAGTCAACATCCTGCCCTCCCTTGCCAATTTTGCTGAGCTCAGTCAGACTGCAGAGCATTTAGTGAGGCTGCAGTCCTTGACTATTAATAATACAGCTCTCTTCCCTCTCCATATTTAAAAAGAGTACCCATAGCAGCAAAAAAACTAAATGCCACATCACTTCAATTTGCATATAATCTCCAAACTCTTTCAGGAGGCAGTACCTAGATATTCCAGAAATAAATGCAAATGTAGCTCTCCACAACTCAGACTAATAACTATCACAGAAGAAATAAAGTCTTGCATTTATAAAGCAGCTCATCGCATCTCTCAGAAATGTCTCAGAGCATTTGCTTACAATAAATCACTTTGAAGTGCAATGACTGTTGTTAACTGGGCAAAGGCAGCAACTATTTTGCACACAACACGATCCTACAAACAGCAAAGAGATAAGTGATCAGTTAACCTGTTTTTAGTGGCATTGCTTTAGTGAGGATTGTTGGCCAAGACACCAGGAGAACTCTCAGCTCTTCCTTGTTTAGGGTTATGGGATCTTTAAGATCCATCTGAACCACCAGCAGGGGTAGGTAGGATGTAAGTCTAATGTTTCATCTCATGATTGCACCTCCAGTAATGCAGCACTCATTCAGCACTGCACTGCACGGCACGCCTAGATTTTTTGCTCAAATCCCAGAGTGAGGTTGGATACTTCTAACTCAGAGACATGCATGCTATCACCCGACTCAAACAAACATCTAAGGTAGTCAAAAAAGTTGTATATGCATCACTCATTCTGTCCAATCCTTACTTCCTCCTTGTTCACTCTCCATCTCCTACCCCCTGTGTCTTTGCTGTAATTTTTTACCTCATTCTTCCTTCTGTTCTATTCTATTCAATCCCTGCAATTTATTCTTCTTTTTATCAGCCGAGACATAAGTAATGTTAAATGTAATCTAAAGCTGCTCTGGACTAGCATAACATCATAAAACAGTTCCTATACATTAATTTGAGCTGTGTACATATTATAAGCTTAACCATCCAGCTTTCTAACTGAGGTCAACCATCAGCTCAACATCTTGTGTAGAATAAGACTATTAAACTTTCATTTCTACCCATCACAAAAGCAATAAGGGGGTAATTTTGCAAGACTGAACTGGCGGTGGGAAAACTCACCTGCGGATGTGCCAAGACTCACTTAATTCCAAACATTCCTTTTAAAGGTCGGAAGATCATGGGCAGTGAATTTCTCATTCGCCCTGCCATGGGTGCGGCTTCCCATCAGCAGTAAGAGCTTGTAAAATTATCCCTAAACTCTTAACTTCTTCTACAGAGGAAGAAACTACTTCTTTTCAAATGGTGGGAGGCGGCGGGGGAGGGGGGTGGGTGCGGGGGAGGGGGTAGTATGTGAAGAGAGAAAATAATCACACTTATCGCTAGATGGTAGGTATCCTAATGTTTGCATATAACTTCTACGCAGAATCAAAAATGATAAATTAAGGAAGAATGTCACTTCAATCAAACTGTATTAGGATAATTGGTTTTTATTCATTCCGGGATGTGGGCATCGCTGGCAAGGCCAGCATTTATTGCCCATCCCTAATTGCCCTTGAGAAGGTGATGGTGAGCCACCTTCTTGAACCGCTGCAGTCCGTGTGGTGAAGGTACTCCCACAGTGCTGGTAGGGAGGGAGTTCTAGGATTTTGACCCAGCGACTATGAAGGAACGGCGATATATTTCTAAGTCAGGATGGTGTGTGACTTGGAGGGGAACTTAGAGGTGATGGTGTTCCCATACGCCTGCTGCCCTTGTCCTTCTAGGTGGTAGAGGTCATGGGTTTGGGAGGTGCTGTCGAAGAATCCTTGGCGAGTTGCTGCAGTGCATCTTGCAGATGGTACACACTGCAGCCACGGTGCGCTGGTGGTGGAGAGAGTGAATGTTTAAGGTGGTGGATGGGGTGCCAATCATGCGGGCTACTTTGTCCTGGATGGTGTCGAGCTTCTTGAGTGTTGTTGGAGCTGCACTCATCCAGGCAAGTGGAGAGTATTCCATCACACTCCTGACTTGTGCCTTGTAGATGGTGGAAAGGCTTTGGGAGTTAGAAGGTGAGACACTCGCCGCAGAATACTAGCCTCTGGCCTGTTCTTGTAGCCACAGTATTTATATGGCTGGTCCAGTTAAGTTTCTGGTCAATGGTGACCCCCAGGATGTTGATATTGGGGGATTTGGCGATGGTAATGCCATTGAATGTCAAGGGGTGGTAGTTAGATGCTCTCTTGTTGGAGATAGTTATTGTTGGCACTTGTGTGGCGCGAATGTTACTTGCCACTTATCAGCCCAAGACTGAATGTTGTCCATGTCTTGCTGCATGCGGGCAGAGACTGCTTCATTATCTGAGGAATTGCAAATGGAACTGAACACTGTGCAATCATCAGCGAACATCCCCACTTCAGACCTTATGATGGAGGGAAGGTCATTGATGAAGCAGCTGAAGATGGTTGTGCCTACAATACTGCCCTGAGGAACTCCTGCAGCGATGTCCTGGGGCTGAGATGATTGGCCTGAGTATCGGTGAGCAGGTTATTGGTGAATAAGTGTCGCTTGATAGACCTGTCGACAACACCTTTCATCACTTTGCTAATGATTGAGAGTAGACAGATGGGGCGGTAATTGGCTGGATTGAATTTGTTCTGTATTTTGTGGACAGGACATACCTGGGCAGTTTTCCACATTGTCGGGTAGATGCGAGTGTTGTAGATGTACTGGAACAGCTTGAACGACAGCTGTGATATTGTCGGGGCCCATAGCCTTTGCTGTATCCAGTGCGCTCAGCTGTTTCTTGATATCATGTGGAGTGAATCGAATTGGCTGAAGACTGGCTTCTGTCATAAGAACATAAGAACATAAGAAATAGGAGCAGGAATAGGCCACTTGGCCCCTCGAGCCTGCTCCGCCATTCAATAAGATCATGGCTGATTTTGGGCTCAAAGCCACTTCCCTGCCCGCTCCCCATAACCCTTCACTCCCTTATCTTGCAAAAATCTGTCTATCTCCACCTTAAATGTATTTAATGACCCAGCCTCCACGGCTCTCTGGGGCAGAGAATTCCACAGATTTACGACCCTCTGAGAGAAGAAATTCCTCCTCATCTCAGTTCTAAAAGGGCAACCCTTTATTCTGAAACCAAGGCCCCGAGTTCTAGATTTCCCCACGAGGGGAAACATCCTCTCTGCATCTACCTTGTCGAGTCCCCTCAGTATCTTATATGTTTCAATAAGATCACCTCTCATTCTTCTAAATTCCAATGAGTATAGGCCCAGCCTGCTCAACCTTTCTTCATAAGTCAACCCCCTCATCTCACGAATTAAATAGTGAATCGTCTCTGAACTGCCTCCAATGCAAGTATATCCTTCCTTAAATAAGGAGACCAAAACTGTACACAGTACTCAAGGTGTGGTCTCACCAATACCCTGTACAGTTGTAGCAGGACTTCCCTGCTTTTATACTCCAACCCCCTTGCAATAAAGGCCAACATTCCATTTGCCTTTTTGATTACTTGCTGTATCTGCATGCTAACTTTTTGTGTTTCATGCACAAGGACCCCCAGGTCCCTCTGAACTGCAGCATTTTGTAATCTCTCTCCATTTAAATAATAATTTGCTTTTTTATTTTTCCTGCCAAAGTGTATAACCTTGCACTTTCCCACATTATACTCCATCTGCCAAATGTTTGCCCACTCACTTAACCTGTCCATATCCCTTTGCAGATTCTTTGAGTCCTCTGCACAACTTGCTTTCCCACCCATCTTTGTATCATCTGCAAACTTGGCTACATTATACTCGGTCCCTTCATCCAAGTCATTAATGTAATTGTAAATAGTTGAGGCCCCAGCACTGATCCCTGTGGCACCCCACTAGTTACCATTTGCCAATCGGAAAATGACCCATTTATCCCGACTCTCTGCTTTCTGTTAGTTAGCCAATTCTCTATCCATACTAATATATTACCCCCAATTCCGTGAGCTCTTATCTTATGCAGTAACCTTTTATATGGCACCTTATCGAATGCCTTCTGGAAATCCAAATACACCACATCCACTGGCTCACCCTTATCCACCCTGCTCGTTACATCCTCAAAGAACTCCAGCAAATTTGTTAAACATGATTTCCCTTTCATAAAACCATGCTGACTCTGCTTGACTGCATTATGATTTTCCAAATGCCCTGCTACTGCTTCTTTAATGAAGGACTCCAGCATTTTCCCAACGACAGATCTTAGGCTAACTGGTCTATAGTTTCCTGCTTTCTGTCTCCCTCCTTTCTTAAATAGGGGTGTTATATTTGTGGTTTTCCAATCCGCTGGGACCTCTCCAGAGTCCAGGGAATTTTGGTATATTGCAACCAATGCATCCACTATCTCTGCAGCCACTTCTTTTAAGACCCTGGGATGCAGGCCATCTGGTCCAGGGGACTTGTCATCTTTTAGTCCCATTATTTTACCAAGTACTTTTTCCTTAGTGATAGTGATTGTCTTTAGTTCCCCCCTCCCTGTGGCCCCTTGATAATCCATTATTGGGATGTTGTTAGTGTCTTCTACCATGAAGACAGATACAAAATATTTGTTCAGAGTCTCTGCCATTTCCCCATTCTCTATTATTAATTCCCCATTCTCAACCTCTAAGGGACAAATGTTTACTTTAGCTGCTCTCTTCCTTTTTATATACCTGTAGAAGCTCTTACTTTCTGTTTTAATATTTCTTGCCAGTTTACTCTCATAATTCATCTTCTCTCTCTTTATTATTTTTTTAGTCATCCTTTGCTGGTTTAAAAATTTCCCAATCCTCTGGCCTCCCACCAATCTTGTATGCCTTCGTTTTCAATTTGATACCATCCTTTACTTCCTTAGTTAGCCACGGATAGTGCTCCCTTCTCTTTAAATCTTTCTTTCTCACTGGAATATATTTTTGTTGAGAGTTATGAAATATCTCCTTAAATGTCCGCCATTGCATTTCAACTGTCTTACCTTTTAATTTATTTTTCCAGTCCACTTTAACCAGTTCTGCCCTCATGCCATTGTAATTGCTTTTGTTTAAGATCAGGACACTGGTTTGAGATACAACCTTCTCACCCTCCAACTGAATTTGAAATTCAACCATGTTATGATCACTCTTTCTGAGAAGATCCTTTACTATGAGATAATTTATTAATTCTGTCTCATTACACAGTACCAGATCCAAAATAGCCTGCTCCCTAGTTGGTTCCATTACATACTGTTCTAGGAAACCATCCCGGATACACTCTATGAACTCCTCCTCAGGGCCACCATGGCCAATTTGATTTGTTCAATCAATATGGAGATTAAAATCACCCATGATTATTACCATACCTTTTTTACAGGCCTCCATTATTTGTTGATTTATACTCTGTCCAGCAGTGTTGCTACTGTTCGGGGGCTTGTAGACTACGCCCACCAGAGACTTTTTCCCCTTATTATTTTTTATCTCCACCCAAACCGATTCTACATCTTGATCTTCTGAGCCAATATCACTTCTCACCACTGCACTGATCCCATCCTTTACCAACAAAGCCACCCCACCTCCCTTTCCTTTCTGTCCATCCTTCCGAATTGTCAAATACCCTGGAATATTCAGTTCCCAGCCCTGGTCACCTTGCAACCACGTCTCTGTAATGGCTATCAGATCATACCCATTTGTATCTATTTGTGCCGTCAACTCATCTATCTTGTTATGAATGCTGCGTGCATTCAGATATAAAGCTTTTAACTTTGTCTTTTTACCATTTCTCCTTGTTTTGGCCCCATTTTCTGTTGCACTCTTATTTTTAAACATTCTGTCCCTTCCTGTCACACTCTGGTTATTATTTCCTCCATCTCTATCCTGCTCTATTGTTTTCTCATTTCTTAACGACTTTTTAAATTCCCGCTCACCTGGACCCTCCCCCCTACTATTTAGTTTAAAGCCCTCTCTACAGCCCCAGTTATTCGAATCGCCAGGTCTCTAGCCCCAGCATGGTTCAAGTGAAGCCCGTCCAAACGGAACAGCTCCCTCTTATCCCAGTACTGGTGCCAGTGCCCCACAAATCGAAACCCATTTCTCCCACACCAGTCTTTGGGCCACTCGTTCATCTCTCTGATCTTATTTACCCTGTGCAAATTTGCTTGTGGCTCAGGTAGTAATCCAGAGATTATTACCTTTGTGGTTCTGCTTTTTAATTTAGCCCCTAGCTGCTCATACTCCCTCAGCAGAACCTTTTTCTTTGTCCTACCTACGTCATTGGTACCTACGTGGACCATGACAACTGGATCTTCCCCCTCCCACTCCAAGTTCCTCTCCAGCCCAGAGGAGATGTCCTTAATTCTGGCACCGGGCAGGCAACACAGTCATCTGGACTCATGCGCTCAGCTGCAGAGAACAGTGTCTATCCCCCTAACTATACTGTCCCCTATCACTACAACATTTCTTTTTACTCCCCCCACTTGAATGGCTCCCTGTACCACGGTGCTGTGGTCAGATTGCTCATCCTCCCTGCAGTCCCTGCCCTCGTCCACACAGGGAGCAAGAATCTCGTACCTGTTAGACAAGGCCAAGGGCTGAGGCTCCTCCATCACTAACTCCTGGATCCCAATACCTGCCTCCCTTGTAGTCACACCCTCCTGTCCCTGACCATGGGCCAAATTGGAAGTAATTACTCTAGTGGGTGTGACTGCCTCCTGGAACTTAGCGTCCAGGTAACGCTCCCCCTCCCTAATGTGTCGCAGTGTCCGAAGCTCGGACTCCAGCTCATCAACTCTGAGCCGAAGTTCCTCGAGCAGCCAACATTTGCTGCAGATGTGGTCGCCGTGGACCTCAATGGTGTCCACCAGCTCCCACATGCAACAACAACAACACATTGCCTGGTCTCCCATCTCAATTCATTAATTAATTAGTTTTAAAAATTTTAAATTTAGAATAGAAAAATCTTTTAATCTACACCAAGGCACTTAAATTTAGATGCCCAAATTTGGAAAAAAGCTAGAAATAGAGAAATACTCACCAACCCAATCACTTACCTGCTTTCTGGTGACATCACACTTCGATTACTTTTTACTTCTTTACACTCACCGGTCCGTTGTAGCCGCTCCCCTGGGCCCCGCTCACCTTTAAATCAGCCGCTCCCCTGGGCCCGCTCACCTTTAAATCAGCCGCTTCCGTGGGCCCCGCTCACCTTTAAATCAGCCACTCCCGTGGGCCCCGCTCACCTTTAAATCAGCCACTCCCGTGGCCCCCGCTCACCTTTAAATCAGCCACTCCCGTGGCCCCCGCTCACCTTTAAATCAGCTGCTCCCGTGGGCCCCGCTCACCTTTAAATCAGCCACTCCCGTGGGCCCCGCTCACCTTTAAATCAGCTGCTCCCGTGGGCCCCGCTCACCTTTAAATCAGCCACTCCCGTGGGCCCCGCTCACCTTTAAATCAGCCACTCCTGTGGGCTCCGCTCACCTTTAAATCAGCCACTCCCGTGGGCCCCGCTCACCTTTAAATCAGCCACTCCCGTGGGCCCTGCTCACCTTTAAATCAGCCACTCCCGTGGGCCCCGCTCACCTTTAAATCAGCCGCTCCCGTGGGCCCCGCTCACCTTTAAATCAGCCACTCCCGTGGGCCCCGCTCACCTTTAAATCAGCTGCTCCCGTGGGCCCCGCTCACCTTTAAATCAGCCGCTCCCCTGGGCCCCGCTCACCTTTAAATCAGCCGCTCCCGTGGCCCCCGCTCACCTTTAAATCAGCCGCCGAGGTGGGGACCTCAGGAGGGGGCCGAGATGGATTATCCACTCGGTACTTCTGGCTGAAGATAGTTGCAAATGCTTCAGCCTTATCTTTTGCTCTCGCGTGCTGGGCTCCGCCATCATTGAGGATGGGGATGTTCATGGAGCCTCCTCCTCCCGTCAGTTGTTTAATGGTCCACCACCATTCACGACTGGATGTGGCAGAACGGCAGAGTTTTGATCTGATCCGTTGGTTGTGGGATCCCTTAGCTCTGTCTATGGCATGCTGCTTTCGCTGTTTAGCATGCCTGTAGTCCTGTGTTGCAGCTTCCCCAGGTTGGCACCTCATTTTTAGGTATGCATGGTGCTACTCCTGGCATGTTCTTCTACATTCCTCATTGAACCAGGGTTGGTTCCCTGGCTTGATGGTAATGGTAGAGTGAGGGATATGCCGGGCCATGAGGTTACAGATTGTGGTGGAATACAATTCTGCTGCTGCTGGTGGCCCACAGCACCTCATGAATGCCCAGTTTTGAGCTGCTAGATTTGTTGGTGGGTGTCCTCAGTGTGAAGACGGGACTTTGTCTCCACAAGGACTGTGCGGTGGTCGCTGCTACCAATACTGTCATGGACAGATGCATCTGCGACAGGTAGATTTGTGAGGACGAGGTCAAGTAGGCTTTTCCCTCGTGTTGGTTCTCTCACCACCTGCTGCAGGCTCAGACTGGCAGCTGTGTCCTTCCGGACTCGGCCATCCCGGTCAGTAGTGGTCCTACCGAGCCACTCTTGGTGATGGACATTGAAGTCCCCCACCTAGAGTACATTCTGTGCCCTTGCTACTCTCAGTGCTTCTTCCAAGTGGTATTCAACATGGAGGAGTACTGATTCATCAGCTGAGGGAGGGCAGTAGGTGGTTTCCTTGCCCATGTTTGACCTGATGCCATGAGACTTCATGGGGTCCGGAGTCTATGTTAAGGACTCCCAGGGTCACTCCCTCCCGACTGTATACCACTGTGCTGCCACCTCTGGTGGGTCTGTTCTGCCGGTGGGACAGGACATACCCAGGGATAGTGATGGAGGAGTCTGGGACATTAGCTGAAAGGTATGATTCTATGTCAGGCTGTTGCTTGACTAGTCTGTGGGACAGCTCTCCCAACTTTGGCACAAGTCCCCAGATGTTAGTGAGGAGGACTTTGCAAGGTTGACTGGGCTGGGTGGCCTTTGTCGTGTCCAAAGCCGGTGCCGAGGTCGATGCCGGGTGGTCCGTCCGGTTTTATTATTATTGTTTCTTGTAGTGGTTTGTTACAACTGAGTGGCTTGCTAGACCATTTCAGAGGGCAGTTAAGAGTCAACCACATATCTACACAAAATGGGTATTAAGATGTCCATCGCAGAAGAAACCTTGAAGACCCATTTATTGGATGACTGTTGTATTTGGGAATCCATGAACAATTTCAATTTCTTTCATTTCCCATTGTGTTGAACGAACATGGAATGGATATCTTTTGTCCCCATGACTATTTTCCTGTGCAACTGAGAATTAGGCAGGTGTCATTAGTTCCAATCAAGACATTAATGGAGATCGATCTCCAGAATATGGTCTTAAGTGTAGTATTTTGTTGTACATTAATGATACAGCACGTCGAGCCTCACTTATTTGGAGTCAGACTCATTTTTCACTTTCATTTAGTTTAAAAACATAGCGCTCCTTCAATACTGCACTGGACCGTTAGCCGAGATTGCGTCCTTAAGTCTCTGGAGTGGGGTTTGAACCCACAACCTTCTGACTCAGAGGCAAGAGCACTCCAGAGACTTAGGGATGCAATCTGGGCTAACGTTCCCGTGCAGTATTGAAGGAGCGCTATACTGTTGGATGAGATGTTAAACTAAGACGCTGCCTGTTCGCTGAGGGGAGGTAAAAGATCCCATTGCAATATTTGAAGAAGAGCAGGTGAGTTGTTCTGACCAGCATTTATCCTTCAACCAACATCACTAAAACAGACTATCTGGTGATTATTTCATTGCTGTTTGTGGAACCTTGCTGTGTGCAAAATTGGCTGCCTTGTTTTCCCACATCACAACAGTGACTACACTACAGTACATAACTACTTCATTGGCTGTGAAGTGCTTTGGGACGTGCGGAGGTCCTGAAAGGTGGTACATGAATGCAAGTTCTTTCTAATTTGATACACAGCACTCTGAACAATATACACAGCTCCTTATGTTGAGATTGATTGAGGTTCTTTCTCACTATATTAGTTCACGAATCCCAATCGACATTTGCTGCAGGCTGACAGCCCTCATGGTGTACTACTAAACGTGGCCTACTCAGTGAAAGCTTTGCACATTCCACACAAAATTCCTGTTGCGTTGAAGGAACCTACAACAAAAGCAACAGGGGGGATGTGAGGAAAAACTTTTTTACGCAGCGAGTGGGGAGGATCTGGAACTCGCTGCCGACGGAAGTGGTGGAAAAATTTGGTTGATTTGCGCCTCTTAGGGCACTAACGGGGCACAAAGCAACTAGCGCCTGGGCGTGGCGGCGCTAACGCCGCCCGCAAAATTCAGCGGGAGGTTAGCGGCGGTGGTAACCGTTAGCGCCCCGCGGCGCTGCGCCACCGGTGATGATGTCATCGCCATGCGCAGTGCCCCGCTCGCGCCCTGGCTGCGATCTTCGGTAGCGCCCCCTGACTTACCGCTGGACGCTATGTCCGACAGGGTCAAGGGGGCCTACCTGCGGTCAGGGCGACGCTAATTAAAGGGAAGGTGCCGGGCGGCCATTTTTGTAGCTGGCCGCATGCCAGCACCTGCCCGCTTTGCCGTCCCCGGCCTTCTGAGCAGCCCCCCCCGCGGAGTGCCAGCTGCACTCCGTGAGCCCGGCACTTCTCTTGAGTGCCGGGCTCTTTTGCCAGCACTCCGACCCCTGGTGGCCCAGCTGGGCCCCGGGTCGTGCTGCGCTAGGCCCCTCCCCTTTAATAAGGGGAGGAAGGCCTGCAGTACCGCAGCGCGACGTGCTGCAAAGCGTGATTCTGCGGCACATAGCGCCGCGATATTCGCTCGCAGCGACCCAAGAGGGAGGCGGGGCGCTTCCAGTAGCATCCCGCCTCCCTCTTGGAGCGCTACCCGTGAATTTCGGGCACGGGGGCGCTGAATATATACATTCCAACAAGAAAGAAAAATTCCAAGGGGAGGACCCACCATCCGTGGTTAACTAAAAAAGTTAAAGATAGTATTAAACTTAAAGAAAAACCATATAATTGTGCAAAGATGGGTGGCAGATCAGAAGATTGGACAGAATATAAAAAACAGCAGAGAATGACTAAAAGATTAATAAGGAGAGAAAAATTAGAGTACGAGAGAAAGCTAGCTAGAAATATAAAAACAGATAGTAAGAGTTTCTCTAGATATTTTAAAAAGAAAAGAGTTAACAAAGTGAGCGTTGGTCCTATAAAAAGTGAGTCTGGGGAATTAATAATCGAAAATAAGGAGATGGCAGTTGAATTGAACAGGTATTTTGCATCGGTCTTCACTATAGACGATACAAGTAACATCCCAGAAATAGCTGTAAATCAGGAAATGGAAGGGAGGGAGGAACTCAAGAAAATTATAATCACCAGGGAAGTGGTACTGAGTAAATTGTTGGAGCTGCGGGCTGACAAGTCCCCGGGTCCTGATGGACTTCATCCTAGGGTCTTAAAAGAAGTGGCTAGTGAGATAGTTGATGCGTTGGTTTTAATTTTCCAAAATTCCCTAGATTCGGGGAAGGTTCCATTAGATTGGAAAATAGCGAATGTAACTCCTTTATTCAAAAAGGGAGGGAGACAGAAAGCAGGAAACTACAGGTCAGTTAGCTTAACATCTGTCCTAGGGAAGATGTTAGAAGCTATTATTAAAGACATTATAGCAGGGCACTTAGAAAAGTTCAAAGTAATCAGGCAGAGTCAACATGGTTTCTGTGAAAGGGAAATCATGTTTAACCAATTTATTGGAGTTCTTTGAGGAAGTAACATGTGCTGTGGATAAAGGGGAACCGGTGGATGTACTATACTTAGATTTCCAGAAGGCATTTGATAAGGTGCCACATCAAAGGTTATTGCGGAAAATAAAAGCTCTTGGTGTAGGGGGTAACATATTGGCTTGGATAGAAGATTGGCTAGCTAACAGGAAACAGAGAGTAGGCATAAATGGGTCATTTTCTGATTGGCAAGATGTAATGAGTGGTGTGCCAGTGGGATCAGTGCTGGGGCCTCAACTTTTTACAATTTATATAAATGACTTGGATGAAGGGACCGAAGGTATGGTTGCTAAATTTGCTGATGACACAAAGATAGGTAGGAAAGTAAATTGTGAAGAGGACATAAGGACGCTATAAAGGGATATAGATAGGTTAAGTGAGTGGACAAAGATCTGGCAAATGGAGTATAATGTGGGAAAATGTGAAGTTGTCCATTTTGGCAGGAAGAATAAAAAAGAAGCATATTATCTAAATGGTGAGAGATTGCAGAGCTCTGAGATGCAGAGGGATCTGGGTGTCCTAGTGCATGAATCGCAAAAGGTTAGTATGCAGGTACAGCAAGTAATTAGGAAAGCTAATAGAATGTTATCATTTATTGCGAGGGGAATTGAATACAAAAGTAGGGAGGTTATGTTTCAGTTATACAGGGCATTGGTGAGACCACATCTGGAGTACTGAGTACAGTATTGGTCTCCTTATTTAAGGAAGGATGTAAATGCGTTGGAAGCAGTTCAGAGAAGGTTTACTAGATTAATACCTGGAATGGGCGGGTTGTCTTATGAGGAAAGGTTGGACAGGCTAGGCTTGTATCAGCTGGAGTTTAGAAGAGTAAGAGGTGACTTGATTGAAACATATAAGATCCTGAGGGGTCTGGACAGAGTGGATGTGGGAGAATCTAGAACTAGGGGTCACTGTTTAAAAATAAGGGGTCACCCATTTAAGACAGAGATGAGGAGAAATTTTTTCTCACAGAGGGTCGTGAGTCTTTGGAACTCTCTTCCTCAGAGGGCGGTGGAAGCAGAGTCTTTGAATATTTTTAAGACAGAGGTAGATAGATTCTTGATAAGCAAGGGGGTGAAAGGTTATCAGGGGTAGGCGGGAAGGTGGAGTAATCAGATCAGCCATGATCTTATTGAATGGCGGAGCAGGCTCGAAGGGCCGAGTGGCCTATTCCTGCTCCTAGTTCATATGTTCATATGTTCGTATGTTCGTATGTATGTTCGTATGTAAAAGTAGCGCCCCGGTGAAGTTAGTGCCCCAAAGGGGGCGCGACCCAATTTTTCCCCCCATGACTCTATGACAATTGAGGAGCAGATGTGCTCACTCTTATGACTGCCAGACTGGGTATCAAGTATGACGAACATGATCAAGCCAAACAAGCTGTGAATTTAAATTCACGTCAAGCAATTAAGAGTGCATTCTGTCCATTATCAACAATTATTCATTTGGAGAATATCAACGGCGATGCATGCCATCTGCTATACCGGCTTCAGAGGAATCGACCAAATTAAGTCTGTTCACTCAGCCAGTTTTTAGGTATGATGAACTATCTTTCAAAGTTTTTGCCACGTTTATTGATTGTAACTCAAGCAGTGGGATATCTGCAAGATAAAAGTGAAATATTACATTAAAATAAACAATCTATGCTAAAAGGAAGCAAAGCAGAAAGGCTAAATTATTCAGTCATGGCAATCATTTGATGTATTGCTGTCTTGGAAAACGCTAGCTCGTGGTTTGTGTTATCATATAGGGAAATTTCAGAATTTCTTATCATTTTTAGAGTTCTGAAATGGAGTAAGGATTATTAGTTCTCAGGTTCAAAGAACAAATCTGTCAGAATCACGTGCACACACTGTATGATTTAATTAGAATTAATTTGAGGATTTATTTCACCGCATTTTACAGAGCAATAACATAACATAACTTGCACAAATTTCAAGACACCAATTTGCAGTAAAATTCTGCTGTTAGTCTAGAAATGATAGCATCTGTTAAACCAGGGCAAGCTCCTGACAGACGATCGATTCACTGCAAAAATGTTTGTTACTCTTTGGAGCATTCTGCTGATTACCCTGATGGGTGGCATAAGAACATAGAAAATAGGAGCAGGAGCAGGCCATTCGGCCCCTCGAGCCCGCTCCGCCATTTAATGAGATCGTGGCTGATCCGATCTTGGCCCCAACTCCACTTTCCTGCCCGCTCCCCATAACCCTTGACTCCCATGTTGCTCAAAAATCTGTCTGTCCTGATCTTTGAAGAGTGAATTTCACTCCACCAACAGTGGTTCTGGTTTCACTCTCTTGTGTTCTGTCGTTTCTGATCCTGGGTGATCATTTATAGTGGGTAATAAAGTGAAGCAGGATGTCATTATGAAAATAAAATCTATTTAACTTTCATTTAATCAGTGCTTCCCATAAGAATATGAAAGGCGATTTGACATTCAAAGTACAGGCAAAGTGCTAAAAATCAAAGTGAAGGAACCAAAGGCATTTTATCAGTGTTCTTGCAACTGAGTACTTTTCAAAGGGATTTGAGTGAAGTATTTGCATATTTGACAAACTTAGGAACATGGGAACAGGAGGAGGCCATTTAGCCCCTCGAGCCTGTTCCGCCATTCAATGAGATCATGGCTGATCTGCGACCTAACTCCATATACCCGCCTTTGGCCCATATCCCTTAATACCTTTGGTTAACAAAAATCTATCAATCTCAGATTTAAAATTAACAATTGATCCAGTATCAATTGTCGTTTGCGGAGAGAGTTCCAAACTTCCACCACCCTTTGTGTGTAGAAGTGTTTCCTAACTTCATTCCTGAAAGGTCTGGCTCTATTTTTAGGCTATGCCCCCTAGTCCTAGACTCCCCAACCAGCGGAAATAGTTTCTCTCTATCTACCCTATCTGTTCCCCTTAATATCTTGAAAACTTCGATCAGATAACCCCTTAACCTTCTAAATTCCAGGGAATACAACCCTCACTTATTTCCAACCATACTGTTTTAATTGTAGGACAAAAAATCAATTTTTCTTTGGATATTTTCCATGTGAAAAACAAATCCTGCTCTATTCAATTTTTTTTTTACTCGTTTATGGGATGTGGGCATCACTGGCAAGGCCAGCATTTATTGCCCATCCCTAATTGCCCCTGAGAAGGTGGTGGGGAGCCGCCTTCTTGAACCGCTGCAGTCCATGTGGTGAAGGTACTCCTACAGTGCTGGTAGGGAGGGAGTTCCAGGATTTTGACCCAGTGACTATGAAGGAACGGCGATATATTTCCAAGTCAGGATGGTGTGTGACTTGAAGGTGGTGGTGTTCCCATGCGCCTGCTGCCCTTGTTCTTCCAGGTGGTAGAGGTCATGGGTTTGGGAGGTGCTGTCGAAGAAGCCTTGGCGAGTTGCTGCAGTGCATCTTGTAGAAGGTACACACTGCAGCCACGGTGGAGGGAGTGAATGTTTAAGGTGATGGTTGGGGTGCCAGTCAAGCGGGCTGCTTTGTCCTGGATGGTGTCGAGCTTCTTGAGTGTTGTTGGAGCTGCAAATGGAGCGTATTCCATCACACTCCTGACTTGTACCTTGGTGGAAAGGCTTTGGGAGTCAGAAGGTGAGACACTTGCCGCAGAATACCCAGCTTCTGGCCTGCTCTTGTAGCCACAGTAATTATGTGGCTGGTCCAGTTAAGTTTCTGGTCAATGGTGACCTCCAGGATGTTGATGGTGGAGGATTCGGCGATGGTAATGCCGTTGAATGTCATGGGGAGGTGGTTAGACTCTCGCTTGTTGGAGATAGTCATTGCCTGGCACTTCAGTGGTGCAAAAGTTAACTGCCACTTATCAGCCCAAGCCTGAACGTCGTCCAGGTCTTGTTGCATGCGGGCATGGACTGCTTCATTATCTGTGGAGTTGTGAATGGCGCTGAACACTGTGCAGTCATCAGCGAACATCCCCATTTCTGACCTTATGTTGGAGGGAAGGTCATTGATGAAGCAGCTGAAGATGGTTGGGCCTAGGACACTGCCCTGAGGAACTCCTGCAGCGATGTCCTGGGGCTGTGATAATTGACTTTCAACCACCACATCCATCTTACTTTGTGCTAGGTATGACTCCAGCCAGTGGAGCGTTTTCCCCCTGATTCCCATTGACTTCAGTTTTACTAGGGCTCCTTGATTCCACACTTGGTCAAATGCTGCCTTGATGTCAAGGGCAGTCACTCTCACCTCACCTCTGGAATTCAGCTCCTTTGTCCATGTTTGGACCAAGGCTGTAATGAGGTCGGGAGCTGAGTGGTCTTGGCGGAACCCAAACTGGGCATCAGTGAGCAGGTTATTGGTGAGTAAGTGCCACTTGATAGCACTGTCGATGACACCTTCCATCACTTTGCTGATGATTGAGAGTAGACTGATGGGGCGGTAATTGGCCAGGTTGGATTTGTCCTGCTTTTTGTGGACAGTATATACCTGGGCAGTTTTCCACATTGTCGGATAGATGCCAGTGTTGTAGCTGTACTGGAACAGGTTTGAAACGTACACACTGATTTTTGCAGAGAAATACTGTCTCAGCAATCATTTTTAAGAACATAAGAACATAAGAAATAGGAGCAGGAGTCGGCCATACGGCCCCTCGAGCCTGCTCTACCATTCAATAAGATCATGGCTGATCTTCGACCTCAACTCCACTTTCCCGCCCGATTTCTCATATCCCTTGATTCCCCGAGAGTCCAAAAATCTATCGATCTCAGCCTTGAATATACTCAATGACTCAGCATCCACAGCCCTCTGGGGCAGAGAATTCCAAAGATTCACAACTCTCTGAGTGAAGAAATTCCTCCTCATCTCAGTCTTAAATGGCCAACCCCTTATCCTGAGACTATGCCCCCTAGTTCTAGACTCTCCAGCCAGGGGAAACAACCTCTCAGCATCTACCCTGTCAATCCCCCTCAAAATCTTATATGTTTCAATGAGATTACCTCCCATTCTTCTAAACTCCAGAGAGTATAGGCCCATTCTACACAATCTCTCGTCATAGGACAGCCCCCTCATCCCAGGAATCAATCTAGTGAACCTTTGTTTTACTGCCTCTAAGGCAAATATATCTTTCCTTAATAAGGAGACCAGAACTGTGCACAGTACTCCAGGTGTGGTCTCACCAAAGCCCTGTACATTTGTAGCAAGACTTCCTTACTCTTATACTCCAACCCCCTTGCAATAAAGGCCAACATGCCATTTGCCTTCCTAATTGTTTGCTCTACCTGCATGCTAACTCTCTGTGTTTCCTGTACAAGCACAATACCAATATTTAATAGTTTCTCACCATTTGAAAAATATTCTGTTTTTCTATTGGATGCTTGGATACATTACGCTCGGTTTCTTCATCTAAGTCATTAATATAGATTGTAAATAGCTGAGGCCCAAGCACTGATCCTTGCGGCACCCCATTAGTTAAAGCTTACCAACCTGAAAATGACCCGTTTATCCCTACTCTCTGTTTTCTGTCCTCTATTAACCAATCCTCTATTCATGTTAATATATTACCCCCAACCCCATGAGCCCTTATCTTGCATAGCAACCTATTATGTGGCACCTTATTGAATGCCTTTTGGAAATCCAAATATACTACATCCACTGGTTCCCCCTTTATCTACCCTGCTGGTTACATCCTCAAAAAACTCTAATAAATTTGCCAAACACGATTTCCCTTTCATAAAACCATGTTGACTCTGCCTAATCATGTTATGATTTTCTAAGTGCCCTGTTACCACTTCCGTAATAATGGATTCCAGCATTTTCCCGATGACTGATGTCAGGCTAACTGACCTATAGTTCCCTGTTTTCTCTCTCCCTCCTTTCTTGAATAGCGGTGTTACATTTGCTACCTTCCAATCTGCTAGAAACTAGAGAATTTTGGAAGATCACAACCAATGCATCCACTATCTCTGCAGCCACCTCTTTTAGAACCCTAGGAGGTAGGCCATCAGGTCCAGGGGATTTGTTGACTTTTATTCCCATTAGTTTCTCAAGTACTTTTTTCTACTGGTATTAACTACTTTAAGTTCCTCACTCTCATTAGCCCCTTAGTTCCCCACTACTTTTGGTATGCTTTTTGTGTCTTCTACCTTATTCCCCATTTTAATTTCTCCTGTCTCAGCCTCTAAGGGACCAACACTTACTTTTGCTACTCTCTTCCTTTTTACATACTTGTAGAAGCTCTTGCAATCTGTTTTATATTTCTTGCTAGTTTACTCACATATTCTATTTTCTCCCTTTTTATCAATTTTTTGGTCATCCTTTGCTGGTTTCTAAAGCTCTCCCAATCCTCAGGCTTACTTCTATCCTTCACAACATTTTAAGCCTCTTCTTTTAATCTAATACTATCCTTAACTTCTTTAGTTAGCCATGGACGGATCACTTTTCCCACGGAGATTTTATTTCTCGATGGAATGTATGTATATTCGTTGAGAATTTTGGAATATTTCTTTAAATGTTCGCCACTGCTTATCTATCGCCATACCTTTTAATCTAATTTCCCAATCTAAAAAACTTTTTAAAAACTTGTCCTTGGGATGTGGGCAACACTGGCAAGGCCGGCATTTATTGCCCATCCCTAGTTGCCATGAGAAAGAGGTGGTGAGCAATGCTCCCTTTAATTTTTTGGGGGTGCGCGGTCCCTTTAAGGAGTTGCGCAGCCCATTCAAAATAGCGGGCATGCGGGGGTTTCTCCTTTTGAAAAGCTGGTGAGCCGGCTGCGCGGGAACTTAAAGGGAACATTGGTGGTGGGCTTTTTCCTTGAACTGCTGCAGCCTTTGTGCTGCTGATGCTCCCTTGATGTTGTTACGTAAGGAATTGCCTTCATTAGCCGAGGCATAGAATATAAGAGCAGGGAGGTTATGATGGAGCTGTACAAAACGCTAGTTAGGCCACAGCTGGAATACTGTGTGCAGTTCTGGTCGCCACACTATAGGAAGGATGTGATTGCATTGGAGAGGGTGCAGAGGAGATTCACCAGGATGTTACCTGGGCTGGAGTGCTTCAGCTATGAAAAGAGACTGGACAGGCTGGGGTTGTTTTCCTTAGAGCAGAGAAGGCTGAGGGGGGACCTGATTGAGGTGTACAAAATTATGAGGGGCATAGATAGGGTAGATAGAAAGGAACTTTTCCCCTTAGTAGAGGGGTCAATAACCAGGGGGCATAGTTTCAAGGTAAGGGGCAGGAGGTTTAGAGGGGATTTGAGGAAAAACTTTTTCACCCAGAGGGTGGTTGGAATCTGGAACTCACTGCCTGAAAGGATGGTAGAGGCAGGAACCCTCACAACATTCAAGAAGCATTTAGATGAGCACTTGAAATACCATAGCATACAAGGCTACAGAACAAGTGCTGGAAAATGGGATTAGAATAGACAGGGCTTGATGGCCAGCGTGGACACGATGGGCCGAAGGGCCTCTTTCTGTGCTGTATAACTCTATGACTCTATGACTCTATGAATTCCAGGTTTCTGACCCAATGATGATAAAGGAACGGTGAGTTATATTTCCACATCAAGGTGGTGGATGACCTGGAGGTCTTGGTGTTCCCATGATCCTGCTGCTTTCGTCCTTCTCGGTGGCAGAAGTCACGGGGTTGGAAAGTTCTGGTGGAATAAGCTCGGTGAATTGCTGCAGTTTTCAAATGATCCTGCACTTTTCCATCATTTTAGTCTGCATTACAACTGAGCACAGTAAAGTGAGGTAAATGCTAGAAAAGTGGTTTCAAATGAAAAATTGAAAAATGTGTTACATTTGCCATACTAAATTATTTACATTTTGTATTTGCTGTTTCAGGTTTCTCTTTGTCCAATCAGTGTTACTGAACACCATCACGACACACTCAAAATAACATGTTCAGTGTATTGACTTAGCTCTCACCCAATAAGGAAGTTTTGTCAGGAAAACCAACAATGACTGCTGTGCAAAACAAAGTCCAAGGGCAGAATTGTCTGCCCGCTGAGGATGTTTCGGCAGTATACCAAACCGGGAATGCATGCATTTACTACCAGCAGCACATTAAGCGGAGTGAGCCTTAGCTTAGTCATAGCATTCCCCATCTCTCAGTCAGAAGGTTAATGAGCTTGAGCTCAAGCTCCAATCCAGACAGTCCTGGCAAGCGCAGATGAGGGCCCCGGGCTCTGAAATAATGGTTGACATCCAGCGGGGTACTCGCATCCGATGGGAGTGGAGTTTTTTTTAATTTATTCGATCATGGGATGTGAGCGTCGCTGTCAAGGCCAGCATTTACTGCCCATCCCTAATTGCCCTTGAGAAGGTGGTGGTGAGCCGCCTTCTTGAACCGCTGCAGTCTGTGAGCAGTTTGGTCCGACTGAGTGGCTTGCTAGGCCATTTCAGAGGGCAGTTAAGAGTCAACCACATTGCTGTGGGTCTGGAGTCACATATAGGCCAGACCGGGTAAGGGCGGCAGATTTCCTTCCCTAAAGGACATTAGTGAACTACAACACTAAAGCTGTTTCCTCTGGTTACCGGCCCACTCGGTTGTGGAAACAGTTTCTCCTTATTTACTCTATCAAAACCTCTCATCATTTTGAATTATTAAAGCATCCTTTAACCTTCTCTGTTGTAAGGAGAACAAGCCCAGCCTCTCTCGTCTCACCGCATAGCTGAAGTCCCCTATCCCTGGTAACATTCTAGTAAATTGCCAAGGCTTCTTCGGCAGCACCTCCCAAACCCGCGACCTCTACCATCTGGAAGGACAAGGGCAGCAGGCGCATGGGAACACCACCACCTCCAAGTTGCCCTCCAAGTCACACACCATCCTGACTTGGAAATATATCGCCAATCCTTCATCGTCGCTGGGTCAAAATCCTGGAACTCCCTCCCTAACAGCACTGTGGGAGCACCTTCACCACACGGGACTGCAGCGGTTCAAGAAGGCAGCTCACCACCACCTTCTCAAGGGCAACTAGGGATGGGCAATAAATGCTGGCCTCGCCAGCGACCCCCAGATCCCATAAACAAATTTTTTTTTTAAATCTCCTCTGCACCCTCTCCAAGGCCTTGACATCCTTCCTAAAGTGTGGTGCCCAGAATTGGACACAATACTCAAGCTGAGGCCTAACCAGTGAGTAAAGTTTTGCCCTCTGTTGTTTGGCAATCTACTTCATTTTGTTGGTTTGGTTTGGGTGGTTGGGTTAAGGTTGCTCCTGTAATTTTTTACATTCAGTGGCTCATTAGCTGCTCGAGAGTTGTTGGAGAATCGTTGTTACAGGTGGGTCTTGATGAGCTGCTCGATTTTATGGCCAACAAAATCATTTTCTCAGGAGGCACGCACCATCCAAAACTGCGCTTCAACGATTTTGCTAGCAGTTCATAAATTTTGCGGCATATTGATTTTTAAAAATCATTATTATTTTTGAGATAAAAAAAGAAATATGATCCAAAGTTTTTAAAGCAATATTATTAGGCCCACTATTGTGACTGGAGGCAATAGCACAAGAAAGAAAAGAAAGACTTGCATTTATATAGCGCCTTTCACGACCACCGGTGTAGTCACTGTCGTAATGTAGGAAACGCGGCAGCCAATTTGCACACAGCAAGCTCCCACAAACAGTAATGTGACAATGACCAGCTAATCTGTTTTTGTTATGTTGATTGAGGGATAAATATTGGCCAGGACACCGGGGTTAACTCCCCCTGCTCTTATTCGAAATAGTGCCGTGGGATCTTTTATGTCCACCTGAGAGCAGACGGGGCCTCGGTTCAACGTCTCGTCTGAAAGATGGCACCTCCGACAGTGCAGCACTCCCTCAGTACTGCACTGGAGTGTCAGCCTAGATTATTGTGCTCAAGTCTCTGGCGTGGGACAAGCGGCCTTATGCTTGAACAGAGAGCTAGCCTCAGCAGATTCTGCGAGGTCAGCTTTTCCTCCTCATTTCAGTTTGCCAGAGTGGGGAGGGGAGCTGAAAAATCTGGCAAGGTGGGAGCTCCTTATGGATTGTTGTTCAACATTAAAGGGGAGGGTTTTTTTTGTGAGCCAAATCATTGTGATCAACTCAGTAGCAGAGCTTTCAGTCATCTAGTCCCCGCTTTGTGGAAATCCCTTCCTAAATGTCTCAGCCTCCCTCTCCACTTTAAACAACATTCTCAAAACCCATCTTTTCACACGAACCTTCAGCCAGTCCTTTTCAACTCTCTCCACTGACTATTCTGCAAAGGGCCTTGGGATGTTTTGTAAGTTGAAAGCACCATATAAATGCAAGTAGTTGTTACTGGTTAATTGGACGGCTCTTTCAAAGAGTTGGCACAGGCACGATGGGCCAAATGGCCTCCTTCTGTGCATTCTAATTCTATGATAGCCTGACAGAGAATCATAATACCAAGCACATTCCACGACAGGGGCGGGAAGGTGGGGGGCTAAAGATATACAAGAGTACATTGTCTGCATTCAGGAAACACCTCCACAAAGAGTTATGGACAAATTCGCCCTCCCACCCACCCCAAACTCCATTTAATGAGGGCACATAGGATTAGGCCATTTAGCCCCTCGAGCCTGTTCCGCCATTCAATGAGATCATGGCTGATCTGTGATCTAACTCCATAGACCCGCCTTTGCCCCATATCCCTTAATACCTTTGGTTAACAAAATTCGATCAATCTCAGATATAAAATTAACAATTGACCCAGCATCAATTGCTGTTTCCTAACTTCACTCCTGAAAGGTCTGGCTCTAATCTTTAGACGATGCCCCCTAGTCCTAGAATCCCCAACCAGCGGAAATAGTTTCTCTCTATCTACCCTATCTGTTCCCCTTAACATCCTGAAAACTTCGATCAGATCACCCCTTAACCTTCTAAATTCCAGGGAATACAATCCTAGTTTGTGTAATCTCTCCTCGTAATTTAACACTTGGAGTCCAGGTATCATTCTGGTAAACCTACGCTGCAATCCCTCCGAGACCAATATATCCTTACGAAGGTGTGGTGCCCAGAACTGCTCACAGTACTCCAGTTGTGGTCTAACCAGGGTTTTGTATAGCTGTAGCATAACTTCTACCCCCTTGTATTCTAGTCCTCTAGATATAAAGCCCAGCGTTCCATTAGCCTTTTTGATTATTTTCTGTACTTGTCCATGATATTTTAATAATCTAAGTCTCTTTGGACCTCAACTGTTTCTAGCTTTTTACCATTTATGATTTATCCTTTTTAGGTCCAAAGTGGATGACCTCACACTTGCCTACATTGAAATCCATTTGCCACAGTTTTGCCCATTCGCTTAATCTATTAATATCTCTTTGTAATTTTATGCTTCCATCCACACTGCCTACAAAGCCGCCGATCTTTGTGTCATCGGCACCTTGGAGGTCCTGTTACAGGAGGTGCAGCAAAGGAGGGGAAGGGGAGCCAACTTTGGAGCAGAAGACCATCCATCCGCCTGTGAAGAGCCAAGTGGATGCTGCCTGGGTGGAGCTTGCTGAGGGAGTCAATGCAGCCAGACCTGGGAGTGAATGAGGGAGAAGCTTTCAGGTATCAGGAGGAGCAGCAAGGCAAGTGCATCCACCTTTGAACACATCACTACTATTGGGGCCTAGCATTCCTGGCAACAAACTGAAACGGTAAGCCTACGCACCCCCGTGGAGATAACACATAAATCACGGAGACAACCTTTATCCTTTTCGACACATTATTGTTCTATTGCAGGAATGCTGTAAAGCACATTTTGCGTGGGGCCCATAAATATCTTGCACTGTGTCACATAAATGTTCAAAACTGCAGCAGCTACATGCTTGCTTTATTGTAATAGATTCACAAGGGGAGGGCTGTGGGCTGGGCACAGAGGTGGTTGTCTCGGTGCCCTGCCTAATTCTACCATCCAGCTGTCTTATGTGCGGAATAGCCACCGTGAAGACAATCGCACCGGAGGTGAACCCGCCAAACCCAAGCAGTCGTCTTTGTCATAGAAACATAGAAGATAGGAGCAGGAGTAGGCCATTCGGCCCCTCGAGCCTGCTCCGTCATTCGATGAGATCATGGCTGATCATCCAAACTCAGTACCCTGTCCCTGCCTTCTCCCCATATCCCTTGATACCTTTAGCTTTAAGAAATATATCTAACTCATTCTTGAATGTATTTAATGACTTGGCCTCAACTACCTTCTGTGGTAGAGAATTCCACAGGTTCACCACTCTCTGGGTGAAGAAATTCTTCCTCATTTCTGTCCTAAATGGCTTACCCCTTATCCTTAGATTATGACCCCTGGTTCTGGACTCTCCGACCATCGGGAACATTCTTCCTGCATCGAATGTTCCCGGGAGGGGAGGCGGGAGCCATCCTCAATCCAGAGTCTATACAAGGATTAGGGGAGGGGGAGCCTGGTGCCACAGCGCAGCAATTTTTCAGTGCAGTGCTGAGGGAGTGCTGCACTGTCGGAGGTGCCGTCTTTCGGATGAGACGTTAAACCGAGGCCCCGTCTGCCCTCTCAGGTGGACGCAAAAGATCCCACGGCCACTATTTGAAGAACAACAGGGGAATTCTCCCAGTGTTCTGGCCGATATTTATCCCTCATTTATTGCATTGCTGTTTGTGGTTCCTTGCTGTGGGTAAGTTGGCTGCTGTGCTTCCTGCGACTACGCTTCACAAGTATTTGATTGGCTGCAAAGCGTTTTGGGCCATCCTGAGGTCTTGAAAGTTGTTATATAAATGGAAGTTAGTTCTTTCATTCTCTCTTTATCGCGCTCTCTCTCAAATCTTGCCATGAGACTCAAACCCACAACCTTTAAGTCCAAAGGTAACAGCGATGCCAGCTGAGGCAAGCTGACATATAAAGGAACGCAGATTGACTTAATTCAGATTGAATTCCATTAAGCCCACACTACTCCACCATCTCTTGCTCACCTCTTTAAGTAACTGACTCATTTTTCTAACACCACCTGCAGCCCAGATATAGAATATAAAGCGTGAATCCGTCATCCACTGCTCCCAGTAGGAAGTGACGGCAAAAGAGGGCATATTTTGGAAAATCGCAGGTGCACAGCATCTTTCCATGTCAATAGGTGAAAAGTATCACAGGCTGCCTACCTACCATGTCGCAGATACAAAAGCAAAATACTGCGGATGCTGGAAGTCTGAAATAAAAACAGAAAATGCTGTGTCTTTCCAGCATTTTCTGTTTTTATTACGATGTCAGCATCGTATTAAGTACCCAACGTCACTCCTTGCTGGAAGTACCGGGTTGCAGAATCACCTCAAAACTTTAAATGTATCTGCTGTGAAGCCAGGCTCCAATATACACCCAATTTCAGGAAGAATATTTATGTGTCAGATCAGAGTACTTTCTAAATAGTAAAAAGCTAGAAACATGTTCTTTACAAACATCTTCATAATTTTGTTACATGTGGCGCACAGAGGGAAATCTTTCCCCACACCATGGAAGAATTGAACAAAATAAATATGTTGGGGTATAGAAACGCATGGTGTAACCATGTGGGCTCCCGGTGATCATTCATATCTGTTGATTCTTGAAACTATCAGGTGCGGGCAGTGATATTGCTGATCTGTCCACAGTTATACTATTCTGTCCCCCTAAACAGAATGGTCATCAGTGCCTGGGTGGCAATATCTAGGAATTGGTCCTGTATGGTGGGTAAAAGATATTGCAAAACCAGGCTCGCAGAAATATAGGTTCAGAATGTCTCACTATTCTGGCGCGTAACCTTCATGCCACTAGATGTCCTTTAGATAATGGCCCAGAAATTGATCTCGCTCTGTTCCCGCGGGGGTAAGGAGCAGGCGCGATCTCTCACTCCGCGTTGGCTTTTTCAGATCCAGCTCGCACGAACTTGATGTTCCAGACATCAGCTGGGCAGTGCTTGCGTATCCCACCGGCGTAGTGAATTCGTGCGAGCTGTGGGATCACGTGACTCAGTTAGAGCCAATGGCAGCACACCATCTTCCATTCATAAGTTTCACATACGTGCTGTGAAAGCTATGAATCTTACACCCCCCCAAAATAACAGCTAAACCTCAATTAAATTTTAAAAAAAAACCATCACATTAATAAAATAAGTATAGTTAAATAAATTAACCATTTTAAATAAAAAATTAAATTTTTTGAAAAATTTAAAATCTTTTAAAAAGTTATAAAAATAAACTTACCTGTCTTTAAAGTCTCTAAAAAAGATATACCTGTTAAAAAAAATTCAAAAAAATACTTAATTCACTACTTACCTTGTTAAAAGTGGGTCTTACTCCTCCTTTTTCCATTTCTAAAATCTTCCGTCCTTACCTGCGCGTCCAAAGCACTAAGTGCACAGCGTGCGCGCAGCCTGTAGCGCGCACGCGATGCACCGAGGAACCGCCCCCTTTTCCAAAGACCAAGTGCCAGTTTTCAGCGCATGCGCAGGGCATGCAGAAAACCGGCAATTGGAGAGAGAATACGCGAGAGTACGCAGTGCGTACTCTCGCGCAGCGGGATCAATTTTTGGCCCAATAACTACTGTCGTGCAGAGTTTCTAACCCTAAAAGAACCTGTTTACAATCAAAGGGCGATTCTTCCGTTAAAGATATGCAGGTGGACTTTTTCCGTGTTGACTAAGGATGGAATAAATGAATCCTAGCCTTGATTTTCAAGCAGCAAAACTCTACTGGAATGATGATGTGAATAGTGCTACTGTGCACATGAAGGAGTTGATGCTGGCATGGCAGTCAATGGGAACATTATTATGAATGTGGCTTTCTTGGTATAAATGAAATTTGATGTTATCAGAGTTGATCCTGATGGGTTCCCATGCATTTACACAGTGCCCCAACTTTTCTCATTATATTTTATAAATAGAGTCAAGGGGCTGGATTTTCAATGACCCATGGAGTCGGGTTTGGAGGCGGGGTGGGGGGGGGGGTGTTAAAGTTGCAGATTCGGGGGTCCCGACCCCATCCCGACTCCAACCCGCCTCCATGCCAGTTTCTCTGGCGGCGGGTACCCGACCTGGTCTGAGACCCGACTCCCCTGAGGCGGGAAGGGATTAGTGACAATTAACTGCCTGTTAACAGGTAGTTAACAGACAGTTTTTTGCATAATCCCTATTTTAAAAAGAAAAGTGTGGGCTTCCCGACAGGTGGCTACCACGCCAAGTAATCGGGGCGGGCCGTGGGTCTGCAGGGGTTGGAGGGGTCGATATGTCCGGTGGGCAGGTGAGTGATGGGTGCATGTGTGCAGAGGTAAGTGTGTAAGGTAAGTGCTAAGTGTTGAAAAAAGTTTTACTTACCTTAACTTCCTCCTGCAGGTGTCAGCCCTTCAGTTCTCGGGAGTTAGAAATCTCACCGGCACAGAAAGCAGGAAAGCCGTGGTTCTGTCAAAAACGGCAACCTTCTGTTTTCTGTGCCGGAATGATTTCTAACTCAGCCTGAAAGGAAGGACTGAAGTTAGAAATCATATTGTGAGTGTTTGACAGCTTCACAGAGCTGTCAAACGCTGATATTTCTTCTGTCAAAAGCTCTTGACAGATGAAATGTCAATCTGTGACGTCACCTGTTGTTGGGTGGCCCTTAATTGGCCTGCTGAGCCCACTGGGCGGGCTCAACAAGGTCAATCAAGGGAAAATACAGTGGGTGGGCCACATCTCGATGGAGGCGGGTTCACAAGCCAGAATGTGTGATTCCCGACCCCAACACGACTCCAACTTCAAAATCCAGCCCATAGAGTCATAATGGCACGAAAGGAGGCCATTCGGCCCATCGAGTCCGTGCCGGCTCTCTGTAGAGCAATCCAGTCAGTCCCATTCCCCCGCTCTATCCCCGTAGCCCTGCAAGTTTATTTCCCTCAAGTGCCTATCCAGTCTCCACCTTGAAAACATTGAGTGTCCGCTTCCACCACTTCCGTCGGCAGCGAATTCCAGGTCATCACCACTCGCTGCGTAAAAAAGTTTTTCCTCACATCCCCCCTGTATCTCTTGCCCAAAACTTTAAATCTGTGTCCCCTAGTCCCTTGTACCATCAACTAGTGGGAACAGCCTTTCCCCATCTAGCCTATCCAAACCCGTCATAATCTTGTACACCTCTATCAAATCACCCCTCAACCTCCTTTGCTCTAACGAAAACAAATCCAGCTTCTACAACCTGTCCTTGTAGCTAAGATCCCCCATTCCCGGAACCATTCTGGTAAATCACCTCTGCACCCTCTCAAGGGCCTTCACATCCTTCCTAAAGTGTGGTGATCAGAACTGGACGCAATACTCCAGTTGTGGCCTAACCAGCGCTTTATAAAGGTTCAGCATAACTTCTCTACTTTTGTACTCAATACCTCTATTTATGAAGCCCAAGATCCCATATGCTTTGTTAACCACTCTCTCAATATGTCCTGCCACCTTCAGGGACCTATGCACATTAACTCCCAGGTCCCTCTGTCCCTGCACACTCTTTAAAACTGTGCCATTAAGTGTATATTGCCTCTCCCTGTTCCTTCTGCCAAAATGCATCACCTCACACTTCTCTGTATTAAATTCCATCTGCCACTTGTCTGCCCATTCTGCTAGCCTTTCTATGTCCTGTTGCAGTCGATTGATATCCTCACTGGTTGCCACACCCTCAAGTTTGGTGTCATCGGCAAATTTAGAAATTCTACTTTGTATTGCAATATCCAGGTCACTTATATATATCAAAAAAAGCAGTGGCCCCAGCACTGACCTTTGGGGAACACCACTGTCTACCATCCTCCAGTCTGGAAAACAGCCATTTACCACAACTCGCTGTTTTCTGTCCTTAAGCCAATTCCTTATCCAAGCTGCCACTGAGCCGTCTCCTGCCATAGAAAACAGCTTGTTCACGGGGTTATTATCAGTACAGTGTATAGCTCAAAGGGATTTGCAATCAGGAAGCATTTTCTAAACCTCTCCGCCTCTCTCTCCTTCTTTGACGTTCCTTAAAACCTACCTCTTTGACCAAGCTTTTGGTCACCTGTCCTAATATCTCCTTATGTGGCTCGGTGTCATTTTGTTTGATAATCGCTCCTGTGAACCACCTTGGGACATTTTACTACGTTAAAGGCGCTATATAAATGCAAGTTGTTGTTGTTGTTGATAGTATAAAATGGGTGACAGCAAATCTCTCCGATTTTTATTTCCATTGAAGTCAAGTTCTACCCAAGCAAGTCTAGGTCAATCAGTCCTGATAAAGTGTCCCACCCAAAAATATTATCCTTTCTTTCTCTTTCGGATGTTGAATGACCTGCTTTGCATTTACAGCATTTTCCATTTTTACAAGAGATGTGGTTTACAAGCAACTGATGGGCACAAGGCACCATCAAGAAAGCAGTTGACTAGTGGAGATTCCAGCCTCAGGGATCCTGATACACTTTTTGATCTTTGTGATGTCTTGCACTGTGGATCTGGGCTCTTTACCCATGTTCTCATTTTAAACAAAGAGCATTTGGTAAACTCAGTGGTACATTACTATGCTCCTGATGTGCCATATTTGATTGAATAGAGTAAAAGTGAACACTCAGTGGCTGTGGTAATCCAGGAGTACTACTGTACACCTACTTTTGGATCACTGCGAAAGGTGCGCATTGATGCGAAAAGTAAGAGTGTAACATGGATGTCAGGGCCCAGTCTGACAGCCAAGCACACTGAAGCCAAACAATGTGAGCACTTACCAAAGGGCCACCTCACACCACTATAGGTTTGGACTGGCTGTGGTATAAGTTCAGCCTTGGGGTGAAGCTGCAGTCCCAGGTGATCCGTCTGACCTCCTGGAATGTTTTTAATGTTAGGACAGGGCAGAAGTGCCCAGCCACGTTCTCCAGCATTAAGGGCGTGGAGCTGTACCACGCACCCAGCTTCAATGTCACTGCCCCTGGGTGGCAGTCAGACCAAAGTCAGTGTGCTTTTCAACAAGGGGCTGCTGACTGTGCATCTCAACCAGCAGATATCCTCTGGGATAATTGGCTGCAATATAAGTGCAGCCTAAATGGCAATTTTTAGCACATGGTATGTTCAGTTGCCACATCATTAAAATTCTTGCCTGCAAAAGTTTAAAATAAAAGTGATAGGTACATAAGAACATAAGAAATAGGAGCAGGAGTAGGCCATTTGGCCCCTCGAGCCTGCTTCACCTGTTCATGGTTGATCTTCTACCTCATCTCCACTTTCCTGCACTATCCCCATATCCCTTGATTCCCTTAATATTCAAAAATCTATCAATCTCTGTCTTGAATATACTCAACGACTGAGCCTCCACAGCCCTCTGGGGTAGAGAATTCCAAAGATTCACCACCCTCTGAGTGAAGAAATTTCTCCTCATCTCAGTCCTAAATGGCCGACCCCTTATTCTGAGACTGTGACCCCTGGTTCTCGACTCCCCAGCCAGGGGAAACATCCTCCCTGCATCTACCCTGTCAAGCCCTCTAAGAATTTTGTATGTTTCAATGAGATCACCTCTCATTCTTCTAAACTCTAGAGAATATAGGCTCAGTCTACTCAATCTGTCCTCATAGGACAATCCCCCCATTCCAGGAATCAGTCTGGTGAACCTTCATTGCACTCCCTCTATGGCAAGTATATCCTTCCTTAGGTAAGGAGACCAAAACTGTACACAATACTCCAGGTGTGGTCTCACCAGTGCCCTATATAATTGCAGTAAGAAGTCTTTACTCTTATACTCAAATCCTCTTGTAATAAAGGCCAACATACCATTTGCTTTCCTAATTGCTTGCTGTACCTGCATGTTAACTTTCAGTGATTCGTGTACAAGGACACCCAGGTCCCTCTGAACACCAACATTTCCCAATCTCTCACCATTTCAAAAATACTCTGCTTTTCTATTTTTCCTACCAAAGTGGATAACTTCACATTTCTCCACATTATATTCTATTTGCCATATTCTTACCCACTCACTTAGCTTGTCTATATCCCCTTGAAGCCTCCTTGCATCCTCCTCACAACTTACATTCCCACCCAGCTTTGTATCATCAGTAAAGTTGGATATATTACATTTGGTCCCCTCATCCAAATCATTGATGTAGATTGTGAATAGCTGAGGCCGAAGCACTGATCCTTGCGGTACCCCACTAGTTACAGTCTGCCAACCCAAAAATGACCCATTTATTCCTACTCTCTGTTTTCTGTCCGTTAACCAATCCTCAATCCATGCTAGTATATTACCCCCAATCCCATGAGCCCTAATTTTGTTTAATAACCTCTTGTGTGGCATCTTATCGAATGCCTTCTGAAAATCCAAATACACCACATCCACTGGTTCCCCCTTATCTATTCTGCTAATTACAACCTCAAAAACTCCAACAGATTTGTCAAACACGATTTCCCTTTCATAAATCTGTGTTGACTCTGCCCAATCCTATTATTATTTTCTAAGTGCCCTGTTACCACATCCTTAATAATAGATTCTAGCATTTTCCCTACTACTGATGTCAGGCTAACTGGTCTGTAGTTCCCCGTTTTCTCTCTCCCTCCTTTCTTAAATAGTGGGGTTACATTTGCTACCTTCCAATCCGCAGGAACCATTCTAGAATCTATGTAATTTTGGAAAATGACAACCAATGCATCCACTATCTCTATAGCCACCTCTTTCAAAACCCTAGGATGTAGGCCATCAGGTCCATGGGATTTATCGGCTTTCAGTCCCATTCATTTCTCCAGTACTATTTTTTTACAAATACTAATTTCTTTCAGTTCCTCATTCTCGCTAGACCCTTGGTTCTCCACTATTTCCGTGAAGAATTTGCCTGGCACTCAGAGCGCAGGTTTGGAGGCAGGTCTGCTGTCAAAATTGCAAAGATTGACAGTGGGTAAGAAACCCGCTGTCAACCTGCCTCCATGCGAGTCTCCTACGTGTCGGGTCTGTCTGCGCAGAGTTGACCCGACACCAAGTGGCAGGGGAGACAATTTATATCATTAAATGGCTTGTTAACAGCCAATTTAATGCTATTTTGAGCCTACCTTGCAATTTTACGTGCTCCCCCATGGGTTACCCACTGCTCGGGGAACACGCCAGCTCACCCTGTCATGAGGTGAGTTTGCTTTGATTTATCTGATTACCTGACAGCTGCAGAAGTGGTATGAAGGATACCATGTTGCAGCTGTTCAGTTTCAGAGCTCAGAAATGTTGGTTACTGCATTTGTAAGACATATAGGCTTTCTGTAGCTTGCAAGTGTTTAGAGCCAACTGTATATCCAGTGCCACCTCATTGGAACAACCACCCTCTCTCACCATTGACAGATCGCTTCTGTCATCTCACCTGCAGCTGCCATCTATTGCAGCAACATCGGTGCCCTTGAAAAAATCACACCTTGGTCCTCTGAATCCTTCCACGATCAGCCCCAACACCAGCAGCACCAGGCACACCAACATCACAAACAACAACACCAACCTTCTCCGCCATCACCTGATGCTGCACAGGACACAGGGCATCAGCCCCTGACAACATTGCTGCCTGGGAGGCCAGCGATGGCATCACCATGGCCAGATTTACTTCACTTGATGCTGTAAACCCTGGCGACCACATGATGCACCAGGTTGACACCATCCCACACCAGCACCGTGAAGCATCCCTTTAATGTCCAAGCCATTCCATTCACGCTCATCATTATAGCGGGGGTGGTGGGGGGGGAGCGGCGGTGAAGTTATGTCTCAACAATCACTGGAACTCAGTAAGACACTTCTCAAGGTGCGTACAGATCTGTCCAATAAGGTGAAGCGTTGAAAATATAGATTTCACTGTATGTCAACACAATTCCAGAAACTTCACATGAACATTGGCTAAACCACCCAAGTGCCTACCCTTGTGTGTTGTTAGTTGTTATGCTTGCAGTAGGATTAGGGTGAGTGTGAGGGGTGGCTAGTGAGATGGGGAAGTGATAATATAGATAGAGAGAGATGGGTGGAGGTGCAAGGTAAGTTAGTGTGAGTAAAGATGTGCAGGAGTAGGGTAGGGAAGGCAGAGTGATGGGGATGTGATGAGTGGCACAGCAGGGTGAGGTTGAGCTTGGCATTGCAGTAATGTTTCGTGATCTACTGAGATCATTGAAAGGTTGATGCCACTACAGCCAGGCACTCCTGACGACATCCCTGCTTGTGTCCTCCTGTGCAATGTGCAACCAGGTTGCGTTGATTTCCTGGGGAGGTCTCTTCCGCCCATGGGAAGGAAAGAGAACCTCCCTGCGTGCTGTGATTCCCTCCATAAGCATATGGAGGGAGTCATGGGAGAGCCTGGGTGCAGCCGTGCACCTCTGTGCAGTGCTTGTCAGTGTTTGCAGCACCTCACTGCTGCAGAATACTGACAGCACAACTGTCAAAATCAATGTGGCCGTGGTCCCTTTAAGGAAACCGTCTGATGACGCATCATCAAATGACGTCATCAGACCTGCTGCCTGTTAATTGGCCAGGAACCCCGCAGGGTGGGCTTAACAAGGCCAATCTATGGAAAATCCTTTTGAGAGAACGGCTGCAGATGGGAGCAGGACCGGAAACCGCCAACCAGCTCTCCTGCCACCATCCCGCCTCCGCTGGGAAAATCCAGCCCAAAGTATTTGTTTAATTTCGCTGCCATTTCCTTATTCCCCATTATAATTTCTCCTGTCTCAGCCTGTAAAGGATCCACATTTACTTTTGTTAATCTTTTCCTTTTTACATACCTATAGAAGCTTTTACAATCTGTTTTTATGTCTCTCGCTAGTTTACTCTCATTATTCTATTTTCCCTTTCTTTATCAATTTCTTTGTCCTCCTTTGCTGAATTCTAAAATCCTCCCAATCCTCAGGCTTACTACTCTTTTTGTCAACATTATAAGCCTCTTCCTTTGATCTAATACTATCTTTAACTTCTCTTGTTAGCCACGGGTGGACCACTTTTCCTGTGGGGATTTTGTGCATTAAAGGAATGTATATTTGTTGTAAATTATGTATTAATTCTTTAAATGCTAGTCATTGCTTGTCTACTGGCATAATGTAGTTTCCCAATCTACCTTAGCCAACTCGCCCCTCATACCTACGTAGTTTGCTTTGTTTAGATTTAAGACCCTAGTTTTGGACTTAACTGAATCACTTTCAAACTCAATATAAAATTCCATCATATTATGGTCACTCTTCCCTAAAGGCCCCTTTACGACAAGGTTATTCATTAATCCCTTCTCGTTGCACAATACTAAATCTAAAATAGCCTGTCCCCTAGTTGGTTCCTCAACATAGTGATCTAGAAAAGAATCTTGCATACATTCCATACATAGTTAATGAAAGGAAAGTGGTGTTAATATGTTTTGAAACTGGCAATGTATGAAGCGCAGGCCTGACAAGTTGGAAGCACTTGGCAATTCTCAGAAGAATAAAGCAAGTCTGCGTCTGACATGCAGTTTGCTTTAAATAGCCAGACAAAATGATATATAAACCCAAAGAACAACAAACAGGCCATTAGATAGTGGAGAGAGTCTGGATACAAGGATTTAGGAACACTTGTCACTGGTGAGTTTACTCTTAAAATTTATATTTGCACAACTGGGATAGCAAAGTCTAGAATATCTAGTTTATAAAAGTTGTTAGTAAAATAACACACACGGAAAGATTTTAAACATACTAAATATTCTGAAAAACTGTATCTGAGTTAATAGTTTCCTCTAAAAGCATAAGATTGACCAACTTATAAGTTTAATTTCCTCTGTCTGTTATTTTTAGTGCACCTGTTAAGGTATTTGCATAAATTTCACTATTTAACCCAGTCAATATCCCGGTTATTTTAAATGTTACATTAAAATAAGGAAAACAAATATTTGCATTAACGTATTCGCCAGTGTGCTAAAAAATCCTAATTCAACTTCAGTGCTTATTAACTTGTTATCTGTACATCAACTGTTGGTGGAATTCAGTTTATCTGCTCATGGGTTCACTTCACGCTGGACCGATATATCTTTTCCCCCTTCAAATTCATTATGCAGTTAAAACTAAATTGGATGAGTTTATATCAGTCGAGAATTGAAATGATGGGTGGAAGATATTGAGGACTAAATGAGACACTTTTTTTTGTTGCTTAAATTGTATAAGTGAAAGCAATTAAAATGCTGCTCGTTCTTTCTGATTTTAAAATACTGTAACATAAAACCATGGAGTGAAAGATACGTCCAAAAACAGAAACTTGATTGTCAGATTCTTTCGTAATGCTTAAGTGGTTATTCTGTTGGGAGCCTTTAAGTATTTTGTCTGCTTGCCACTCCATCATGTGTTTTGAATCAGCAAGTAGATTTTGGTAAATCTAACTGTCCCAGGAGTGCAACACAAGGAAACCCCAGCAGCTGCACGTTGTAGCGATCCCGCGAGAAGTCCTAAAAATAGGTGGCTGCCGGGCAGTTTAAGTTTCAAAATCTGCTCGCTGTGATATGCAAGCGGCATCATTTTATTCCAGCGTTCTCTGTCTTTTTATAACACTTTCTGTATGGTACTCCTATTTAATTTCTATGGGGGGGGGGAGATGTTAACCTAACTCACCGGGCAGGAAACCCCGAGGATATTGCTCTCTGTTCACTTCAATGGAGTGTGACATCAGGCGGGGGTTAAACCGGCATTGCACCCGATGTCATCAGTTGCCCCCCCGGGCCAGCTACGTCAAGATTGCCCCTTGTGTGTCTGTGTTTCTTTTTTCGAAAGCCCAATGTTCGTTGAGTTTGGTATCTCTCTGCTGCAACATTACTAAAGTTCATCAAATCTTGGCGCACACCGCCCTTCCCCTCTGGCTTCAGTACGGAGATTTGCGAGACCGGAATCATTTCCACATGATTAAAAAAGCGAATGCTGGCTTCTAACATTTATTGTGCTCAATTGTGTATTGCTGTCAGCCGTGGCTCAGTGGGTAGCTCTCTCTCTCTCACCTCTGAGTCAGGAAGGTTGTGGGTTCAAGTCCCACGCCAGAGACTTGAGCGCAAAAATCTAGGCTGACACTCTCACAGTGCCAGTACTGAGGGAGTGCTGTACTGTCGGAGGTGCTGTCTTTCGGATGAGACGTTAAACCGAGGCCCCGTCTGCTCTCTCAGGTGGATGTAAAAGATCTCATGGCTACTATTTCGAAGAAGAGCAGGGGAGTTATCCCCGGTGTCCTGGCCAATATTTATCCCTCAATCAACATCACTAAAAACAGATTATCTGGTCATTATCACATTGCTGCTTGTGGGAGCTTGCTGTGCGCAAACTGGCTGCCGCGTTTCCTACATTACAACAGTGACCACACTTCAAAAGTACTTCATTGGCTGTAAAGCACTTTGGGACGTCCGGTAGTCGTGAAAGGCGCTATAGAAATGCAAGTCTTTCTTTCTTTCAACTGTTTTCCATGCACTAAGAGCCTGCTCCAAAGCCCCCACTTTAGTATCACTAGTCCCTTTGAACATTGATCATCTTCAAAAAGAATAGAAATTGAGTATTGCAGGTTAATGTGCACGTTGCTTAATTTTAAAAAAATCACCTCTTTGGAATTGGTCCCAACTGTGCCATGGATGCAGAAAACCAACAATGTCAATTGCAGACTGGGAAGAAGTGGGTGCTACATGCTTCACAGCTGCCAATTTGTTTTGGGGTGGGGGGCGGAGGGAGACCATAATCAGACTTCCATGGCCGCCTTCATTCTTACCATTAAGGGAGTGAGCTCCTGTTGCCTGTAACGCTTGTGTTGGGGTGGAGATTCAGCTTAGTCTTCGAGCCCATGGTTTTTTTGTGGATTCTGACGTTTTGAAATTGAGGGCATTGGTTGGTAACCTTCACTAGTATCGACCAGAATTTATCGGGCAGCACACAATGGATGGGGAATTGGCGTTGCTGATTTCCTCCCATCCTTCCAGCCTCCAGCACCGAATTTCCATTAACCAGTTGCAAATCTGGACCAACATATTTTGGTATCTGTGTAATTCACCACAATCAATTGCCAGAAAATTATATATATATATGTTTTCTTGTTGTTGTTGTTGTTGTTGTACATCTTTAGGACAAATGCAAGGAAAAAGATTGGAAATTAAATCACTTTTGGAGAGTTATCAAGTTCGTGTATTAGAGTGACAGACAAAAAATAAATGTAACGTCTTTCTGTATCTAACAGTTTAAAAAATAAAGAGCAGAGCCTTATTAGTTTAGTGGATTTGTAGTCAATACATTCTATTTTTCTCCTAAAAAAAATAATCAATGATCTAACCTTGGCGACACTGTTTCAGATTGATCCCCTCAAATAGATGTTTTTATCGGCAACATGCTGTCGCTTGAGACTAGATTTTCAATAGAAATCAAGAGAATACCTGACACCCTCTGGAAGCTCTTAAAGTTGCTCTTATATTGTGCAAGGCCTATGCTGGAGGGTTAGGGTTGGCCTGGAGTCTCCAGGAATTGAAGATTAATCTCCAGGACACTGCTGTGAGCAAAATCCCGAGAGAAAAATCATAGCAGCGTTAAAAACTATTGTGGACCTTTTTCATTTTCTTTGAACAGTTCAGTTTATTAGTTACAAAAAAATATTGGAGATGGGGAAAAAAGGCTGTTTGACTGACAGTCAAGAGTCATCCAATGCCAGGCAATGACTATCTCCAACAAGCGAGCGTCTAACCACCGCCCCTTGACATACAACGGCATTACCATCGCCAAATCCCCCACCATCAACATCCTGGGGGTCACCATTGACCAGAAATTTAACCGGACCAGCCACATAAATACTGTGGCAACAAGAGCAGGTCAGAGGCTGGGTATTCTGCGGCGAGTGTCTCACCTCCTGACTCCCCAAAACCTTTCCACCATCTACAAGGCACAAGTCAGGAGTGTGATGGAATACTCTCCACTTGCCTGGATGAGTGCAGCTCCAACAACACTCAAGAAGCTTGACACCATCCAAGTCAAAGCAGCCCGTTTGATTGGCACCCCATCCACCACCTTAAACATTCACGCCCTCCACCACCGGCGTACCGTGGCTGCAGTGTGTACCATCTACAAGATGCACTGCAGCAACTTGCCAAGGTTTCTTCGGCAGCACCTCCCAAACCCGCGACCTCTTTCACCTAGAAGGACAAGGGCAGCAGGCATATAGGAATACCACCACCTGCAAGTCCCCCTCCAAGTCACACGCTATCTTGACTTGGAAATATATCGCCGATCCTTCATCGTCGCTGGGTCAAAATCCTGGAACTCCCTCCCTAACAGCGCTGTGGGAGTACCATCACCACATGGACTGCAGCAGTTCAAGAAGGCAGCTCACCACCACCTTCTCAAGGGCAATTAGGGATGGGCAATAAATGCTGGCCTTGCCAGCGACATCCACATCCCAGGAACGAATTTAAAAAAAATCGGGTAATGAAGAGTCTTTTCGCTTTCCAATTGGTGCGCCACAAGGATGGACGTGTTGGGCGATCAATGGCGGGAGTGTGGAGCGTGGGACAGTCGGAGGCAGGAAGTCAAGTGATGAAACCTCCAGGGATACATTCAACCAGAGTTGGCAATCTACAGAGGGTCTGGCTCCGTACACTGCCACCCGCAACCTGCAAGTAAACTTGACGGGAGCCAGGAAGTCTCGGGGAAATAAACAGGTCATCCTGACCAGTTGCTTTACCAAATCATTGCACATTTACTTCTGAGGTGCAGACGGCTATACAAGACCCTCATGACAGAAGCGAGAGCAGCTAGCAACATCAAAGCACAACATGAAAGCAACTTAAGCTTGTTTTATACTGCTGCTGGAGACCAGCGAGAATGAGCCAACTCCTGGAGTTTACATTGCAAAATCCAACTCTCTTATCTCAGTGGCAGATTATAGGGCTGCAAAGAAACTGGGCCTACGATTTTGCTGCTAGGATAAGGTAGCCGGATTTGCTATCGTAGTAGTTAGGGTCACAGCCGCCAGTCTGCCAGAATAAGAACATCAGAACATAAGAATTAGGAGCAGGAATAGGCCATACAGCCCCTCGAGCCTGCTCCATTCAATAAGATATTGGCTGATCTTCGACCTCAACTCCACTTTCCCGCCCGATCCCCATATCCTTTGATTCCCCTAGAGTCCAAAAATCTATCTATCTCTGTCTGGAATATGCTCACTGAGACTGAGAATCCACAGCTCTCTGGGGTAGAGAATTCCAAAGATTCACAACCCTCTGACTGAAGAAAATCCTCCTCATCTCAGTCTTAAATGGCCGACCCCTTATCTTGAGACTATGCCCCCTAGTTCTAGACACTCCAGCCAGGGGAAACAACCTCTCAGCATCTACCCTGTCAATCCCCTTCAGAATCTTATATGTTTCAATGAGATCAACTCTCATTCTTCTAAACTCCAGAGAGTATAGGCCCACTCTACACAATCTCTCCTCATAGGACAACACGCTCATCCCAGGGATCAATCTAGTGAACCTTCGTTGCACCGCCTCTTAGGCAAGTATATCCTTCCTTAGGTACGGAGACCAAAACTGTGCACAGTACTCCAGGTGTGGTCTCACCAAGGCCCTGTACAATTGCAGCAAGACTTCCTTACTCTTATACTCCAACCCCCTTGCAACAAAGGCCAACATGCCATTTGCCTTCCTTATTGCTTGCTGTACCTGCATGCTAGCTTTCTGTGTTTGTGTAAGAGTGGCTTTAGTTCTTTACCAGGTGGGCCCAGTTTCTTTAAAAACATGTTCAGATTGTAATGTTGATGAAAAATATAAACATAAAAAAACATTGTCACTGTAAAAGAAAAAATATGCAAATTTTGAAATAAAAAAGAAAAGACTTGCATTTATATAATGCCTTTCAGGATCTCGGCCACGATACCTGTGATCTCCGTGTGGCTTTAGCAAACACAATGAATGAAGAAAAAGAAAGCCTGGCTCATGACCTCCAAACTAAACCGCAATCAGTCAGTGTTTGATAAACAGCAGGACTTTGTGGCTTTAAAGGAACACAGCTCACCCTAGCAGCAGATTCAATAACACGTTCCGCATTGTATGGTAAAACACGCTTCATCCAACTTAATGTGACAGTTTCACCCAACTTACCGTGAAATTTGAGTCAACTTCTTCTTCTTCTTAGGCAGTCCCTCGGAACCGAGGATGACTTGTTTCCACATTAAAAATGAGTTCTCAGGTGACTGATGAGTCCAATGCGGGACCTACAGTCTCTGTCACAGGTGGGGCAGACGGTGGTTGAAGGGGCGGGTGGGTGGGGCGCTTGGGTTGACGTGCGCTCCTTCCGCTGTTTGCGCTTGGCTCCCGCTTGCTCCCGACGAAGAGACTCGAGGTGTTCGGTGCCTTCCCGGATGCTTCTCCTCCACTTTGTGCGGTCTTGGGCCAGGGATTCCCAGGTGTCGGTGGGGATGTTACACTTTTTCAAGGAGGCTTTGAGGGTGTCCTTGAAACGTTTCCTCTGCCCACCTGGGGCTCTCTTGCCGTGTCGGAGCTCCAAGTAGAGCGCTTGCTTTGGGAGTCTCGTATCGGGCATGCAGACGATGTGACCTGTCCATCGGAGCTGATCGAGCGTGGTCAAAGCTTCGATGCTGGGGATGTTGGCCTGAGCGAGAACACTGACGTTGGTGCGCCTATCCTGCCAATGGATTTGCAGGATCTTGCGGAGGCAGCATTGGAGGCAACACTTGAATTGTGACAAACAAGAAATACTCACTTGATGTATTATTTTTATATTATTACCAGAAAATTTCCTATGGTACTATTCATGATACATCAGAAGAATTAGGCACTTTACAGCCTTCAGGACTCAACATCGAGTTCAACAAATTCAGACCATAACCTCCGCTCTCATTTTTTCGGATGGCAGCTGTTGTTGATTCTGCTATTCCCATTTACACCTCCTCTAGACCCATCTTTTGTTTCTTTTGCTTGTCGCGTTACCATCCCCTTCTGCCTTGCACCATCATCCCTTTTGTCATTTAATCTCTCCTGCCTTCCACCCTATCACAGACCTTTCATTTTCTTCCTTCCTCTCCCCGCTTCCCTGCCTCTGTACTTGTTTAAAACCTGTTACCTCTGTAACATTTTCCAGTTCTGATGAAAGGTCATCGACCTGAAACGTTAACTCTGTTTCTCTCTCCACGATGCTGCCTGACCTGCTGAGTGTTTCCAGCATTTTCTGTTTTTATTTCAGATTTCCAGCATCCGCAGCATTTGGCTTTTACATTGGGAGATGTGGGGCTAGAAATTCATTACAGCCCAGGAATGGGCGGTATCTTTAGAAAAGTTTGAGAATTAGCGCCAGGCACTAATGCTTTAGACTGCATGCAAAATTCATTCTGACTGCTCAAAGAAATGATCGGGGCGCTAAATCAAGTCTTAAAGGCCTAGCTCAGTGGAGTTACACTCAAAGGGTGGACCAATATCGGGTGCAGTCTAATCCCAACTCATCATCACTACAGGCTTTTCCCAGTACTTAAAGGGGAGGTTCATTGATACTGCAGCACCTCATTCTGAGCATTGCTGGCTGTGCAGCTGCCTCAGCAAGGAGAAGCACAACAAGGAGAAGGAGCCAGAGGACTGAAGCAGGTGTGCTCATGGCAGATCCACCTCAGTCAGGTGGTCAGGGTGATCGAATGCTTCAACAAATGCTACATACCACCATCTGTACCACAAGCTTCACACACTGCCCAAAGCACCAGAACCCCAGCACTCACCCACCAACAATCTCTACCTACCAACGCTCACACCAACATTTCATGCCTTGCACACAATGACAGCTATTCAACTATGGCAGGCACAAAGGTCATTAGTTATGAGAATGAATGTGATATGTGTGTATGTTTATGCATACATCAGGGATGGTATGATGGGCATGTGGTGAGCAAAAGGGATCTGGGGTTTAAGTCATCCTGGTGAGAGCCCTCCTCATCTCTCTGCGCACATGTTCCCGACAACATCCTGGCTGTCATGCTGAAGACTTGTGCTCCAGAACTAGCCGCGCCTCTAGCCAAGCTGTTCCAGTACAGCTACAACACTGGCATCTATCCGACAATGTGGAAAACTGCCCAGGTATGTCCTGTCCACAAAAAGCAGGACAAATCCAACCCGGCCAATTACCGCCCCATCAGTCTACTCTCAATCATCAGCAAAGTGATGGAAGGTGTCATCGACAGTGCTATCAAGTGGCACTTACTCACCAATAACCTGCTCACTGATGCTCAGTTTGGGATCCGTCAGGACCACTCGGCTCCTGACCTCATTACAGCCTTGGCCCAAACATGGACAAAAGAGCTGAATTCCAGAGGTGAGGTGAGAGTGACTGCCCTTGACATCAAGGCACCATTTGACCGAGTGTGGCATCAAGGAGCCCTAGTAAAACTGAAGTCAATGGGAATCAGGGGGAAAACTCTCCACTGGCAGGAGTCATACCTAGCACAAAGGAAGATGGTTGTGGTGGTTGGAGGTCAATCATCTCAGCCCCAGGACATTGCTGCAGGAGTTCCTCAGGCCCAACCATCTTCAGCTGCTCATCAATGACCTTCCCTCGAACATAAGGTCAGAAATGGGGATTTTCGCTGATGACTGCACAGTGTTCAGTGCCATTCACAACTCCTCAGATAATGAAGCAGTCCATGCCCGCATGCAACAAGACCTGGACGACATTCAGGCTTGGGCTGATAAGTGGCAGGAAACATTCACGTCACAGAAGTGCCAGGCAATGACTATCTCCAACAAGCGAGAGTCTAATCACAGCCGCTTGACATTCAATGGCATTACCATCGCCGAATCCCCCACCATCAACATCCTGGGGGTCACCATTGACCGGAAACTTAACTGGACCAGCCACATAAATACCGTGACAACAAGAGCAGGTCAGAGGCTAGGTATTCTGCGGCGAGTGTCTCACCTCCTGACTCCCCAAAGCATTTCCACCATCTACAAGGCACAAGTAAGGAGTGTGATGGATACTCGCCACTTGCCTGGATGAGTGCAGCTCCAACAACACTCAAGAAGCTCGACACCATCCAGGACAAAGCAGCCCGCTTGATTGGCACCCCATCCACCACCTTAAACATTCACTCCCTCCACCACCGGCGTACCATGGCTTCAGTGTGTACCATCTACAAGATGCACTGCAGTAACTCACCAAGGCTTCTTCAGCAGCACCTCCCAAACCCGCGACCTCTAACACCTAGAAGGACAAGGGCAGCAGACGCATGGGAACACCATCACCTCCAAGTTCCCCTCCAAGTCACACACCATTCTGACTTGGAAGTATATCGCCGTTCCTTCATCGTCACTGGGTCAAAATCCTGCAACTCTCTGCCTAACCGCACTGTGGGAGTACCTTCACCACACGGACTGCAGCGGTTCAAGAAGACGGCTCACCACCACCTTCTCAAGGGCAAGTAGGGATGAGCAATAAATGCTGGCCTTGCCAGCGACGCCACATCCCATGAATGAATTTTTAAAAAGTTTGGCTGTCTACTCTCCCTCTGCCGTAGATCCCGGAGGGCGAGGTGGCACCAGTACAGCCCCCAATAATGTTGCCAAGTGTAGCATTTTGAATCTTTGAACAATAAATGTAGCCACTTTGCACTTGCCAGAACACTGCTGATAAAAAAGAACCTTGAAATTACTCATCAACTAGCTGAAACTGACAAGAGACCATATAAACTAACCTGCCCTGACAGTTGCGAGTGATTAATGCGATGCCTTTAAATAACGTCCCTGGAGCTGGCGTCCTGGAGCTGTGCGCTTCCTCTTCCTGTCGCTGTCTGGTTGAGGCGCAAAGGTAAGTGTCCATAATGAATTTGGGAGATCGGGTGCCCAGTGAGCGTTGCACACTCACTGACGTCACGATCTGCCTGGCGTTGAAGTCCCCGGTGGTCCCTTGTACCGGCGGTGCAACGGGGGTGCGGTTCCAGATTCGCCGTGCTCTGCCGGATTCACCTTGCCCCGGCACTACTGCATCAGCACCCCGTCAGCACCCACTGCAGGCGCTAACGGGAGGTGCCAACCAACTGAATTTTCCCCCCGTGTTGTTTAATCAGGGCGGAAACATTATCCCATGTAAACCACATTGTATTATCATTCTGCTAAAGGGTAGGTATGTGTCCTTTTAAGGCTACACAGTCTGTTAAGCAACTATTGAGTGAGCTCATATAAATTTCCTTCAAGTGACTGCTGTTTCTACAGTGATGATATTAGGATATAAATATATACACAGTGGAGAGGGAGCAGAGGAGATTTACCAGAATACCAGGGATGGGGGGATTTCAATTATGTGGAGAAACTAGAAAAGCTGGGATTGTTTTCCTTAGAGCAAATAAGGTTAAGGGGAGATTTAATATTCTAGGGGTTTATGATAATTGACAAAAGAACCAGAGGGGAAGGTGAGGAGAATTTTTTTTACGCAGAGACCTTTTATGATCTGGAATGCACTGCCTGAAAGGGCAGTGGAAGCTGATTCAACAGTAACTTTCAAAAGGGAATTGAAAAGGAAAGATGTGCAGGGCTATAGGGAAAGAGCAGAGGAGAGTGGGACTAATTGGATCGCTCTTTCAAAGAGCCGGCACAGGCACAATGGGCCGAATGGTCCCCTTCTGTGCTGTAAGATTCTGTTCTATAATTTATGTTAAAAGCTATGCTAAATAACAGGACCATTGGAAAGTTTGTGAAACAATTGCGATTCTCACTCATAACTCTGTTCCCTCGCCACCAATTCCATCCCACTCCCCTGGCCACTGTCTCAGGCTGAACTATAGGGGGGAATTTTAACATCAGAAAAAGGGTGGATTGGAGGCGAGGGGAGGGAAGCTAAAGTTAAAAAAAATCTAAATCCCGACACTTACCCGCCTCCAACCCGCCCACTCTCAACTTTTACTCAGGCAGGATGGGGGGTGCCGTGGGGTGGGGGGGGGTGGGGTGGGGGGCAGGCAGCCAAGGAGGTGGGTTGGCATCTTAAATATGATAATGAGGCCTGAAGCCTCTGCTTTAACCTGCAGTGGACGCCCACCCACCCCCGCCCCCCCCCAACCCTGCCCCCACCCCGGCTTAGAACTCCCCGAGCTTGGAACCCCCCACCACCCTTGGACCCAGCACCTACCTGTTGCTGCGGTGTCCTGTCCAGCCAGCCTGTCCCAGCTTGCACCCCTGGTCTGAGCCCAGTTACCTGATATCAAGTGGGCGGCCAGTGTGTTGCTCTGGGCTAGAGAGAGTGAAACTAAGCAGGGATTTCTGCTCTTCAACATTATCCAGCGACTTCTACTGGAAGGTGTGCGTGGGTGCTGCGCGGCCCCTTTCTCTCCCCCTCCCGCATGTAAGCACACACAATTGAATAGCTTACTAACACTCATTGTCTAAGGCCACATGAGATGACCTCTTGGGTGTAATGCTGGAAGGTTGACAGCACCTGTACCCGAACACTTACTGTTCCTGTGGTACTCTGCTGCAAATTGAGGGGAGATTGGAAGTAATTACCTCCCACTCCCAAATTTCTCATGTAGATTGCGAAGCAGTGTTAAGAGGCGGGTCTTTGCTGATTGGGCAGTAAACTGGGGTGTTGTGGAGGGCGGTGGGGGGTGGGGGGGCGGTGCGTGTGGGAAGAACCCTCCCGTTATACAAACCAGCCCATTTTCATTTCCATTGAGCCCAATGCTTCCATACCAGGCGACGAATCCACAGCGCCAGTTACATGCCCAGGTGGCAAGTCGCATATCTATCCCAAGCTCTCATTAACATTGTTCCATCTACAGTAAATTTTCAGAGATTCTCCCTTACAGTGTCTTCTCAATTGCTGCTGTGTCAAATCGGGCGTACGTATGGTCAATTTCAACATACATTTTTCAACAAAATGCTTCCAGCCTATGTTTTAGCACAAGGATGTTCAGGGTTGCAGTTGGGTCTGCTGTTCTGGACCCACTCAGCTCAGTGCTTCCAGTTTCTGGTTATCCTTTCAGTCCGGCTGGTAATCTTCGACTCATTCTTATTTGCTGAACTTTTTGTTCATTTGTCCTTTGCTTTTGCTTCTTGCTTTTGTTGTGTCTGGGCTCTCAGTGTTTTCTTCTAATGCTGCAATATTCTGGAATATTTCCACGCACTGAAGACAGTAAAGGATTATTGGCCGTTCAGTTGCTAATGCGTAGTTTGCCTTTTCTTTATTGAGAAACCAGGTTGAAGTGCCAAGACCCACAGTGCAGGACTGCAGCAAGGTTGGAAAGAGGAAAAAGGAGAAGATAAGGTAAATCAGGAAGTAGGGAGTAGTGACACCAAGCTCGGGTTTTACAGGTCTGAACACTGTAGGAAAGAAAAAAAAGCAAAGGAGGTAAGGAGCTTCTAAGAAAGAATGAGTTACAGTCAAAAAATTGTGATTTGAATTCAGTGAAGTCACGGGAAAGAGAAAGAATGGATAGGATAGTATATTTGAAGCTTAGAAGGCAAAAGAGAACATTTGGAGGAACTCTGATTGCAGTCGTATAATGGTAAATAGAGAGAGGAAGGGTGTGATGGAGAGATAGATTTGGTGGCTAGAGGCAAGACAGGGAATACCTATCAAAGTTCTTGTATTCTGTCCGAGTGTTGAAGAGGTGGTGGAAGAGCCTGCTGTAAATGGGAGCAGTGTTCAAGTCTTGAACAACAACAACTTGTATTTATATAGCGCCTTTAACACAGTAAAACGGCTCAAGGTGCTTCACAGGAGAGTTATCAAAAAAATTGGCACCGAGCCACCTAAGGAGATACTAGGACAGGTGACCAAAAGCTTGGTCAAAGTGGTAGGGTTTTAAGGAGCGTCTTAAAAGAGGAGTGAGCAGTAGAGGGGCAGAGAGGTTTAGGGAGGGAATTCCAGAGGTTAGGGCCTAGGCAACTAAAGGCACGGCTGCCAATGGTGGAGCGACTAAAATCGGGGATGCTCTAGAGGCCAGAATTAGACAGAATAGAGTGTGAAGGGCGGAAAAGACGTATTTAAAAATGAAAGATGAAACTGAGTTCTTGGCGCCAACTTTAGTGATAGAGGAGATAGTGAGGCCAGACTAAGGGTGGAGCTATCAGAGAGGTGGGAGTCGTTGGTTAGAGAGTCATCAAGAAACTGTGGCTTTGAACAATTGAAAGAAATAAACTTTTATTGCCTTACTGAAGGGCATGGAGAAGAGCAAGATTTGGTTTACTGAGTTCCTTATCAACTCTTTTTCCTGTTTTTCTATCCCTAAGGTGTGTGTATTTAGCATGTCTACAGTAGACTATTCCAATGCCCTCCTGGCCGGCCTCCCATCTTCCACCATCCACAAACATCAGCTCATCCAAAGCCCTGCTGCCCGTGTCCTGACTTGTAACAAATCCCGTTCCCATCAACACTGTGCTCGCTGACTTACATTGGCTCTCGGTCCAGCAACACATCAAATTTAAAATTCTTATCCTTGTGTTAACTCCCTCCATGTCCTCGCCCCTCCCTATATCTGAAACTTCCTCCAGCCGTGCAATCCTCCGAGATCTCTGCGTTCTTCCAATTCTGGTCTCTTGTGCATCCCCGATTTCCTTCGCCCCACCATTGGTGACCGTGCCTTCAGCTGCCTGGGCCCTAAGCTCTGGAATTCCCTCCCTACAACTCTCCGCCTCGCTACCTCTCTCCCCTCCTTTAAGACGCTCCTTAAAACCTACCTCTTTGACCAAGCTTTTGGTCACCTGCCCTAATTTCTCCTTATGTGGCTCGGTGTCAAATTTTTTGTCTTCTAACACTCCTGTGCAGCGCCTTGGGACGTTTTACTATGTTAAAGGCGCTATATAAATACAAGTTGTTGTTGTTTCACATGCCTGTGTCGGTGGGAACTTAGAAATTGTGACTCTGTTAATTGTTACATTGAGAAACCTATCTCAGTTTCACCTCTGCATTTCACATCAGCTGCTGCCACCCGCACTTGTTGGCAGTGGTGCAGCTTATTGACTCAATCTTCAATCAAGTTGATCTGCTGAACAAACACATCAATATGTGATATTGAATCAGTATGTGATTAATACAGTTGAAGCCAAAGAGCTGTATCACTGCCAGTAAGTCGGGATGCCAGTCTTTTTATTATTCGTTTATGGGATGTGGACGTCCCAAAGAGCGCCACTTCGCACTTCTCCACATTGAGCTTCATCGGGAATTATTCAATGGGTTTCAGAGACCAAGGGAAAAATTGGCAAAATGTCTTACGTTGAGGCATCAGGCACTTTGTCTGTCCTGAGCAATTGTTCATGGGTGTTGCATTTTGCACAATATTTAAAGCCTGCGGTGGAGGTTGGTGCATCTAACTATGGAAGTTCTGGGATGTGGGTGTCGCTGGCAAGGCCAGCGTTTATTGTCCATTCCTAATTGCCCTTGAGAAGATGGGGGTGAGCCGCCTTCTTGAACCGCTGCAGTCCGTGTGGTGAAGGTGCTCCCACAGTGCTGTTAGGGAGGGAGTTCCAGGATTTTGACCCAGCGACGAATATGGAATGGCGATATATTTCCAAGTCAGAATGGTGTGTGACTTGCAGGTGATGGTGTTCCCATGTGCCTGCTGCCCTTGTCCTTCTAGATGGTAGAGGTCGCAGGTTTGGGACGTGCTGCCGAAGAAGCCTTGGCGAGTTGCTGCAGTGCATCTTGTAGATGGTACACCCTGCAGCCACGGTGTGCCGGTGGTGGAGGGAGAGAATGTTTAAGGTGGTGGATGGGATGCCAATCAAGCGGGCTGCTTTGTCTTGGATGGTGTCGAGCTTCTTGAGTGTTGTTGGAGCTGCACTCATTCAGGCAAGTGGAGAGTATTCCACTCCTGACTTGTGCCTTGTAGATGGTGGAAAGGCTTTGGGGAGTCAGGAGGTGAGATACTCGCCGCAGAATACCCAGCCTCTGAACTGCTCTTGTGGCCACAGTATTTATGTGGCTGGTCCAGTTAAGTTTCTGGTCAATGGTGACATCCAGGATGTTGATGGTGGGGGATTTGGCGATTGTAATGCCGTTGGATGTCAGCATGACAGCCGGGATGTTGTCGGGGCCCATAGCCTTTGCTGTATCCAGTGCACTCAGCCGTTTCTTGATATCACGTGGAGTGAATCAAATTGGCTGAAGACTGGCTTCTGTGATGGTGGGGACCTCAGGAAGATACCGAGATGGATAATCCACTCGATACTTCTGGCTGAAGATGGTTGCAAATGCTTCAGCCTTGTCTTTTGCACTCACGTGCTCGGCTCAGCCACCATTGGGGATGAGGATATTCATGGAGCCTCCTCCTCCCGTTAGTTGTTTAATGGTCCACCACCATTCACGACTGGATGTGGCAGGACTGCAGATCCTTGATCTGATTTGTTGATTGTGGGATCGCTTAGCCCTGTCTATAGCATGCTACTTCTGCTGTTTAGCATGCATGTAGTCCTGTGTTGCAGCTTCCCCAGGTTGGCACCTCTTTTTAGGTACGCCTGGTGCTGCTCCTGGCATGCTCTTCTACACTCCTTATTGAACCAGGGTTGGTCCCCTGGCTTGATGGTAATGGTAGAGTGAGGGATATGCCAGGCCATGAGTTTACAGATTGTGGTGGAATACAATTCTGCTGCTGCTGGTGGCCCACAGCGCCTCATGGATGCCTAGTTTTGAGCTGCTAGATCTGTTCTGAATCTATCCCATTTAGCACGATGGTAGTGCCACACAACACGATGGAGGGTGCCCTCAGTGTGAAGACGGGACTTCATCTCCACAATGACTGAGCGGTGGTCACTCCTACCAATGCTGTCATGGACAGATGCATCTGTGAAGATTGGCGAGGATGAGGTCAAGTAGGTTTTCCCTCGTGTTGGTTCTCTCACCACCTGTCGCAGGCCCAGACTGGCAGCCTTGTCCTTCAGGACTCGGCCATCTCGGCCAGTAGTGGTGCTACCGAGCCACTCTTGGTGATGGACACTGAAGTCCCCACCCAGAGTACATTCTGTGCCCTTGCTACCCTCAGTGCTTCTTCCAAGTGGTGTTCAACATGGAGAAGTACTGATTCATCAGCTGAGGGAGGGCAGTAGGTGGTAATCAGCAGGAGGTTTCCTTCCCCATGCTTGACCTGAAGCCATGAGACTTCATGGGGTCCGGAGTCAATGTTGAGGACTCCCAGAGCCATTTCCTCCTGACTGTATACCACTGTGCCACCACCCCTGGTGGGTCTGTCCTGCCGGTGGGACAGGACATACCCAGGGATGGTGATGGAGGAGTCTGGGACATTGGCTGAAAGGTATGATTCTGTGAGTATGACTGTGTCAGGCTGTTGCTTGACTAGTCTGTGGGACAGCTCTCCCAATTTTGGCACCAGTCCCCAGATGTTCGTCAGGAGGACTTTGCAGGGTCGACTGGGCTGGGTGTGCCGTTGCCGTGTCCGAAGCAGATGCCGAGGTCGATGCCAGGTGGCCCGGCATGTTCACAGGAATGTAGTTCTGTAAAGGTTTGCACCCTCCCAGTTCATGCACAATGTTATTTTGTAAAATGTTATTCCTGAAATTCAGCATTGTGGGGTTTTTTTTAACGCAACGAACATTTTTTCAGTGAAAGTCGAGTTGAAATTTTCAACAAAAGTGGATGCCTGATCTCAGCATCTTATCCGAGCATAAAAATTCCAATTTGTGCCACCACTTCCATTCACTCGTGTTGCAAGAAGTCTGTGAGCCGGGCATAAAGTCCTCCTAATGATCTGGTTTTTGGGTTCTCAGTTCACTGAGCACAGTCAGCCCACTGCCTAATTGAATCCAGCACCGCTTCAGAATTCCATTTAATTTATGTGCGTTTTCGGTTCAGTGTTTCCTTTAATCCAGTCACTGATTGAATGATTGCACAAGAGGGGAAATAAAGCATTGGCTTTTTAGTTAAATTTGAGTCTACAGAAATTCCGATTCAAACCTAATTATTATTGGCAAACGAGATACCCGTTTATCACAACTGTATAAACCTTCTGGGACCTGCATTAAAATATGACATGATCTTTATCATTCCCTTCACTGTCATTTTAAATCAAAGGAACCCAAGTTGAGTTCAATTCGCTGGTTGGCCCGGTCGTTCTCGTTTATTTCCGATGAGGCAGAAGATGCCACAAGTTTTCGGCCTGTATACTTGTTGTCGTTTAACCCATCTGTGTTGCCTATCGTGTTATTTACTGTTTTACTGAATTATTGTCTCTCGTTTCTGCTTTAGCCGGTCAAATCAGAGAGGATGGCTTCTTCGAATTTCAATGTTCATGTGAAGCAGGTTGCCCATGCTATGGGCACCACTCTGACAGACCACGACATTTCCCTCATGCCCAGCGAGCTGAGGCTCAGAGGTAAAGCCTTCAATCAGACTCTGCCTCGCAATAGATGTTAGTTGCTGATCACTGTGAATTGGAATGCTGCGTTAGTGTCTGTCTTACCGCGTGGAATGTGAAACTAAAGGTGATCCTGTTCAGGTGAATGAAAGTGCAAATTTAAATCTGAAACTTTGGGAACAGATTCCTTCTCCAGCTCCCAAATGTTTGATCCGAAATAAACTGTGAATAAAACGCTGGAACTGCACTTACCTGAACCGGCCAGTGGGTGTCAGCCAAGGGCTGAGCTGAAATGAACCGGCAAAACTTAGTCCAACCTCAATAGAAAGAAAGACCAGAGAACTTACATTTCTATAGCGCCTTTCACCACCTCAGGACGTCCCAAAGCGCTTTACAGCCAATGAAGTGGAGTCACTGTTGTAATGTAGGAAACGCGGTAGCTAATTTGCACACAGCAAGCTCCCACAAACAGCAATGTGATAACGACCAGATAATCAGTTTTTAGTGATGCTGGTTGAGGGATAAAATATTGGCCAGGACATCGGGGTGAACTCGCCTTTGAAATAGTGGCCGTGGGATCTTTGATGCCTACCTGAGAGGGCAGATGGGGCCTCGGTTTAACGTCTCATCGGAACAACAGCACCTCTGACAGTGCAGCACCCCCTGGAGTGTGAGCCTAGATTAGGTGCCCAAGTCCCTGGAGTGGGACTAGAATCCACAACCTTCTGACTCAGAGGCGAGAGTGCGACCCACTGAGCCACAGCCGACACTTTAATAGATTCAAGATGGCCCATATAATAGATTCATTCAGTTTCAAAAATGGCTTTCAAAATCATCCCTGTGTGGAAAGCTACAATAACTCATGTCTAATGGCCCAGATTATCCGGGGCCTATTACTGCGTACGCCGTAAGTGCCCCGCATGTTGCGGGTTTCCACATGCGCTGCGCTTGCGTGAAAAGCCGGAACTTGCGGTCTGTCAAGTTTCAGTTTGACAGATCGTGTGAATCCGAAGGAAATGGACATTCGCTGTTGCAGAGTGGGGGCATTTGCCCAACCGCTGCCCAGCGAATGCCCACGAAACTCACGCCTGGTAAAAGCAGGCATAGGACCTTCTTATACCAGCGTAAGGGTTTAAATAAATATTAAAGTAACATTTTTTAAATGATTTAAACATTCAAAAACCTTTAAAGTTAGTTTAGGTTATTTTTGACCCCGTTAAAAATGTTTTAAAATTTATTTTTCAAAAAATTATTTTTTTTTAAAATGTTTAATTAAATTGTATTTTAATTAATTTTGGCCATGTGATGATTTATTTTTATTTCAGTGTTGTTAAAATGTGCTTTTTTTATGTGGTTCCTATTATGCTTATGGGGATTGCATATGTCAATGGGAATCCCCCTTTTTGATTGGTTGGGCCGGCCTACGTGATCCCAGGGACGCTTGCGAACCGCCTGCGCCCCTGGGATACGTGGGCCTTCACTCAGGCGTACGGCTGCAGGCCCAGGAGCGCGAGTCTTCGAAGGTTATCGGGTAAGTACGGATTTTACTCGCGTTCCGGAGGCATTCGCCCGCGGGAGGCTTCCGACCGCAATTTCAGGGCCCAATATATCTGCTGCATTGCAAGCAATTTTAACATGGCTTTCAACAAAAAATGTAGTTCAGAAAAAAATCAACTATTACAATGACAGCTCATTTAGAGCAGGCATGATTGATGGTGTAGCACTGCCAGAAAGGAAGAAAGACTTGGATTTATAGAAAGCAGCTGTCATGTCCTCAGGAAGTCTCAATGTGCTTCCCGGCCGATGAATTATTTTGAAATGTAGTCACTGTCGTTTTGTGAGCAAACAGCAATTTGTGCACAAGCTCTCACAAACAGCAGTGGGGTGAATGACGGTTAATCTCTTTCAGTGATGTTAGTTGAGGGGTAAATGTTGGCCAGGACACCGGGGAGACGCCCCCGCCCCCCCCCCCCAGCTCTTCTAGTGCCATGGAGTGTTCTACATCCACCTGAACAGGCAGGCATTGTTTAAAATAGACTTTAGCAGCATGACAGTGGGTCCTTTAATAAAAATGTCAGTCAATCTTGTAACATCTCTGGAATCTTTGTTATTCTCCTGGTTTCTATTTACCAGAAGTTCATGGGATTGTCATGAGCTGTTTCTGAAGCATTCTCTTAAAATTACGGGAACTCAGAAACGTAATTTCCGATAGGAGGCTTCCTGTGTATCCCGGGGGAGCATGCGGTTTGCAGCATCCCTGGGATCACATGGGCCAGGCGAGTCAATAGCAGAAGGGAATCTCCCTTCATACTTCTGACAGATAGACCTGTCAAATATATGAATGGAGATCACTCCAAAAAGACACTAAAACATTAAATAATTTTTTTTTAAACTATCACATTTTTAAAATGAGTTAAAATTACATTAAATTAAATATTTTAAACAAAAGTTTAATTTTTTGAAAAAAAATAATTAAAGTTTTTTACGGGACTAAAAATAATCTTACTTTTTTAAAAGTATTGTTAAATTATAAATGAGTGAAAACAAATTTTTTAAAAAACTTTTTAAAACTCTTATGCTGGTAAAAGCAGGCCTTGCGCTTGCTTTTACCAGGCGTAAGATTTCTAAGGGTTTTCAGCGGGCGGAGGTTCTACAGAAAGCGGAACTCTCCACCCGCAGAGGCCCTTCTCCAGGGCAGGCGTCCGATCTGTCAAGAGGATTCTTGACAGATTGGCAATGCCGGTTTTCAGCGCATGCGCTTCACATTCCTGAAGCCGGCATTTCCGATGTCCTTACGGGTGCGTACACAGCTCGTACACACCCGTAGGCATCGGAATATACGGGCCCTAGGTTTGACATGTGAAGGGTTAACCCAATTATGAATGCAGGTCACACAATACCTAACATTTCAAGATAACGAATCATCTTTCTTTTCTTAAAAAATAACATTTATTTTGTATTCATGTAGTCTCCATCCCACTCTGTAACTGGCTACTTAGGGGTGAATGAACAATTGTTTTTCCTCTTGATTTTATCTTCTTCCATTTTGAGAAGCACAGTTCTCCTATTGGGTGCATCTCTTTAGCATCCAGCCTAAGACCAGTAACGCATCATAGCTCCCATCCCCCGCAGCACTCCCAGAAATCAATGCCTGGCATCACTGACACACTTTGTTTACTACGACTATTTTATTTAAACTGCTGTAACATAATAAAACATATTCAAAGAAAGGAGAGGCTTCATAAAAGTCTCAGAATCATTTTCAATTTCGCCAATTCCAGACGTTTAATCATTTGAGAGATTCTGTTTCTCCCATTTTTATTCTCTTTTGCTTTCTGTTACAATCCCACCTCTCTCAGGCAATCCCGGAGTCTGAACTGCAAGTTGCTGAATACAGTGCAATAATAATTGACTGGGGGTTGGGGGAGGGGTGCGGGGGAGGGGGTGGGGGGGGTGCGGGGGAGGCGGGCGGGGGGGTGCGAGGGAGGGGGCAGGGGGTGCGGGGGAGGCGGGCGGGGTGGTGCGGGGGAGGGGGGCTGGGGATGCGGGGGAGGCGGGCGGGGGGGGTGCGGGGGAGGGGGCGGGGGGGTGCGGGGGAGGGGGAGGGGGGGTGCGGGGGAGGGGTGGGGTGGTGCGGGGGAGGCGGGCGGGGGGGTGCGGGGGAGGGGGGCGGGGGGGTGCGGGGGAGGGGGGCGGGGGGGGTGCGGGGGTGGGGGGCGGGGGGGTGCGGGGGAGGGGGCGGGGGGGGGTGCGGGGGAGGCGGGCGGGGGGTGTGCGGGGGAGGGGTGCGAGGGGGTGCGGGGGAGGGGGCGGGGGGTGCGGGGGAGGGGGCGGGGGAGGTGGGCGGGGGGTGCGGGGGAGGGGGCGGGGTGGCGCGGGGGAGACGGGCGGGGGGGCGCGGGGGAGGGGAGCGGGGGGGTGCGGGGGAGGGGGGTGCGGGGGAGGCGGGCGGTGATCGGAACGTTACCACTATGACCTGATCCAACCAGTTCAAATGTCAACCAGTGCACGATGCTTGGTTCGTGTTCATCATTTTAGATCCTTCTTCCTTTCACCAGGTCCATTTAATTACCACAAATTCTTTGAGTATATGGAAACCTTCAAGATGTCCGAGCATTTCGATGAAACAATTCGGAAAGCATTTGAAATGCTGGATAAGGACAAGAGTGGTTACATCGAATGGAATGAAATAAAGTAAGAATTCCCATTTCTATTAATGTTATGAAACTGCAAACCTGCAATGTTCAACAGCAGCTTTTATTTCCAGAGCACTCCTTTGTACAGAGAGATGCCTTGGGGCACTGGACAGAGAGTGAGAGAAAATTAGAAGAGGTAAAAGCAAGGTTGAAGAGAAAGATCGATAGGAGGTTTTTATAAGTAGGGAGGGAGGGGACAAGACTGAGGTGTTGAGGGAGGGAGGTCCAGGAGATGATATCCTGATGGAAGGAGCAGCTGTAACAACTTGTATTTATATAACTGACCCTGTGGACTCTGGCAGTGGGTCAGCCATCACTGACCCTCTCTGCATCTCCCTCCAGAATTTCAAAGAATCATAGAATAGTTACAGCACAGTAGGAGGCCATTCAGCCCATCGAGCCCGTGCCGGCTTTCTGCAAGAGCAATTTCCGTTCACTTACGAACAAGGCCCTTGCATCCATGAGCTTATTGTGGATGATTGCATCAACATCATGGCCCTGACGCAAACTTGGTTGAGGGGTGATGACACCTTACCCTTAAATGAAGCCTCCCGCCTGGCTATACCTTCCACAACTTGCCCAACCCAGACCGCAGTGGTAACGGTGTGGCTCTCATCACCAAATTACACCTTAGTCTGTCCCCCTACTCCTCCGGCACTTTCTCCTCCTTTGAGCATCTCACCTTATTCCACCCCTCTCACCTCTCATTTAAAATTCTCGCTCTCGACCGCCCACCCAAGTACCATAAAAATGTTATCACAGAGATATCTTCACAGCTCTCCTCCCTCAGCCTCTGCACCGAGCGACTTCTCATCCTCGGTGATTTCATCCTCCATCTCAATTCATCATGCTCTCTGTCCTCTGAGTTCACTACCCTCCTATCCTCCCTTAATCTCTCCCTCCATGTAAACACCCCAAGCCATTTTCACGGCCACCCTCTTGACCTTGCCATCTCACATGGCCTTGCTACTCTCAGCGTGTCAATCGCAGATAAAGCCATCTCTGACCACGTCCTTGTATCGCTCTCCACCCATATCCCCCTCCCCCCACCGCCAACCCTACTTCCTTCTGTGTCCGCCCCTGGAAAGAACTCTCTCCCAACTCTCTTACAACTGCACTTATGAAATCCCAACTGTCCAGCCTTTGGCCCTCCATTCACCATGACATTTCTGCAGCTACCGATCAGACCTCACCACCACCTATGATGCCCTAGTCCCCATTAAAACAATTACTCTCTCACCCTGGCCATTCCCCTGGTACGGCCCTCATCTTCACTCCCTTAAGTCCAAGGGACGCAGACTTGAACGGATATGGCGGACAACTGGTTTAGCTATTTACCGCCAGATCTGGCTGGACCACATAAAGCATTATCGGGTCCTGCTCTCGTCTGCCAAAACTGCTCACTATTCCAGAATCATTCTGAAATGCAAAGATAATCCCCGGCTTCTATTCTCCACTGCTAACCATCTTCTTAAACCCTTCTCCCCTGTCTTCTCCACCCTCACCTCCAACAAGTGTGAGGAGCCCATGGACTTCTTTGTCTCAAAGATTGTGACCATCCGTTCAGCTGCCTCTGCCACTTCCCTTCCTTCCCTTAGTCCACTGGGCCAAACCTCCACTAAGGTTCCCCCCTGCCCTAGCTGTGAACTCGCATCTTTCTCCAGTTTCTCTCCGATATCCCCTCATGACCTCTCCGAGCTCACCTTGTCCACGAGACCCACTTCCTGCTCCCTCGACCCTATTCACACCAAACTGCTGACCAACCAACTTCCTTTTCTGGCTCCCATGTTAGCTGACATTGTTAACGGTTCTCTCTCCTCAGGTACTGTCCCCGTCCCTCAAATCTGCCGTCATCACCCCACCCCTCAAAAAAACAACCCTTGACCCCTCCGTCCTTGCAAACTACCACCCCATCTCCAACCGCGCTTTCCTCTCCAAAGTCCTTGAACGTGTTGTCGCCTCCCAAATCCGTGCCCATCTTTCCTGAAAATCCATGCTTGAATCCTTCCAATCAGGTTTCTGCCCTTGCCACAGTACCGAAACGGCTCTCATCAAACTCACAAATGACATCCTTTGTGACTGTGACAAAGGTAAACTATCCCTCCTCGTCCTTCTCAACCTGTCTGCAGCTTTTGACCACTCCATCCTCCTCCAACACCTCCCCACCGTCATCCAGCTGGGTGGGACTGTACTCGCCTGGTTCCATTCTTATCATCGTTACCGCTGGTGTCCCCAAAGGATCTATCCTTGGCCCCCTCCTATTTTTCATCTACGTGCTGCCTCTTGGTGACATCATCCGAAAACACAGCATCAATTTCCACATGTACGCTGACGACACCCAGCTCTACCTCACTACCACTTGTCTCGACCCCTCCACGCTCGTTAAATTGTCAGACTGCTTGTCCAACATCCAGTACTGGATGAGCAGAAATCTTCTCCAATTAAATATCAGGAAGACCAAAGCCATTGTTTTCGGTCCCTGCCACAAACTCCGTTCCCTAGCCCCTGACTCCATCCCTCTCCCTAGCATCTGTCTGAGGCTGAATCACACTGTTCGCAACCTTGGTGTCATATTTGACCCTCAAATGAGCTTCCGACCACATATCCGCAGCATAACTAAGACCGCGTATTTCCACCTCCGTAACATCGCCCGTCTCCGCCCTTGCCTCAGCTCATCCGCTGCTGAAACCCTCATCCGTGCCTTTGTTACCTCTAGACTTGACATTCCAATGCACTCCTGGCTGGCCTCCCATGTTCTACCCTACGTAAACTTGAGGTCATCCAAAACTCGGCTGCCCGTGTCCTAACTCGCACCAAGTCCCGTTCGCCCATCACCCTGTGCTCGCTGAACTACATTGGCTCCCGGTTAAGCAATGCCTCAATTTTAAAATTCTCACTCTTGTTTTCAAATCCCTCCATGGCCTCGCCCCTCCCTATCTCTGTAATCTCCTTCAGCCCCACAATGCCCCCCGCCTCCCCCCCCACCCCCGAGATATCTGCTCTCCTCTAATTCTGCCCTTACCCCTGATTTTAATCTGTGCCTTCTGTTGCCTAGGCCCTAAGCTCTGGAATTCCCTGCCTAAACCGCTCCGCCTCTCTACCTCTCTCTCCTCCTTTAAGACGCTCCTTAAAACCTACCTCTTTCACCTGCCCTAATTTCTCCTTATGTGGCTCGGTGTCAAATTTTTGTCTTATAACACTCCTGTGAAGCGCCTTGGGACGATTTACTACATTAAAGGCGCTATATAAATACAAGTTGTTATTGTTGTTATTATATAGCGCCTTTAACATAGTCAAACATCCCAAAGTGATTCACAGGAGCGTTAGCAAACAAAGTTTGACACCAAGCCACATAAGGAGATATTAGGGAAGATCACCAAAAGCTTGGTCAAAGAGGTAGGTTTTAAGGAGCGTCTTAAAGGAGGAGAGAGAGGTAGACAGGCTTAGGTCCTAGGCAGCTGAAGGCACGGCTGCTAATGGTGGAACGGTGAGAATCGAGGATGCAGAAGAGGCCAGGAATGTGCCGGTGTTGGAAGAGTGGAGGGTATGCGTGGGAACATATAGTTGAAGGAGATCACTGAGGTCGAATGGGGAGAGGCCATGGAGGGATTTGAAAGCATGGACAAGGATCTCAAAGCCAATTCATTGGGGTATGGGGAACCAGTACAACTTGAGAAGGAATGGAGAGTAAGCGATGTATGAGCCTTTGTGCGGGTGAGTATGTGGGCCACAGTGCTCTAGGTGAGTTGTAATTTGTGGGGTGGATCAGAGGAGGCTGGCTAGGATGGAGTTATTGTACCTTAGGGACCTGGTGATTTAATCCAGTCCAGCAGTTAGAGGCAGGGCATCCTTTTTATAAATGTCATGTACAATTCTAACTGAAATCAATCTGAACAGTCTCCATAAAGACCTCCCAAAATCATATACAGTTTTTCTCACAACAATTGATTGACCTGTATTTAGCATAGATCAGTAGGCATCTATCAGGTTGCGTGTAATGGTTCCCTAAATGAGTAGAAGCCAGCCATGACTACATCTGTGTTGTATGGCAGACTGCAGTATCATTTCTCCACGATATCACTGATGGGAGATAGCAGCACATAACTGGGTATTGGACTCCTCCGTGTTACCCATATCACCTTCCCCTGTTGTGCACAAGGAAGCGAAAACAATGGCTTTGGTCTTCCCGCTCAATACTATGCTGCCCCTGTACTATCCTCTATTTGAAGAGAAGTTTGCTGTGGTCTTTATCCCATACCGTACAGCAGGGATACCCCACCATTCTGGACTTATACCCTGTATCAGCTACTCCCTTATCAACAACCACCACTGCTGTCCCTTCTGCACCTGGGCTCTGGGCCTTACCCTGTCCTTTGTCAACACCAACAGTTAACTTCTCCCTCAGTGTATGCATCTATGCTGGTGTCTGTTCCCAGTGGAGTTTGTGACGATTGGTGTCATGGGGGCTCGTGCCCTTTGGGGGCGGCTGCCTGGAATCTGCTTGCTCTGAGAGATGGCACATTATGAGTACATAAGCCCACTTACCTATTTGGGCACTGTGTTGTCATGACATACATTATTATATATTTGTCCACAAGCAGTGCGATCTTATTGAAGATTCTGAGGGGGAGTGACAGGGTCGATGCTGAGCGGCTGTTTCCCCTGGCTGGAGAGCCTAGAACCAGGGGTCACAGTCTCAGGATAAGGGGTCGGCCATTTAGGATCGAGATGAGGAAAAATTTCTGCACTCAGAGGGTTGTGAATCTCTGGAATCCTCTACCCCAGAGGGCTGTGGATGCTCAGTCGTTGAGTATATTCAAGGCTGAGCTCGATAGATTTTTGGATTCTAAGGGAATCAGGGGATATGGGAGTAGGGTGGGAAAGAGGAGTTCAGGTCGAAGATCATCCATAATCTTATTGAATGGCGGAGAGGCTCGAGGGGCTGTATGGCCTACTCCTGTTCTTATTTCTTATATATGGATGTGCTGTTATGCAAATCACAGGCAATGTGGTTAATACAGTACTTACCAGCGGTTTTTCATGCGCCTGAGATTTTGAGTGACATGTTGCTATGTTTGGTGCCACCTCAACATATTTAACAGCCGTCCTCATCCACCAAGCCACTCATTACCAGCACAGGGTAACCTACACACGCAGGGTCTAATCAGTAAGTCAGGCTTTTATCAACTGAGCTGTTATCCACACAAATTGTGCACTTTGCAGCTAGATTCACAAACTTTTTGATATTGTAGCTTGTTAACTGTTTGCGAAGCATTAAAGGTTCATTAAGGCGGGTGATCTTGACCGGCTGCTCATTCCTCATTGTTATTAAATCAATTGTTCTCCCGGAAAGCTTCACATTTCAAACCCGGGTGTTCCAATGACTTTGCTCGGGTTTTGTTAATTACCATGACAACCATAATTCTTCCTGTCTTTTGGTGGGGTTGGGCGGGGGGGGAATGGGGAACTGTTTGGGCCAAAGGTTTCTTGTGAATTTCTGTATTTAAATAGGGTTGGGCCTCTTAAGGTGTTTGTTATAACTTCTGAGATCTGATATTATCATGCTATGAAAACACTCCAAGCCCATCGTCACTGTTGCTCATTGTTACATACAGTTCCAATGGAAAACAATCTATCACAAGAGTGAATTGAAGGTGATTCCGCTATGGGTTATACATTAAGGCATTCATAAGTCAAGAAACACCTGGATATCAATGAATGCTCCTTACGCACTGTCCCCTTGATTACTTTCTAGTTATATCAACATTAGGTGTCAGCCATGGCTCAGTGGGTAGCATACTCACCTTCTGAGTCAGAATGTCATGGGTTCATGTCCCACTCCAGAGACTTGAGCACAAAATCAAGGCTGGTCACGTCCACGCTGTGTCCTGGGCCTTCTCTCCGGCTTTATTTATTCTCCTGCCGCCACCACTCAGGTCTTCAGCCAGAAGTGCCGAGTGGATGATCCATATCGGCCTCCTCCTGAGGTCCCCACCATCACAGAAGCCAGTCTTCAGCCAATTTGATTCACTCCACATGATATCAAGAAACGGCTGAACGCACTGGATACAGCAAAGGCTATGGGCCCCGACAACATCCCGGCTATCGTGCTGAAGACTTGTGCTCCAGAACTAGCCGTGCCTCTAGCCAAGCTGTTCCAGTACAGCTACATCACTGGCATCTACCCGACAATGTGGAAAACTGCCCAGGTACATCCTGTCCACAAAACCTTATTATAGCCTTGGTCCAAACATGGACAAAAGAGCTGCATTCCAGAGGTGAGGTGAGAGTGACTGTCCTTGACATTAAGGCAGTATTTGACTGAGTGTGGCATCAGGAGCCTTAGTAAGTCAATGGGAATCAGGGGGAAAACTCTCCACTGGCTGGAGTCATACCTAGCACAAAGGAAGATGGTTGTGGTTGTTGGAGGTCAATCATTTCAGCCCCAGGACATCGCTGCAGGAGTTCCTCAGGGCAGTGTCATAGGCCCAACCACCTTCAGTTGCTTCATCAATGACCTTCCCTCCATCATAGGGTCAGAAGTGCGGATGTTTGCTGATGTTTGCACAGTGTTCAGTCCCATTCACAACTCCTCAGATAATGAAGCAGTCTGTGCCCGCATGCAGCAAGACCTGGACAACATTCAAGCTTGAGCTGGTAAATGACAAGTAACATTCGTGCCACACAAGTGCCAGGCAATGACCATCTCCAACAAGAGAGAGTCTAACCACCGCCCCTTGACATTCAACGGCATTACCAGCACCGATTCCCCCACCATCAACATCCTGGGAGTCACCATTGACCAGAAACTTAACTGGACCAGCCACATAAATACTGTAGCAACAAGAGCAGGTCAGAGGCTAGCAATCATAACATGATCGAGTTCAACATAGTGTTTGAAAGGGAGAAATGCGAAACAGCTACTAAGATTCTAGATTTAGGTAAGGCCGACTTCAATGGGATGAGGCAGAGACTGTCCACAGTAAACTGGGCAAATCTGTTAATGGATAAAATGACAGAAGATCAGTGGGAAATGTTTAAAAAGAATTTAATGTGATACAGAACCAGTTTATACCCCTGAGGGACAAGAGCTCTACTTGCCAAAAAAACCAGCCATGGACAACTAAAGAGGTAAGGGACATCATAAAACTAAAGGAAAGGGTATACAAAAATGCAAAAAATAGCACAGATCCTGGCGAATGGGAAAGATACAAAGAACAGCAAAGGGTCACGAAACAGATAGTAAGAGCTACAAAAAGGAACTATGAAAATAAACTTGCAAGGGATATCAAAATCATTACAAAGAATTTTTACAATTACATTACGAAAAAGAGGGTGGTCAGGAGCAATGTTGGCCCCTAAAAACTGAAAGTGGTGATATTGTCAATGACAATGGGGAAATGGCGGACATGTTGAATAATTACTTTGCGTCAGTATTTACAGTAGAAGAGGAGGATAGCATGCCCGAAATCCCAAAGAAACTAATATTGAATTGGGGACAGGGACTCAATAAAATTAATAAGTAAAATAACAGTAATGAAGAAAATAACGGCACTAAAGAGTGACGAATCCCCAGGGCCAGATGGTTTCCATCCCAGGGTTTTAAAGGAAGTAGGTGAGCACATTGCAGATGCCCTAACTGTAATCTTCCAAAGTTCTCTCAATTCAGGAACTGTTCCTTTAGATTGGAAAATTGCGTATGTTACTCCGATATTTAAGAATGGCGAGAGAGGGAAACCAGGGAATTATAGACCAGTTAGCCTAACATCTGTTGTGGGGAAATTGCTAGAGTCTCTAATTAAGGATAGGGTGACTGAACACCTCGAAAATTTTCAGTTGATCAGAAAGAGCCAGCATGGATTTGTGAAAGGTAGGTCATGCCTGACAAACCTGATTGAGTTTGACCCAGCGACTAGGAAGGAACGGCGATATATTTCCAAGTTAGGATGGTGTGATTTGAAGGAGAACTTGGAGGTGATGGTGTTCCCATGCGCCTAATTGCCCCTGAAAAGGTGGTGGTGAGCCGCCTTCTTGAACCGCTGCAGTCCGTGTGGTGAAGGTACTCCCACAGGGGCAATTAGGGATGGGCAATAAATGTTGGCCTTGCCAGCGACACCAACATCCTGTGAATGAATTTAAAAAATCAGTGTGTAGGGATATGCTGTTATGCAAATCACAGACAATGTGGTTAATACAGTACTTACCAGTGGTTTTTCATGCGCCTGAGATTTTGAGTGACATGTTGCTATGTTTGGTGCCACCTCAACATATTTAACAGCTGTCCTCATCCACCAAGCCACTCATTACCAGCACAGGGTAACCTACACACGCAGGGTCTAATCAGTAAGTCAGGCTTTTATCAACTGAGCTGTTATCCACACAAATTGTGCACTTTGTAGCTAGATTCACAAACTTTTTGATATTGTAGCTTGTTAACTGTTTGCGAAGCATTAAAGGTTCATTAAGGCGGGTGATCTTGACCGGCTGCTCATTCCTCATTGTTATTAAATCAATTGTTCTCCCGGAAAGCTTCACATTTCAAACCCGGGTGTTCCAATGACTTTGCTCGGGTTTTGTTAATTACCATGACAACCATAATTCTTCCTGTCTTTGGTGGGGTTGGGGGGGGAGAATGGGGAACTGTTTGGGCCAAAGGTTTCTTGTGAATTTCTGTATTTAAATAGGGTTGGGCCTCTTAAGGTGTTTGTTATAACTTCTAAGATCTGATATTATCATGCTATGAAAACACTCCAAGCCCATCGTCACTGTTGCTCACTGTTACATAACTTGATTGAATTTTTCGAGGGGGTGACTAGGTGTGTGGATGAGGGTAGTGCAGTTGATGTAGTCTACATGGACTTCAGTAAGGCTTTTGACAAAGTCCCGTATGGGAGACTGGTTAAGAAGGTAAGAGCCCATGGGATCATGGGCAATTTGGCACATTGGATCCAAAATTGGCTTAGTGGCAGGAGGCAGAGGGTGTTGGTCGAAGGTTGTTTTTATGACTGGAAGCCTGTGTCTAGTGGTGATCGGTGCTGGGTCCCTTGCTGTTTGTAGTGTACATTAATGATTTAGATATGAATGTAGGAGGTATGATCAGTAAGTTCGCAGATGACACGAAAATTGGTGGAGTGGTAAATAGCGAGGAGGGAAGCCTTAGGTTACAGGACGATATAGACGGGTTGGTCAGATGGGCAGAACAGTGGCAAATGGAATTTAACCCTGAAAAGTGTGAGGTGATGCATTTTGGGAGGACTAACAAGGCAAGGGAATACACAATGAATGGTAGGACCCTAGGAAGGACAGAGGATCAGAGGGACCTTGGTGTGCATGTACATAGATCCCTAAAGGCAGCAGGACAGGTAGATAAGGTGGTTAAGAAGGCATATGGGATACTTGCCATCATTAGCCGAGGCATAGAATATAAGAGTGAGAAGTCGCACAACACCAGGTTATAGTCCAACAGTTTTATTTGAAATCACAAGCTTTCGGAGCGCTGCTCCTTCGTCAGGTGAAGGGGCAGCAGCTCCGAAAGCTTGTGATTTCAAATAAAACTGTTGGACTATAACCTGGTGTTGTGCGACTTCTCACTTTTGTCCACCCCAGTCCAACACCGGCATCTCCGCATCATAGAATATAAGAGCAGGGAGGTTATGATGGAGCTGTACAAAACGCTAGTTAGGCCACAGCTGGAATACTGTGTGCAGTTCTGGTCGCCACACTATAGGAAGGATGTGATTGCATTGGAGAGGGTGCAGAGGAGATTCACCAGGATGTTACCTGGGCTGGAGCGTTTCAGCTATGAAGAGAGACTGGACAGGCTGGGGTTGTTTTCCTTAGAGCAGAGAAGGCTGATGGGGGACCTGATTGAGGTGTACAAAATTATATGGGGCATAGATAGGGTAGATAGAAAGGAACTTTTCCCCTTAGTAGAGGGGTCAATAACCAGGGGGCATAGTTTCAAGGTAAGGGGCAGGAGGTTTAGAGGGGATTTGAGGAAAAACTTTTTCACCCAGAGGGTGGTTGGAATCTGGAACTCACTGCCTGAAAGGGTGGTAGAGGCAGGAACCCTCACAACATTCAAGAAGCATTTAGATGAGCACTTGAAACGCCATAGCATACAAGGCTACGGACCAAGTGCTGGAAAATGGGATTAGAATAGACAGGGCTTGATGGCCGGTGCGGACACGATGGGCCGAAGGGCCTCTTTCTGTGCTGTATGACTCTATGGCTCTATACCTCTGTCAGTTCCAATGGAAAGCAGTCTAAAAGAAAGAAAGGAAGATTTGCATTTATGTAGCGCCTTTCATGACCACCGAGCATCCTAAAGTGCTTTACAGCCAATGAAATACTTTTTGAAGTGTAGTCACTGTTGTAATGTAATGTAATGGAAGGGGTTTCTGCGACGGGTTATGGAAGATACATTATGGCATTTAAATGTCATGAAACACCCGAATATTAATGAATGCTCTTAACACACTGTCCCCATGACTACCTTCTATTTATATCAATATTAGGTGTCAGTCGTGTCTCAGAGGGTAGCACATTCGCCTTCTGAATCAGGAAGGTTGTGGGTTCCTGTCCCACTCCAGAGACTTGAGCACAATATCTAGGCTGACACTCCAGCGCAGCACTGAGGGAGTGCTGCACTGTCAGAGGTGCCGTCTGTCGGATGAGATGTTAAACCGAAACCCCGTCTGCCCTCTCAGGTGGACATAAAAGATCCCACGGCACAATTCGAAGAAGAACAGGGGTGTTCTCCTGGTGTCCTGCCAACATTTCTCCCTCAACCAACACCACTGAAAGGGTTTCATTGGCCATTTATTTCATTGCTGTAAGTGGGATCTTGCTGTGTGCAAATTGGCTGCTGGGCTTCCCTACATTACAACAACTTCTAAAGTACTTCTTTGGCTGTAAAGCACTTTGGGATGAACAGCGCTACATAAATGCAAATCATTTCCTTCTTTACCACATTCACACAGTGATGTGCATCTTACTCATTGCAACATGAATCACATTTTAAGTCTTACCTGCAAAAATAAACTTTAAAGTGGAATTCACTTAGGTAGTTATCTTCACATGGACTCTTGCCTAAAGCAGCTTTCAATCAACAAAATTAAACTCTTGAAATGTAGAAAATTGCTTTGGAAAGACTTCATGCTTTTAACTGTCTCCCACTTTGCACCTTAAGGAGTACATAACACCTTTGCTTACCGCACGTTGTGTTGCAGATACATCCTGTCGACAATTCCCACCACTGTTCCACTTCTCCCTCTGTCAGATGAAGAAGCTGATGCTATGCTCCAGGCAGCGGACGTAGATGGAGATGGAAGAATTGACTTTAAAGGTATGATTTACAGCTTGCAAGCATTGCTATTGTTGCGAATATGACAAAATAAAAGATGCCTCAAAGGAATACCACGAGGAAGGCACACCAATTCAACAAGTGTAAGTAGCACGGTGAGTAAATCAGCTGCAAATCAGAGTGGATCAGGAGATTGGTCTCCGGTCGGGGTTGTCAACCCTCCAGGATTATCCTGGAGTCCCCAGGAATTCACGATAAATCGCCTGGACACTGTTGTGAGCAACCAGGGTGAAAAATTATAGAGGCAGAAAAATATTGTGTTTTTCTTTTCATTTTCTTTGAATAATTTTGTTTATTAGTTATAAAAATATTAGAGATGGGAATAAAGTGCTGCTTGACTGGGCAGGGCGATCGGAGGCAGGATTACAGGTGATGAAACTGCCAGAAATACTTCAAACCAGAGATGTTAACCCTATTCAGAACACCAGTTATTAGTAAACAGGATGTGACAATGGTCCCTGCCCAAAATGTCAACTCCTCTGCCCTCTACCTCAATAGAGATTTATTCTGGGTGAAAGACCAACGTGGCCAGGGCTTTCGAAGTTCCCAAGTACAATTTCCAAGCCCGCAACTTGTGCTTCAGCAATGAGTCATCATTCGAAACCATCACATGCAAGCACTTCTGACTGTGCAGGAACACGTCTACAAACCTCGGCTGCTTTTTCTCTTGAGAGGGGCGGGAGCGGGGTGGGCTTAAGTATCGGTACCAGAAGATGATGTATAGCATGTCAGTCACTGTCAATCACCAGAAGCATTACACAACGAAGCGCATTAAAGAAGAGTTCTACTCGGGTCCCCTCCCTCACCTCTTTTTCCGGTACATTGATGACTGTATCGGTGCCGTCTCCTGCTCTCGCCCTGAACTAGAACATTTCATTCACTATGCTTCCAATTTCCACCCTTCCCTCACCTTCACATGGTCCATCTCCGACTCTTCCCTTCCCTTCCTCGACTTCTCCATCTCCATCTCTGGGGATAGGTTATTGACTAACATTCACTACAAGCCCACTGACTCCCACAGCTACCTGGACTACACTTCCTCCCACCCCGCCTCCTGTAAGGACTCTATTCCATTCTCCCAGTTTCTCCGTCTCCGCCGCATCTGCTCTGATGATGCCACCTTCCATACCAGTGCTTCCGACATGTCTTCCTTTTTCCTCAACCGAGGATTCCCCTCTACCGTGGTCGACACGGCCCTCGACCGTGTCCGTTCTATCTCCCGCACTTCTGCCCTCACCCTTGCCCCTCCCTCCCGGAACCACGATAGGGTTCCCCTTGTCCTCACCTTTCACCCCACCAGCCTCCACATTCAACGGATCATCCTCCGCCATTTCCGCCACCTCCAGCGTGATCCCACCACCAAACACATCTTCCCCTCACCTCCCCTTTCAGCATTCCGCAGGGACCGCTCCCTCCGCGACACCCTAGTCCACTCCTCTACCACCCCCAGCACCCCTTCCCCTTCGCCCGGCACCTTCCCGTGCACGCGCAGGAGATGCAACACATGCCCTTACACCTCCCCCCTTCCCACTGTCCAGGGCCCCAAACACCCCTTCCAGGTGAAACAGCGATTTACTTGTACTTCCTGCAATTTAGTATACTGTATTCGCTGCTCACGATGTGGTCTCCTCTACATTGGGGAGACCAAACGCAGATTGGGTGACCGCTTTGCGGAACACCTCCGTTCAGTCCGTAAGGGGGACCCCGAGCTCCCGGTGGCCTGTCACTTTAATTCACCGCTTCACTCCCACTCTGACCTCACTGTCCTCGGCCTATTACACTGTTCCACGGAAGCTCAGCGTAAGCTCGAGGAACAGCACCTCATCTTTCATTTAGGCACGCTACAGCCCTCTGGACTCAATATCGAGTTCAACAATTTTAGATCATAACCTCAGCTCCAATCACATTTATATTTTATTTTTTCCATCCTTTTATTTGCCCCCCCCCACCTTTTTTTTCCTCCTAGAAGCTGGCAGCTGTCCTTCATTCTGCCAGTGGATTTCACACTTCTTTCAGCCTTAATCTGTCACATTAACACCACCTCTAGCCTTGCATATCTCTTAATGTCTCTTAATGTCTCTTCATCTCCCCCTTTGTTCTTTTATCCCCTCCCCCTTTTCCCAGCTTTACCCTGGCCTTAAATCTATTTGATTTCCGGCTCTTCACAGTTCTGACGAAAGGTCATCGACCTGAAACGTTAACTCTCTTTCTCTCTCCACGGATGCTGCCTGGCCTGCTGAGTTTTTCCAGCTTTTTCTGTTGTTATTAAAGAAGAGTTCAAGTTCAGCAGCCTTTTCGTAAGTCACAGACCCGGAAAGGGGTTCGCGGTCTGGGGCCGAAAGCTTTTGTTGCGTATCAAGTCACGTGTCTCCTTCACCTCAATGATCTGTGGATATATTGCTCAATGAGTTACGTTGCATGGAAATGTTAGACCAGTTAAATGTTTCCAGCATTACCTGTATTAGTATACGGTAGCATAGTGGTTATGTTACTGGACTAGTAATCCAGATGCCTGGACATAACGATCTGAAGAGATGAGTTCCAAATCCCATCACAGCAGCTGGGGAATTTAATTCAGTTAATTAAATAAATATGGAATTAGTTATGGTGACCATGAAACTACCGGATTGTTGTAAAAACCCACCTGGTTCACTAATGTCCTTTACCCAGATTGGCCTATATATGACTCCAAACCACTGCAAGGTGGTTGACTCTTAACTGCCCTCTGAAAATGTCCTCTCAGTTGTATAAGGCGGCTCACCACCACTTTCTCAAGAGCAATTAAGGATGGGCAATAAATGCTGGCCTTGCCAGCGACGCCCACATCCCATGAAGAAAATAAATACAGGATATTTGATCACCTGTCTTAATGTCTCCTTCTGTGGCTCGGTGTCAATTTTTGTCTGATTATCGCTCCTGTGAAGCACCTTGGGAAGTTTTACTACATTAAAGGTGCTATATAAATGCAAGTTGTTGTTGGTTAGCTACTGTTGAGATCATTGGTTCCTTATCCTTTGAACAGATTTGTAAAGCTGGAGACAGTAACATGTCTGAGAATTAACTTCAATTATTCTTGCTTCAAAACATTCATCATTTAACATTCCATTCGGCATGGTGCACATTTAGCCTCCCATCTGAAACCATCCGTGCAGGGAACCTCGAGGGGTAAATCGCCAGAATGGTTTATCCAGGCCTATTCACATAGCTGGTCTTGAAGGGGGCAAAGCAAAGTTCCTGTTGAATCAAATATTGAACCTCTTTATATACGATTTTCTACTTCCTGCTACATGCAACACTATTGGGTGTTTTATGACCCCCAGTTCTTTGAACAGATTGTCAGATAGGGATGAGGGGCCTTAAATCTTTTCATACCGTACTGTTACTTCCTATCATTGCTTTTCCCGAGCCATAGCTTTGTGTTAAAAACCTTCGATGTATGCTCTATAGCAAACTATTGTATTTTTATATTGCAGTACTCTCCTTCCTTACACTCCCCACGCTGTGATCTAAGGCCTGTGTTTAAAAGCCTACAGCCGTGAAATTCGGCACCTTAGCGTCAGCTGATAAGGCAGGTTTTGGAGGAAAAATGGTGGCTGCCTTGCTTCTGGCAGTTCCCGCAGCGGCTGCCATTTTGGGTAGGTCGGCAGCGCTGCTGTTGCCTGCACTTGCTAGAGAAATGGTAATAAGGCAGATTGTGATGTCAATGAGTGTGCAATGGCACGACCTGCCATTTTTAAATCCCGTCTCCCTCTGTAATTAACGGGAGAATTCCCGTCTCCCTCTGTAATTAATGGGAGAATTCCCATCTCCCCCTGTAATTAACGGGAGAATTCCCGTCTCCCTCTGTAATTAACGGGAGAATTCCCATCTCCCCCTGTAATTAACGGGGGAATTCCCATCTCCCTCTGTAATTAACGGGGGAATTCCCATCTCCCTCTGTAATTAACGGGAGAATTTCCGTCTCCCTTCTGACTCAATGTAGAGAGTGCTGCCACTGAGCCAGGGCTGATAACTAACTTGTGACCTGCTTGTTCCCTGAAGCATTGACTGTTTGAGCCACTCGGCCACCCAGCTGATCAAATACCCTCAGCTGTGAGGGAATGAGAATTAACAATTTAAATGGAGGAAACCTAAGATTCCTAATCACTTTTTTTTTCTTGCAGAATTTGAAGCTATGGTTAAAGAAGAAAAGATGCCAAGGAAAAAGTAAGAAACAAGAAATCAAGATTTCCACAACTAGAGAGTGAAGCTGCTCAAGTCGATGAGCTTTGCATTTACTGGGGCGTTGTTAGGCTTCTGCATTCATTTCAAAACCCCTTTATCCCAAACACCTCTTTTAGGAAATAGGTAATAGCGACAATAATTAAGCTGACCAGATTCTGCATTAGCTGTAATAAATAAACAGGACATAACAGTTGGCGAGGGGGCTAGAGTGGCAGTTCAGTCCAGCAATGTGAATCCCTCTCTCACCCCTCCGGATACACCCACCCAAAACACCCGCCTACCGTTAATGCTGGGACAGGAAATCCCACAAACAAGTTCAAAGAAAATGATTGAGAGTTTTTTTTAAATTTCTTTAGTTCTAAAGTCGGACAACCTGGGACAGAAAGGACAAAACCTGGTCACCTAATCGAGTGAAGCAAAATGGGCCACTTGGGCTGAATTTTGGGAGTTGTTCTTTGTCTTCCTGTCGGGTGTAAATGTCAATGAATCTGCTGATGGTGCAATGGATGTGCTGTGAAAAGGTCCAGTCCTCAGAGCTGGGTGCCCAGTGCTGTGCTTTGCTGTTTCATCCGCAGGATACCTGTGGGCTCGTCTGTCAAACGGAGCTGCACGGGGGCTGATGGGGAGCTCGCAACCTCCTCAATCCCTCTCTCCCTCCCCACTGCTTTTGAATGAAACCACCTGCACTGCCTCTCTGCAGCCTCCACCATTTGTATCAATGATTTTTGAAAATGTCTCGATTGAATAAAACAGTTTTGTTTGCTACGAATGCCAAGTAGACTCTTAATTAGCGCAAAATAAATTTGTTTTAAGAAGCAATTTATGGAACCTCGCTTGGTCAACTTCCCATTCCAAAGGAACAACTTCAACAACTGCAGCAGTTGCAGCTCTTTCACTGTTCTGCCAACTCATTGACTGGGTGCATTCAAAACTATATTAACTTAAAAAAAATGGTAAGAACATAAGAAATAGGAGCAGGAGTAGCCCATTCAGGCCCTTCGAGCCTGCTCCGCCATTCAATAAGATCATGGCTGATCTTCTACCTCAACTCCACTTTCCCACTCGATTCCCATATCCCTTGATTCCCTTAATATCCAAAAATCTATCGATCTCTGTCTTGAATATACTCAACGACTGAGCATCCACAGCCCTCTGGGACAGAGAATTCCAAAGATTCACAAACCTTCGAGTGAAGAAATTTCTCCTCATCTCAGTCCTAAATGGTCTACCCCTTATTCTGAGACTGTGACCCCTGGTTCTAGACTCCCCAGCCAGGGAAAACAACCTCCCAGCACCTACCCTGTCAAGCCCTGTAAGAATTTTATATGTTTCAATTAGATCACCTCTCATTCTTATAAATTCTAGTCTCCTCAATCTCTCCTCATAGGACAATCCCACCATCCTAGGAACCAGTCTGGTGAACCTTCGTTGCACTCCCTCTATGGCAAGTATATCCTTCCTTAGGTAAGGAGACCAAAACTGTACACAATACACCAGGTGTGGTCTCACCAGGGCCCTATAAAATTGCAGTAAGACGTCTTTACTCTTATACTCAAATCCTCTTGTAATAAAGGCCAACATACCATTCGCTTTCCTAATTGCTTGCTGTACCTGCATGTTAACTTTCAGTGATTCGTGTACAAGGACACCCAGGTCCCTCTGAACACCAACATTTCCCAATCTTTCACCATTTAAAAAATACTCTGCTTCTCTATTTTTCCGACTAAAGTGGGTAACTTCACATTTCTCCACGTTATATTCCATCTGCCATGTTCTTGCCCACTCACTTAACCTGTCTATATCCCATAGCAGCCTCTTTGCATCCTCCTCGCAACTTACTTTCCCACCTAGCTTTGTACCGTCAGCAAACTTGGATATATTACACTCGGTCCCCTCAGCTAAGCTATTGATATAGCAATCGCTGCTTTGGTATGATTGACCTTTATTACACTATAAATCCCAAATGATGAGTTGAGAAGCAAACTAAAAGGTGCGAAGGAATGAAATGTACATGGTGTTGGGATCATTTGGTTGCAAACTATTTCTTCTCACCTTTATGTTTTGTCAAAAGCCGGTAATTAAATCGACGTTATTCTCACCAATGATCGTATTGTTCAGATGCAACCTGTAACAAGCCATTTGGCCCTTCAAAACCCACATCCTCCCATAGATTGTATAATCCCCTCCCATACTTAAACAATCTCCAGAGGGAAAATTCTGCGGGATCCATTTGGAGGGACAGCTCAGAAAATACTGAGAGGACACACGTCTAGAACAATAGGGATGCTGATGACATGTAGGGGATAACATCAGGCTCACTGATTTACAGCGACTGAATAAGTCAAGTTTCAATTTCATTAAATGGGATACTGGGGTTTTTATGGCTGCTTTGGGAATAGAATTCCGCAACTCTGTCCATTATTCTGCGAAAAATGTAACTGAGTGGCTTTTATGCCATATATTTCTTTACCTATGTGTTTAATTGTTATCTCTTACCAGTTTTAAAGCTGAGAATCCATAACAAGCGAGCATGCACAATGTACCAGTTGGAGCGAGATACCTTGTGCTCAGCAGTACTGAGAAGGGGAGTGGGGTTTAGTTGCGTTGGGGCACGCGCGTGCTTCGGTAATACTGGGGCATAGTCCTGGGCTTTGGCAGAACTTGGGTGAGGGTCCTGAAGTTTGGTAGCACAGCACTGGGGCTGTTGGGGGTTGGCACTATTGGGGGGATACTTTGATCCGGCATCATTATGGAGGGTAAAGCTGGGCTTTGGCAAAATGGTGGAGGCGGAGCCTTAGGTTTAGCAGAACTGGAGGGTGAAATATGAGTTTTGGCTCACTGGTGAACTCCTGGTGTCTGTCAGCAGTGAGGGAAAGGGAAGGGCACGGCCCTGACAGCACGCTGGGACCTTCCCTGATCGGAACACTCTGGTTCGTAAATTCTCAAAGAGGTAACTGCAAATATTAACTGTGGTATTCTGTGATTGGTTCCTGGAAGTGTCTCTGCGTGTCTATCTCACACTGTCCATCTGCCCCTTTTCCCGACTGTTCTTCTGTCTGTCTGTCTCACTGGCGCCAGTAATTAGTATGTTTACATTTCCTAAACTATCAACGAAACATTGGTGATAATCAGAGGCTTCGCTTTCTAAATTTAACTCGTTCATTTTTTTTATTTAAAAAGAGCTCAAATTAGAATGAGGAAAGATATTCTGTATACGTCTGTCTCTCTCTCTCTCAGCTTAGTGTGCTTTCTGAAGTTTATAAAGTACATATTTTGAAACCAACAAAAGCTGCAACAGGCGTGTTATCAGAACAGTCTGTAATATGGCCTTTTTACCCCCAAGTCAAAAGTTGATTCAGGGAAAGACGAGGGGGCAGCTGACGGTTTGTAAACGCAGCTTAAATTCTGAGGTTTGTTTTGCTGCAGAAGAAAATTCACTGGAAACATAAATAACCGACACTTACAGCACCAAGACACAGCAATAAGCTTATTTTTAAAGAGATAACTTTTGATGTACATTTTACACTTTATAAGTTTCCTGACTGGGCTAGGGAGAAGGGAACAGAGGGTTACGCTGATAGAGTTAGATGAGGAAAGACAGGAGGAGGCTCGAGTGGAGCATAAACGCCGGCATGGACTAGGTTGGGCCGAATGGCCTGTTTCTGTGCCGTATATCCTATGTAATCCTATGTAAAAACACAAGACTAACCCATGGTTGAGTCGCCACTTCTTTTAACTAAAACAAAAACAAGATACCGCAGATGCTGGAAATCTGCAATAAAAATTGAAAATGCTGGAAACATTCAGCAGGTCCGGCAGCATCTGTGGAAGGTCTGATGACAGGTCACCGACCTGAAGCGTTAGCTCTCTTTCCCTCTCCACAGATGCTGCCTGACCTGCTGAGTGTTTCTGTTTTTAGCTCCTCTTACTAGCTTGTCAGGAGCTGGCAATAAACCTAATGGGTCGGATTTTGCTGTTTGTGGTGAATGAACACTGCTAACCGTTTGTTAGACTTGCACTTGCCTGAAGACTTTCCATGGGGTTCTGCTCAGCAAGTTGCTGTCAGCGGGACATCCAGATGGCGCGGCGCCCTCTACAGGGCACCTGGGAGCTGTGTGAACAGGGCCAGCAACTGTGTAGCTCCTTCACCAATCAGATTGAAGAATCGTTAATGAGCAGTGCAGAGTCTGAACCAGGAAGTGTCAGTGAATTCAATGTCAAGTCAGGTACAGAATGAAAAATAAAGAGAGGGAAAGAAAGACTGGATTAAGAGAGAGAGAGAGATAAAAGAGACAGAAGGAAAAATACTTTTGACAAAACAAAAAGGTGTGAAGAAATAGTTCAATACCTTTGAATGGGGTGCCAGATGACGAGATGCATTTGAAAAGGTCTAAATATGGAAATAACAAAAATCAAACTATCAGGAGCAACCTGTTTCGTTCTGATTTGACAGGCAGATATTTGCTTATAATACCCAACAGAGCAGATAGGCGCACACAGGTCTTAACAAAACTGGAGTAATATAGCTATGAGCCAGCTATACTGAATCACAGTGAATCACTGTGAAAACAGCCGACCAGTGAGAGGTTCGGACAGGTAAACCATTCCACTACAATGGGCTTGGCGAATGAGATTGGAAGATAGATTGGTAAACCGCTCCGCTCCAATGGTTCTGACGTACGAGATTGCCAAATAAATTCTTAATGTATGATAAATATTTTTGGGGTTATATTGGGCGTACATTGGTAATGTATCTATGAATTTACCCGGTGATGTTGTAGATTCAGGCCATAATGGCATCTGATAGTCGTTCAAGGTAAATGAAGTCACATTCCTCCAGAGGTTAACAGCCCGTACCACTCCAAATTGTTCCCTTGTTTTTATATTAGTGAAAAGTTAATTTTTTGACCTTTCCTCCTCCCATATGGGAAACATCGACTGCTGTGGGGGTGTGGTTCCACAGGCACCAAAATCAACACTATCAACCAATTTGCCATTCTCAACATGGCATTGAGGGATAGCTTCATGGCCGTTAATTGTAGCGTTCAGCCCCGTCATTACAACAGCATGCAAAACTTCCAACTGGTTATTTCACCAGCACTGTTGTCCCTCATCATGAACTTTAAAAAGTGTGCAAGGTTACCACAATCCCACAGTGCAAATGTTACTTTTTTTTAAATGTATTCATTCATAGGATGCATACATCGCTGGCAAGGACAGCATTTATTGCCCATCCCTAATTGCCCTTGAGAAGGTGGTGGTGAACCGCCTTCTTGAACCGCTGCAGTCCGTGTGGTGAAGGTACTCCCACAGTGCTGTGAGGGAGGGCGTTCCAGGATTTTGACCCAGCGACGATGAAGGAACGGCGATGTATTTCCAAGTCAGGATGGCATGTGACTTGGAGGGGAACTTGGTGGTGGTGGTGTTCCCATGCGCCTGCTGCCCTTGTCCTTCCAGGTGGTAGAGGTCGCGGGTTTGGGAGGTGCTGCTGAAGAAGCCTTGGCGAGTTGCTGCAGTGCATCTTGTAGATGGTACATGCTGCAGTCATGTTACTCCGGTGGTGGAGGGAGTGAATGTTTAAGGCGGTGGATGGGGTGCCAAACAAGTGGGCTGCTTTGTCCTGGATGGTGTCGAGATTCTTGAGTGTTGGAGCTGCACTCATCCAGGCAAGTGAAGAGTATTCCATCACACTCCTGACTTCTGCCACTTGGAGGTGGTTGAAAGGCTTTGGGGAGTCAGGAGGCAAGTCATTCACCGCAGAATACCCAGCCTCTGACCCGCTCTTGTAGCCACAGTACAGTATTATGTGTTTCTGGTTAATGGTGACCCGCAAGATGTTGATGATGGGGGATTCGGCGATGGTAATGTCATTGAATTTCAAGGGAAGGTGGTTAGACTCATTCTTGTTAGAAACGGTAATTGCCTGGGATTTGTGTAGCGCAAATGGTACTTTCCGCTTATTAGCCTAAGGATGTTGTCCAGGTCTTGCTGCATGCGGGCACGGACTGCTTCATTATCTGAGGCCATTATAATTGGAGTCACGGAGTCGGTCTATATCTGTGACCTTTCTTTCCTGATACTCCCACTGAGGAAGGGCCAGTTGTAACATGACATTTTAAATCAGCCAAGTCACAGGATCATAATGTTTCAGTGCCCAATAAAAATCTAAAATAGCCTTGGTACCTCACCATGTCATTTTGAGCTGCTTTACATGCACCTTTTCCAAACATAGAGCAAGAAAGAGGCGAGACTCAGTGCCCATATTTAGTCAATTTTGGAAAGGAGAACAGTTGCCAGTGCAATACAATTAGTTCTTTCAAAACCACTTCCACTCCACTTCCAGTCTCTGTAATCAAAGCACGATGAACTTCTCTGTTAATTAACAATTTTCCCCCCAAACTGCCTCCAGTTGTGTTCATCAAACTGCTGTTAGAATTCAGCTGGATTCAGTTATTTCAGTCGTTGCTAATAAACTGGGATGCCCTGGTAGAAATTGAACTACCGTGTCAATATTGACTTCAGTTTCACTAGGTAACAGCTGGTTCCCGAGAAATACTTACAAAGGAATTTCCCTCCAAACTGGGCCTTTAACTCACATCAACTCTCTCTCTCTCTCTCTCGATATGAATAGCCAGGAGACTATAAGTACCTTTGTGAAGTCCAGTAAAGGGAATAGGGTCCTACAATGTGCTTTGTCCCTTTCCAAAGTTTCAGATGTACTTATCAACATGCCTTGTTACTCATGATCCAGACGTATATTTTCATTATGCACCACTGCAGCTGCTACAAGACCCAGAGCTGCCATGATCTGCATTACATAGAATGTACTGCACAGAAACAGGCTCTCTGGCCCAGTAGGTCTCTGCTCCACACAAGCCTCCTCTCACCCTTCTTCATCTAACCCTATCAGCATAACTTTCTATTCCTTTTTCCCTCATATTTAACAAGCTTCGCCTTAAATGCACCAAAACTGGAATTTATGTAGGATTGGTCTACATCTTCAGTTGCATTATTCATAGAATAACATAGCACAGGAGGCCAATCAGCCCATCATGCATGTGCTAGCTCTCTGAAAGAGCTATCTGATTTAGTCCCACTCCTCTGCTCTTTCCCTATAGCCCTGTAGTATTTTCCCCTTCAATTATTTATCCAATTCCCTTTTCAAAGTTACTATTGAATCTGCTTCCACCGCCCTTTCAGGCAGCACATTTCAGATCATAACTCGCTGCGTAAAAAAAAAATTCTCATCTCCCCTTTGGTTCTTTTGCCAATTACATTAAATCTGTGTCCTCTGGTTACCGACTCTCCGGTCAGTGGAAACACTTTCTCCCTATTTACTCCATCAAAACCATTCATAAATTTGAGCACCTCTATGAAGTTTCCCTGTAACCTTCTCTGCTCCAAGGAGAACAATCCCAGCTTCTCTCATCTCTCCAGTAGAAGAGGACAATGGAACTGACCAGGAAATGAAGTGTAAAAAAAGGTGAGATACAGGGGCCAGGCAATTATTACGGACAAAATTTGAATTTCTGTACATGAAGGTTTTCCAATTTTTTGGTATATGGGGGATTCCATTTGTGGAGTCATATGCAGGCCACTCATGGATTGCAAGGTCTTCATTCAGTCTCTGCTCCAGTGGGTTTGACACCCCTACAATATCTCATTGTACAATTATATAGGGAGCACTCTGCAATGTCTCATTTTTGAAGCTGAAGACAATTTATTAAGCTGTTCCTTCGACTTTGCGTCTCTAATACTGGGGCATCTGGTTCATTGCAAAGCTCTGTGCCACCTCTAGGGCTTGGATTGCCCTCTTTTAGTGTATTCTATTTTATTGGCCTCAGGCCTCCCAGATTTCCATCGCTCCACCATTGGTGGCCGTGCCTTCAGCTGCCTAGGCCCCAAGCTCTGGAATTCCCCCCCATAACCTCTCACTCTCTCTCTCTCTCCTCCTTTAAGACACTCCTTAAAAGCTATCTCTTTGACCAAGCATTTGGTCATCTGTCCTAATATCTCTCTATGTGGCTCGGTGTCAAATACTGCCTGATATCACTGCTGTAAAGCGCCTTGGGACGTTTTACTACATTATAGGCGCTATATAAATGCAAGTTGTTGTCGTTTATTGTTCGCAACTAGAATTGTACGAAGTACTCTGGATTTGACCTCAACAGAAAACTGTAGAACCTCAGCCTAACCTTGAGAGTTGAATTCAACAGATTTGGCAATATGTCAGCTGTCTGTTTGCTTTGGTTATCGCGGTCTCATGGTGAATACCAAGTTAACCAACACCCTAAAAGGTATTAATTTCCTTGCACTTTTGATTAGTAACTTGCTTTGAGATGCAGACGCAGTATAAACAAATCCAAACAGGAAATGTTGTTGGGTGGGGGCCTTCGGCAAATCCAATAACACTCGACAGTTGTGTCATTTCTCTTTTGATGAACTGGTAAGGAGAGAACAGAAAACAGTACTGGACACAATCCCGTGTGTAACCGAGAGAGGTTGTCTCACATAAAGCACATTGTAGGACATTTCACAAATTGGCAAGTCTTCCAGTGGTCAGGTGAAAAGCGAAGAATAAAAGTTGAGACTTTCAGAATAACTTCAAAGTCTGAGAATTTATTGATCAGAAATTAGATATAAAGCAACAGACAAAATAAACCTCTATATATTCAATACATTTCTGCAATATGGTTGTGAGTGGGGTGCTGCATGGTGTGCACATAAACAGGGATTCCTCCAGTTTTGTTTTACTATTAACAGCAGGTTACTGTTGCACATCATTGAAAATATATCCACGACATTTTTCCGTGGATTAATTTTAAAGCTATGGAAAACCTCTCCACTTGCAGTCACTGCTAAACAAATTCTTGTACTTTGTAACTTCAGGAGAAAACTTGAAAATAATTGAATAATAAGCGCTTCGCATTTTAGTGAATTTCCAGTGCATGTGTTTTAACTGGAGGTTTACAGAACCATTTTGGTCCATATGTGTATTATGGGGTAACGACATCTCGTGCTGACAAATGATCTTTGCAGCTCTGAGGTTGACTAATCAAAATATATGACAATCGTCTCTTGCAAATATAATTGCATAATAATGTTTAAAAAACCCAAATAACCAGTATGGGACAGGGGCCACTTAGCATGGTACAATTCTATTCAGTTTTCTACATCTGGTTAAAAGGATACTCGTACTGTGCAACCCATAGCAGACGACAGGGAAATGTAGAGGTAATGGAGGGTTTTGCTTCAGTCTTTCGCTAAGACACACAAATGTGTCAATTCAGATAAAGCTTGGTGCCAACATTATTCTCAAATTGTGAAGCCCAAATTCATTTTACTCCTAATTCAATTTACCCATGTCGAGTACAAGAGCCTGTGCGAACAGGTGTCCGTGACACACAATACCTTTCCCATTTCCTATTAGGAGGCAATCCCAACTGGAAGATCTGGTCTTAGGACAGACACTGAATTTTGTCTATTTGTGGAAAATTTATTCCTCCAACTCGCATTAAATTTGAGGAGTTTCTTCCCTCAAGCGAGAACGAAATGTTTGAGGCCCCAACATTTCAGGTATTAAGAGTCTAACCACAGCCATGGAATCCGCAGCGAAAAATGAGACCACAATGGAAGCCAATCCCTCAGTTTCTATTGTACAATTTGGCAAACTCATTAATCACGGACAAAATTACCAGCCTCACTCAGCGAGGACAGAGAGGACAGCTTTAGCATGAGCAAGACCTTCAAATCATTGTGCAATAATAGTGCTCTTCTGAAATTAGAGTTAAGGCACATGGTTAAGGCAGAGCAGTGGGAGCTTTACCCTAATTTTTACACGTACAGTACTTGAGCTGAAGTGCCTGGTCTTGGCACTGTGCAAAAATTGGAAAAATATTGAATTCCAACTCCGACATCTAATCTGAATGCAGCAAATTTACCCCCTTCCCGAAAAAAAGTGCATAAACGACATAAAAACACATTTTCAAATGGCAACCCAGAAATAGACCCCAAAATACAGATTTACAAAAACATTTACACACCTGAGTGAGAAGTTGCAAAGTTGTGCGATTTTCACTAATTGAAAACTCATATTGAAGTCAGGGGAGCTCGCAGATGGAAATGAAGGAACTCGCTAAGGATCGGGTGAGGGCCGATTGTGACTCCACTCGGCCGGTGGAAACGAGACAGTAGCGGATTTAATATCACTTTGCACCCCTTACTGCCCCGTGAAAGCTCCAGCACCATATTTACTGCGACCTTCTGCGGCATGTCCCAGACACCTGCCTGAATCAGGTGGGAGTCTCAATGCTGTATGCAAAGAGAGGTCCCATGATGGACATAGTGCACCCATACAATTCAGAAGTGACCACTAGGCGGAGATGTGCGACTTGCACCCGCTTACCCAGTTGCACCAGGCCCTGTAGTGAAGAGCAAGAGGCCCCCCAAGAATGCAAGTCAATAATTAATGTAGTGCGGCCAGGATAATCAGGAGTGTTTCTCCGGGCTCCACAAGAATGGCACGGGCCATTGCCGCCCTGGGCTGCCCCCCACAAGCCTCCAAACCACCTAATATTGCGGCGGACCAGAGCTGGCACGTTGCCCGTTCGGGGCGTGCAACACCATGGCAATGACGACCAGCCCTCAATATGCACCAGGCCTCCCACCGGCAGCAATGGGCTGGCCTTCCACTCACTGCCCCTCCATTCCATGCCTGGAGTGAAAATCTGCCCCCTGGGGTGAAGGGGAGTCAATGACAGAATGAGCTTGATGAGCTAAATGGCCTTTTTTTTGGCTCTTGATTTTCGTTAGGTCATCAACCCATTAACCAATGCATCTTGTGCATCAGTTATCATTACAACATTAGTGCTCTTAGCCACAACGCCACAGCATAAATATTCCAAACACGTTATAAAATCAATCCTCCAGTGATAAAAGTACATACAGAATGTGTCTTTTAAATACAGTATTAGCACATTCAAGAAAACGTTTGGAGCCAGTTTACACTTTATCAGTTGCCAGGCACTTGAGTCAGCTATTGCAGCGGAGAAGGGCACTGTTGTGGTGCCTCAACCCTCCATCATGGACTGCTAGGTTCTCCACCGCCATTCCCCAAATGCTCACCTGCCAATCACCACCGGGCTAGGCTTGCTTTAGGAGATAACAAGCAACAGCGAGGTCCTTCCCAAAAGGACATGGGCAACTCAATCTTAGCTATTGTCAATGACCACCTAACTTTCAACTCCAGTGCATTGAAAGAGGCCTAGCAAGAGATTGCTTACTAACTCATCCTGGCCAGTCAGTGCATGCTTGGTGGGGGGGGGGGGAAGCTTCCATTTTGAAAATGTTGTCATTAAAATAAAAATGACAAGGACAAACATAATAACAGAAAACATCAGATTGGCAAATATGCAAAATGGTGTAACTGCTAAGATGTAAACCCAATGGTCAGTTCTTCATCAACAAATTGGAGACTTGATTCACAGAAATGGTTGAATTCCCTGGAATGGAGGTCTTGCCTCAATGCACAACTCCACCCCCATCGCTCTCCACCCCCCTCCATCACTTTCCACCCTCTCCCCCCACCACCTAGCAGCAAAGAAGAAAGTTCGCACAAGAGATTTCAATCTCAGTTCATAGAAAAAAAACCTCAATCTTTCACCCCATCAATTTCAGATCAGCGTCAAATCCCAGGTGGCAGGACAAATAATAACCCACCACAGTCCCCAAAAGGTAACAAGGTCAGGCACTTATTATTCTTCAAAATCAGATATCTGTATCTCAGTTAGAATCAATCTCATCTCCGTGTCTTGCTCTCACTCTTTTCCCTGGTGTAGAGTTTAATTATCCCATAATTGTGCAGCTTCTTCCATAGCCTCATTTCCATTCTCATGTCATGATTCGAATAAAAGATCAGTTTATGGTAGTACCGGTCAAAATAATGATCTGAGTATTTTGCGTAGTCTTCGGTGATAAATCCATAAGCACTAACCTGGAAGTGAATAGAACAGGAAACATTTTAAACCAATGAACATTACCAAATGAAAATGCGACATAACCTAAAACTTCAAGGAGTTCCATGCATGAAGATGAAAGTATGAAGCAAAACAAAGGCTCCAATTTACTAGCTGTGCCATGGGACATGTCTCAATGACAATTATCATCAGTTGACTATCGCCAAGCGCTCCTGTGACTGTCCGCTACACCTCTTCAGGCAGGGGGCATGGACCCTGGTGTTGTGTCTCGAACGGTCCATGGTCGCTCTTTCAGTGACTTGTTCTGTACTGCAGCTGTGTCACGGCTTGCAGGCTGTGGATATCATTGGCTAATTCGAGGATTAGCTCCTCTGGCCTTTTGATGGCATTTCCTCCACCAAGGGTCCCACTCGCCTGCCTCCAGACACTCATCCACCCAAAGCAGTCAACATTTTCTGGAGGCGACCGGGTTACTTAACCACTGCATGAGCACTTTGGCCAGTCACTGGTCGTATCGTCTACTGTCATTACGGTAGCAGCTTTTAACCCTGGCCTGATTTGGTTCGATGATGTTCAACGACATAAATGCAAGTTGCTGTTATTGCCGACGACGTGATCGAAATCTCTGCTATTTTTTCTGCTCGTGACAGGGGAAGAATAAAAAAAAAGTACGTACATTTCTACAGCGTCTTTCACGACCTCAGGACGTCCCAAAGCGCTTTACATCCAATGAAGTATTTTTGGGGTTGTAGTCACTGTCGTAATGTAGGAAACGCGGCAGCCAATTTGCGCCCAGCAAGCTCCCAGAAACAGCAATGTGATAATGACCAGATCATCTGTTTTAATGATGTTGGTTGGGGGATAAATACTGGCCAGGAGACCAGGGAGAAATTCCTTGCTCCTCTTCCAAATAGTGCCGTGGGATCTTTTACGTCCACCGGAGAGAGCAGACGGGGCCTCGTTTTAACGTCTCATCCGAAAGACGGCACCTCCGACAATGCAGCACTCCCTCAGCACTGCACTGGAGTGTCAGCCTGGATTATGTGCTCAAGTCTCCTGGAGTGGGACTGGAACCCACAACCTTCTGACTCAGAGGCGAGAGAGTGCTACCCACTGAGCCACAGCCGACACAGTAATAATTCTACAAAAGCATTGTGTATATGGGGGAGGGACAGAGGTGCTTGGCATCTCCAGATCATCAATCACTTCAGGGAAAATTGTTGCAAAATGGTTACATGCAGCACGGAGTCGGAACCTGCTCACGGGATGGAAAAAGATGGATTTTGTGTTTAGAAGCTTTTATTTCATATCGAGGACCTAGATGATTGCAGTTAAGATGGAGTGATGTTGTAGTTAGCTTTTAATAATACACGATTAGACAAACACAGATGCAGAGTCATCTTGGGAAAAATGTTTAGGAATCAAAGCTTACTACAAACTATATACATGGAGGATCTTAATTTTAAATGGTTAATAATAGATGTGACATTAAATTACTGCTGAAACCGAGTTGTAAAATTACATAAGAAGCACTCCCTGTTGTCGCTCCAACTAATCTAGTCTGTGTGTAGTCTGGACTTGTGCAAGTGATGGAGAGTTATTTAATCAGGTGTTGGTGCTGCCTGGGTACATGAAGCAGAAAATTCAAGTCTGGCTGAAATAGATGTTTGTTGAATCTCACAGATACAAACTCCGCAGGCATCTAGAAAGTAATTTAACACATCCTAGAGGGTGAACTAACTCAAGCAATCCTCATTATAAAGCTCGGGGAAATCTCATTCAGTACGGGTCACGGTTACCTCAATGGAATGCGATTCTCCTGGGTAAGACCAGTTCAATGGGGCTGCAACTCAACTGGGATTCCCAGCCTGGAAATGTGTTTGTCCTTATACTAGTATCTAATCCAAAATCTCACTACAGTTACTATAGGAAAATGGACAAGCTTTATAATGCACGTTATAATATGAAGTCCTGTATATCTTGGTTATAATGCAGGCTTTGGGAGTCAGCTTTACAACATGATAGTGACACAGCAGAGACCAACATTGAGTAGGCCTCCCAAAGCCCGTGTATACTTCTGTAATGGAACTTTGACAAGATAGTCAATGTAAATCAGAGAAAGAATGGAGAAAGTTGGCTGAGTGACAAATAAAAATCAGGCCATCGAGTGTCTGATCAAATGGGAGCAGGCGAATTTGAGATGGAAAAAGGCAAGATTTTGGGGATGGACAGACAGACAGAGCGCACTAGAGAGAGCGTCAGCCTAGATGTCGTGCTCAAGTTCCTGGAGTGGGACTTGACCCCACGACCTTTTGGCTCAGAGTTAGTTTCAATTGTCCTGTGTCATTCTTCGAGGAAGCGAATTGTATTTTGAAAGATTTAGGAATGTTAGGAGTCCTGCTGTCTGAAACAGAAAAATTAAAGTTATCCTCTTACCTGGTCACAGGAATGGATCGCAGCAATGAGCATCGTTGCTCCAGTGGATGGGCGATAAATGTTACGGTGCTTAGACTTCAGAATGTCCGCCCATAGGAACCTGTAGAGATAGTATTACATTCAAAAATGGCCCAACACTTCAGAGTATTTGCAAACTGAAGCAATTTATATCGGAAAATGATCAGGTTTGAAATGTGGCCCAGAATTTCTCTGGATAACAGCAAAAAAAACCACGAATTTTAATATACTAAAGCTTATTTCAATTATAATTCAAATACAGAATATCAAGGCTGCACAAACAGGTAATTCTTTTTGATTCAGTCGTCCCCGTTACGTATAGGCCCAGTGTAGAGGTGTGCAGTCAAGCAAAGATTACAGTTCCGCTAATCAGTTTAATGGAGTTTACTCTGAACAGTTCTGGACTCCATATTACAGTAAGGATATAGGAGGCACTGGAGAAGGTGCAAAACAGATTCACAAGGATGATACCAGAACTGAGAGGTTATACCCATCAGGAAAGACTGAACAGGTTTGGGCTCTTTCCTCTAAAAAAGAGAAGGCTCAGGGGGCAACTTAAGAAATAGGAGCAGGAGTCGGCCATACGGCCCTGTGAGCCTGCTCTGCCATTCAATAAGATCATGGCTGATCTTCTACCTCAACTCCACTTTCCTGCACTATCCCCATTTCCCTGGAATCTTTTGGTGCCCAAAAATCTATCCATCTCAGTCTTGAATATACTCAACGACTGAGCCTCCACAGCCCTCTGGGGTAGAGAATTCCAAAGATTCACAACCGTCTGAGTGAAGAAATTTCTCCTCATCTCAGTATTCAATGGCCAACCCTTTATCCTGAGACTATGTCCCCGCATTCTAGACTCTCCAGCCAGGGGAACCAGCCTCTCAGCATCTACCCGGTCAAGCCCTCTAAGAATTTTATACGTGTCAATGAGGTCACCTCTCATTCTTCTAAACCCCAGAGAATATAGTCCCATTCTACTCAATAGAGGTCTTTAACATTATGGATGGGGTTCGATAGGGTAGACGTAGAGAAGATGCTTCCACTTGTGGGGGAGTCAAAACTAGGCCATAAATAGAAGACTAATAAATCTAATAATGAATTCAGGAGAAACTTCTTTACCCAGAGAGCGGTTAGAATGTGGAACTTGCTACCACAGGGAGTAGTTGAAGCATTTAAGGGGAAGCTAGATAAGTACATGAGGGAGAAAGGAATAGAAGGTTATGTTGATAGTGAGATGAAGTAGGGTGGGAGAAGGCTCATGTGGAGCATAAACACCGGCACAGACCAGTTGGGCTGAATGGCTGGTTTGCGTGCTATAAATCCTATGTAATTCTATGTAACTCCTCAATGTTTTGACTGCAGATTTGACTTCAAGAGTCAGATTCTGAAAACCTGACCTTGTTCAAAGTTTTCAGCCACCATAAGAATGGCACTTTTTCAAATTAAACTCTTAATGGGTGCCTTATGGATTGTTGTATATTCCAGTCCATGTGCTGGGGCAGTGATGTGACACATGCACCTGCTAGTTCACCACGACCGACTTAGTGTAAAAGGTCAGACTTGAATTTTGGATTCTACCAATTATGAAAACTCCATCATGACAAAATCTCTTCATATATGGTATGAAGATGCAGTTGGAAAGACAGCCCCCAAGAATAGACCAGTATTTGAACATACTGGTGTTACCACATATTGAAATCGAACATTTGGTTATGGATTAAGATTGAGAAATAGTAAGGGAAACCATTTTACACAAAAATTATTCCTTGTATTCCAATATCTTAGATTATTTCCGCAGTTTATACACTTCAAAATTGAAAGACTGACAGTCGTACTTTACCAAAGGTCAGGTGCAGCCTTTTTCTGGGCCAGGCCTGCACACGTTTACCTTTAGATTTGCTTTGTCCCTCCTAACTTAAAACTCAATATCAATGTTTTGGTGGCATGGCTCCTTTGTGGTCATGCTAACCCTAAACCACTGATGTTTTGCTGTACAACTCGAGACCATAAGAAGTCAGATTGGAGATCGAGAGTGGGTGAGAGGTCATGGAGGAGGAGGTGATGTAATGGTCTTTTAGTTAAGTTTAAGAAGCGAGAAATTGTATTGTGAGTTGGAAGTTGAAGAAGGGAGCCACCTGGAGGGTTTAACTCACTCGACTGTAATCTGTGCATCATCTGCAGCAAAGCATCCTTTGTAATCTCAGTGTTTGTGGTAAGTGGATATGCAACAGTTAATCAGCAATATATTTTTAAGTGTCTGACTTGTGTATTTGAAATCATTCTCACTCCTTACAGTGCAAAAGTTAAAAACTCCTTTTACCTATTTCGAACGTATCGGATAAAGTCTGGGTGATACATCTTGAATTTTTCAGGTCCAACATTTTCTCCGAAAAACGTAGGTGGACTAAAGCACAAGAAACAGAAAACCCCAAATATTAGTCATCACCTTTAGACCTCCATCCGCGACTACGAATAAATTCAGTTTCAATTTCCCCTCTGCCCCCAATACACGCACATTTCTCTTCCCCACTCCTGAAGATACTGAGTCATGGCTCCACAGGAACTGACAAGCCTCCAGTACCTTACCAAGTGGCCATTCTTCATGTGTGACCAGAGACAATGAATGTAGCAGGTTATTCAACTGAGCGGGAGGGAAACACTCATATCTACACTTACACGCGCATGTACCACACGCAAAGTCAGGAGCAAGGTCCCAGGCTGACATTTCCACCCCCCTTCCAAGCACAGCCAACTGGACTTCTCTTATTGGAATCTCAATCTTGGTGCCATCCTACAATGATAAAGCCACACACTTACGCAGGGAGCCACAGCGCCTCTCAATTACCATTCAATAGCGTTCCTGGAATTAATGTGCTCGAGACAGATTTATATATTCACTGGTTGATCTCCTGTGACATTGTACAATGGAAACCAAGACCAAGCTCGAGCCTCAGGTGAAGCAGGGTTAGTGGACGGGGAGATAATCGGACCAGGGCATGCAGAAGTCAGTCAGTCAGTCCGTCCACATTTTAAAGTCATGCTTGTTTATATATTTGTAGGCTTAGGAGTGATTTAATCGCGGTTTATAAAATAATAAAGGGATTAGATTGTGTTTAAATAGGCACAACGGGATAGGTTAGAGTGTGCCTGGGGTTATGCTTACAAGTTATGTTCGGGCAGAACTAGATTGGATGGTGTGCGTCTGTGTGCCTGTGCACATGTTTGCATTGCAGTGACCGTGACCAGGTCTAGAAACACTGATTTCACCCACATTATTGATGATAATCCTGTCACCTTACAAGGTTTTCTGGGTTAGCCCATTACGCAAATTTAAAACTTCTCAGAACAATCTTTGTGCACACTCAGCTAAGAAAGCAATGTTCCTTCCTCTAATCAGACTATGACGACCTATCTGACCCTTGTGCTTCACAGTCACCAGTTCTCCAGTGAGTGATGCAAGAGAAAGAACGAGAGCATGCAAAAAACCTTACCTTTTGGATTTGTCATGCCCCTTCTCGATGGGTGTGTTTGTTATTGCAGCTTTTACCAGATAGTAGTCTCGGTTGTGGTCTGGGAGAAAGACATACCTCGTCTCCTACAAAAAAAAGAGAAGAGAGTTACGTGGAGAATGAACCTGAGGTGGTTCAGTTACAAATGGATATTAAACTACAGTGACTAACCGCAGAGAATACATGTCAGGCACTTCTAGTTTATAGGAAACAAGCATTGCTGCAGAGTGCACACATCACAAGCGAGTTCTAGTGGCCGTGACAGGAGTGGTTTATTTTCAGTAAAATATTGGTTCTTTGGCCTGTATTCTATTTATACAACAGAACAATGACTTTATTTAAATATTTATTTTTCCGGAACTGGCCAACTCCAGCTGATTCTCATTTCCCCCAATATTGTCATTGCCGCGTATTGTGGAAATGATTGATGTTTTATAATGTCTCCCTTATGAGCACGATGGTAATATTGGTGTCTGTGCGTCTTCACCGGGAGCAAGCGGAAGCCAAGCGCAAGGAGCGCACGTCAACCCAAGCACCCCACCCACCCGCCCCTTTAACCACCATCTGCCCCACCTGTGACAGAGACTGTAGGTTCCTCATTGGACTCATCAGTCACCTGAGAACTCATTTTTAATGTGGAAGCAAGTCATCCTCGGTTCCAAGAGACTGCCTAAGAAGAAGAATATTGGTGTTATCCATTCTAACTGTAATGATTATGGTTTTTTTCTCTCAGATCATAGTCCAATTGGGTTTCCCAACTTTCTTGGTCTGTTTATCTTTGCATTTCTTCCTCAGTTCCGGTCACTAATGGCATATCATCCCCAGAATCTAGATCTCCAGGTGGTTACTGTCCACGGTTCTCATCTTGTTTGTTTCACTCAACAACACTATCAGAGTTACAAATAGTCCACACAACAGGGAGGATGAAAGGTTCCCGCGAGACACCAGTGTTATTTCAACCCAATCTACAGCTCAGTCCTCAACTTCAACACAGCATTCCATTGCTTAATGACGTTTCTGTACTCTATGTACTACGGTGTCAGCCGTGCCTCAGGGGTAGCACGCTCGCCTCTGTAGAGATGGTTGGGGGTTCAAGACCCAATCCAGAGACTTGAGCACATAATCCAGTGCTGAGGGAGTGCAGCACTGTCAGTGGTGCCGTTTTCCGGATGAGGCGTTAAACCGAGGCCCCGTCTGCCCTCTCAGATGACATAAAAATATCCTGTGGCACGATTTTGAATTTGGGGGGGGGGGTTCTCCCTGGTGTCCTGGCCAACATTTATCCCTCAACCAACATCACTAAAACAGATTATCTGGTCATTATCACATTGCTGTTTGTGGGAGCTTGCTGTGCGCAAATTGGCTGCTGCGTTTCCTGCATTACAACAGTGACTACACTTCAAAAAGTATTTAATTCACTGAGAAACACTTTGGGACATCCGAAGGTCATAAAATGTATTATAAAAATGCAAGTTCTTTCTTTCTGCCTTACTTCCTGAACTCCATAATGGTGTCAAATTTGCCAGAGTGCAAGGGTGGGTCTGTCAAGGCCATGAAAGGTCTTTTCAAAATAAACAAAAATGAATGATAGTCAACACCTTCATTGTTCACAGTGCAATATTGCAAAATACAAAGATTGCTCCTTGTATGTTCGAACATTTCTAAACCCATTTTCTGCATCTATCCAGCATCATATTATATACCATTCTTGAGGCAGGCTGTAATGACGCCCCAATATTAGTTGTTGTCATCTGATTGGCCTCCTTTTGGGATAGCTTTATGGGGATTTTCCTCCAGTCTGTAGAATTATTTTTTTTGCAACCAAACCAGATGGATTGTGTCTCTTGCTATTGTACAAGATGTCAGCAGTGGCTCAGTGGTAGCATCCTCGCCTCGGATTCAAAGGCTATGGTCCCACTCCAGAGCCTCGAGCAGCTAATTGAGGCGGACACTTCAGTGCCGTACCGAGGGAGTGCTGCACTGTCAGAGGTGCACCCTTTGGATGAGACGTTAAACTGAGGCCCTGTCTGCGCTCTCAAATGCTGTGACACTATTGGAAGAGCAGGGAGCTCCTCCCCGGTGTCCTGTCTAATATTTATCAGTCAACCAACATCACTAAAAGAAAATTATTGGGTCATTATCTCATTGCTGTTTGTGGCACATTGTTGTGCGCAAACTGGCTCCCCACTGTGACGACACTTCGTGAATTGGCTGTAAAGCGCTTTGGGACGTCCTGTGGTTGTGAAAGGCGCTATATAAATGCAAGTTCTTTCTTTATCTTCTCTTTACCACCATTGATTGCTCGATCCTGCTGTTATTCTGTCAGCTCCCAGTGCCTGTCCAGTCTCCAGCTATTAGGTAGTTTTCTTGTTTTCAAGTTCAAATGTCCTCCTTGTTAACCAAATTCTGTCATTATTCTTTCTGCCATCTTCAACTTTTCTTGCAATTCTGACCTCAGAATTTCTTGAAAGAATCTGACCACAGAAGAAAGCCAGATCAAATGGGCCAAAGTCAATCTATTGTCTATCACAGGTAGTGACCTCTGTTCATCTCTCCAACAGATGCTTTTGTCAGGTAGAAGTTTTGTCATCTTGTTTTGGTGTCTCCCTTGCCTTCTACTTTTATTATCCATCCAGGTTCCCTACCATTTCTTTAGGGCTTCCTAATCCCTTTACTTCCATTTCACCCATCGAAAATTCTGCATACATAATCCTCTATTCTCAACCAATAAATCGTGCAGGCTTTGAGAATAATTCATCCATCTCCACTATTCAGCCCTGACTGGCTGCTGCAACCTCCCATTGTATGTCAAGTGGAATCTTTGATCAACTCAAGTCTATACTTATCCCTGGAACACCAATTTTATTCCAACCAAATACTGATCCAGCTCCAGTGTGGAGGGTTGAATTGACACAATTAACGAGCAGTCCACTCCACTACTTTCTGGAACGGAAATAATTGTTGCTTTTAATCTCAATCTCATTTGAGGCCTTGGTTTCATATTTGACCCTGAAATGAGCTTCCAACGAGATATCCGCGGCATAACTAAGACCGCCTATTTCCACCTCCGTAACATCACCCGTCTCCACCCCTTCCTCAGCTCATCCGCTGCTGAAACCCTCACCCATGCCTTTTGTTACTTCTAGAATTGACTATTCCAACGCACTCCTGGCTGGCCTCCCACATTCAACCCTACATAAACTTGAGGTGATCCAAAACTCGGCTGCCCGTGTCCTAACTCTCACCAAGTCCTGTTCACCCATCACCCCTGTGCTCGCTGACCTACATTGGCTCCTGGTTCAGCAACGCCTCGATTTCAAAATTCTCATCCTTGTTTTCAAATCCCTCCATGACCTCACCCCTGCCTATCTCTGTAATCTCCTCCAGCACCACAACCACCCCCGCCCACCTCCGCCCACGAGATATCTGCGTTTCTCCAATTCTGCCCTTGAGCATTCCTGATTATAATCGCTCAACCATTGGTGGCCGTGCCTTCTGTTGCCTAGGCCCTAAGCTCTGGAATTCCCTGCCTAAACCTCTCCACCTCTTTACCTCTCTATCCTCCTTTAAGACGCTCCTTAAAACCTACCTCTTTGACCAAGCTTTTGGTCACCTGCCCTAATTTCTCCTTATGTGTCTCGGTGTCAAATTTTTTGTCTTCTAACGCTCCTGTGAAGCGCCTTGGGATGTTTTACTGCGTTAAAGGCGCTATTCAAACACAAGTTGTTGTTGCTGCTTAATTTAAAACCCATGTCCCTTTCAGTACTGTGCCCATAGTGAAAATCAAATAGCACATTTACATCCACGACTCTTAGTATTTTAAAGACCAGTTGCTCATTTTGGAGACTATCGAAAGTGCACAATTTGATCTGGGAGAATACTTTACCTCAGATTGTGGTAAACCAGTATATCCCACTTTACGATATGCAGATAGAGAATTCTTCATTGTATTTGTGGAAAATGTATAAAATGATGTCCTAGTTCCTATATCTTTCTCAAATCCTTTAATAATGGCGCCATTCGCTCTATATAAAAAACAGCAGAAATAAACAAAGAATTAGACAAACGGAAAACACACCATTTTAACTCCCTAGATTTTCTCCTGGCCTCCCGAACCCTTTTGTTTATTTTACAATCTACAGGCTTCTACAAGTTTGCCATCATTTAATTGCTACTTCTGCATTTATCTGACCTTCCCTTTCACGCTTCAAACCTGGTAGTGTCCCAGCTCATAGGCCATGGTGAACACATAAATACACACACTTCATACATACTTGACTTGGAGTGTTATTTATTCTATTTCCCAGCACCACCACCTAGGCTTGGGATAGTGTTATAAACTCCGTGCTGTGCAAAATAGTCGTCCCCATTTACAGAGCCGCACATTCGTATGAATCACTGTAGTCAGACAATAAAAGATTTTAAACAAGGTTGCCTAAATAGAAACTGTAAAATAGTCACCAGAATTATTAATTAAAAAAAAATCAAAACTGGATTTGTTGGCAGAATGCAAGAAAGCACAACCAAATCTGAAGATATTCCAACTGCACCACAAGAACAATTCCATTCCCCACACCAACCAGCCTTGGAGACTGACAATTTAGTCTACATTTGTTCAAATTTTGGACAGTTTTGCAAGTAGGAACTGGACTCCATGTCCAGATTCATTTCATTCAAAACCCTTAAATTCAGCAAAGAGAAGACGACTTTCATTCTGTTGGTCTGGCTTGGATTTACAACCTAGAGCCAAGAGATAAATGGACAGTGTTTTGACCTATTTCACTAACCAGTTCCTTTCATCTTGGCACAGAGGCATTCAATCCTCATTTGACATTAGTCCCATTGAGATGCAAATTGAAGCATACCTGAATACATAGTCATGCTTATCGATTTCCTCTCCCTTCCGGGAATCATTCAGTATTCCACCATTTCCAATCACAGCACAGCGAATGCAGGCTGAAGTCTTATTTGGTCTTTTCTCCCAGTCATCAAACATGAAAGTGTTTGCAGAGGTGTTAAGATAGCTCAGGGCGTCCTTCAGGTCTGTAACATACGATTGAGGTTAATCTACGACTACAATTTGCTGCATAATATCGCAAAAAAGAAATACAATTTTGTCTTAAAAAAACAGTAGCTTTGGTTTACAAAGATTGGATGCAAATACTAAACTAAAATGTACATCCTGCGGAGAGGATTTCCTTTCTCCAATTATTTTGTAACTTCAGTGAACACTTTAATGTGTAGGGACAATATAAATATACACTGGTGGGCTGACTCCTGTATGGCCGACTCCTGCTCCTAATTCTTATTTTATTATCAGACTATAAGCTCTACCATTTGCCCTGAAGTGACTAAGAATCATAATGCTCAAGCCAAAAGCTGGTCATTAAGCAAATGTCCTGAAATAATTCATCCCTGACAACATAACTTTAGGATTTAACTGCACATAGTAATCTCAGATTATAACTACCCTTCTAATCATGTGTCTGCCTATTTAAATGCATGAGCAATATTGGTCAACCTTTATACACAGATTCAGCATCAGGCTCTTTGAAAGCAAGTAAGGAGCCATTTTACAGCATGCATTGTTGAGAATAGAAAGTAGGTTACAACACGAATGCTCATCATATCTGAGGTTGTGCTAAATCAATGAGTGCTAGTGAGAGAATACTGCCTGCATCATTTTATAAAGGGTATTTTCTCTGCATTGAGAGAGAATGTGAACACTGAAAAATGCAGGTCCCAGCAATCAAGCAGTGGGTTAGTGAGCAGGTGCTATATGTCCATTAATTTATTTGCAATAATGTTCTAGCGCTGATATTTGTAGTTTTACTGTTTGATATTATATAATTATTCAATACAAAAAGATAACATTTACCTTCGTAACTGATCACATCCCATCCATGAGCTCCATTATATCTTCTCAGTCTCTTGTACTCCTGTTCTGTAGCATGTTTACTCCATTGCAGGATGGGTATTGTTTCCAAGAAGACACCTTCATACTCAGATATCTTTGCCATTCGCTCTCTTATGTTTTCGGGACATTTCTAACAAGCAAAAGACAATTTGGTATTCAGGTCAAGCAGATAATTCATGTTTCAATTCAAAACCTCATGTCAATGAAAAGGCCTATGGGTTGATGTGATAAGGAGGGAGTCTTGCCAGTAATAGCCTTTGTAAATTTCATCATCTGAAGAGAGATGCGCAGTCCCGTGCTCAGAAACTCAATGGCCGCATCGTCACTGCTTGTATCTTATATATTCAATGACTCCGCCTCCACAGCTCTCTGGGGCAGAGAATTCCAAAGATTCACGACCATCTGAGCGATGAAATTCCTCCTCCTCTCCGTTTTAAATGGGTGCCCCTTATTCTGAAACTATGCACCCTTGTTCTAGATTCCAGAAGCCAGAAGTGATTTAAATGGCAAATGGGACGATGGGGATGGTAATGGGACAAGTAAAGAGACAAAAAGGTGGGTCTAGAGGAACTGAAAATGGCAACTGCAGAATCATTACCAGCATCCGCTGTCTGAAAAAAAATGGGAGCAGAGGTTATGATCTGAAATTGTTGAACTCAATGTTGAGTCCGGAAGACTGTAAAGTGCCTCATCAAAAGAGGAGATGCTGTTCCTCGAGCGTCTTTGGAAGTGTAGGAGGCCAAGGACAGAGGGCAGAGTGGGAGTGGGGCGAAGAATTAAAATGGTAAGCAACCGGAAGGTCAGGGTCACACTTGCGGACTGAACGGAGGTCTTCAGCAAAGCGATCACCCAACCTCTGCTTGGTCTCCCCAATGTAGAGGAGACCGCATCGCAAGCAGCGAATACAGCATACTAAATTGAAAGGAGTTCAAGTAAATCGCTGTTTCACCTGGAAGGGGCGTTTGGGGCCCTGGCTGGTGAGAAGGGAGGAGGTGAAAGGGCAGGTGTTGCATCTTCTGTGCTTGCATGGGAAGTTGGCGTGGGAAGGGGAGGGGGTGATAGAAGAGTCAATCAGGAAATCATGGAGGGAACAGTCCCTTTGGAATGCTGAAACGGGAGGGCAGGTGGGCGGGGGGAGATGCGTTTGGTGGTGACAGAAGATAATCCATTGAATGTGGAGACTGGTGGGGTGGTAGGTGAGGACAAGGGGAACCCTATTGTAATTCTGGAAGGGAGGGGAAGGGGGGAGAGCAGAAGTGCAGGAAATAGGACGGACAGACACAGTCAAGGGTACTGTCAACCACGGAGGGGAATCCTCAGTTGCGTAAAAAAGACATATTGGAAGCACTTGTGTGGAAGTTGACATCATCAGAACAGATGCAATGGAGACTTGGAGAATGGAATAGATTCCTTACAGAAAGTGGGGTGGGAGGCAGTGTAATGTGTTGGACATCCTGGAGAGATGCATGTTGGACATATTGGGGAGTTATGGGTTAACAGTCGAACTGCTTTGTATCTTAAAGCAACAGGCTTTCCAAGATATAAACAGGATGACTTTGAAGTGTCGTGAGGAGAAAGCATGTCTTGTCGTCTGATATGTAAAGTGCTCTGTAGGGAAATAAGTGTAGGTAATAAAACATAACTTTAGTTTTATGGGTAATAAATATGGGGTAGCAAGGCCATTTGCTAAAGATAACAGTAGGTAAAGGAAGTCGTGTTTAAGCGAAGTGGTTCTGAGGTAAACAATTGCATACTGTTTACATCGATAGTCTGTTTTCAGAGGATTTGGGAAATAGTTACGTCATTTTGACATTTTCCTTTGATGTAGTCAGAATATGGTGTATAAAGGAGCATGGTTTTCAACAGTATCTCAGAGTGTACTCAAATATACAGAAACTGAATATCCACTCTCGATATACAGTTAAAGACCGATCACCTTTCTGTGTATCAATAAAGTCTGTTCCGTCTACTCCACTACGAAGTCTCGTGCTTACTCGAAACGTGTTGTTTTGAACCAGAGGAGAAAGGAGGTTGCTTAACATAATCAAGGTAGCTGTGGGACTCAATGGGCTTGTAGTAGGTATTTGTTGACAACCTCTCCCCAGAAATGGAGATCGAGAGAGAGATCGTGGAAGAGAAGGGAAGAGTTGGAGATGGATCATTGGACGGCGAGGGAGGGGTGGAAATTTGAAGCAAAGCTGATGACATTTTCCAGTTTGGGGTGAGAGCAGGAAGCGCACCGATGTATAGTCAATGTACCGGAAAAAGAGGCGAGGGAGGGGACCAGAGTAGGACAGGAACAAAGAATGTTCCACATTTCCATCGAAAAGGCAGATGTAGCTAGGACCCGTATGGGTTCCCATAGCAACACCTTTTACTTGGAGAAAGTGAGAGGAGTCAAATGAGAAGTTGTTCAACACAAGATCAAGTTCAGCCAGGCGGAGGAGTGGTGGTGGATGGGGACTGGTTGGGCCTCCTTTCAAGGAAGAAGCAGAGGGCCCACAGGCTGTCCTGGTGGGGATGGAGGGGTAGAGGGACTGGATGTCCATGGTGAAAAGGAGACGGTTAGGGTCAGGAAACTGGAAAATGTTAAAGTGGCAGAGGGTGTCGGAAGAGTCAAAAGAGACTGGACAAGGGGAGGGAAAAGAGAGTCGAGATAAAGTTCCATGGGGCAAGAACAGGCTGAATCCAAGGGTCTACCAGGGCAGTCCTGTTTGTGGATCTTGGGAAGGAGATGGAAGCGGGCTGTGCAGGGTTGGGGGACGATGTGGTCGGAGGGTGGGGGAGCGGAAGATCTCCAGAGCAGATGAGGTCAATGACGGTCTGGGAAACAATGGCTTGATGTTCAGTAGTGGGGGCATGGTCCAGGGGAAGGTAGGATGAAGGGTCGTAGAGTTGGCATTTAGTAGAGGTCTGTTTGACAAACAATAACAGCACCGCCCTTGTCAGCAGGTTTAATGACAAGGTCAGGGTTGGACCCGAGAGAACGGAGTGCTGCAAGTTCAGAGGGAGGAAGGTTAGAGTGATTGAGGGGAGAAAAGAAATTGAGACAGCCGATGTCATACCGGCAGTTAGCAATGAAAAGATCTAGAGAGAGTAAGAGGCCAGAGAGAGGGGTCCAGATGAAACAAGAATCCTGAAGATGGGAGAAAGGGTCCACTGTGCGGGCGGAGATGACTCCTGGCCAAAGAAGTGGGCGCAGAGGTGAAGGAAGAAGAGCTCAGCATCGTGTGGAGATCATTGAGGTGGAGGTGCAAGGAGATGAACGGAGGCCTTTGCTGAAGACTGATCGTTCGGGGTCAGAGGGGGAGGAAAGGTCAGAGGGGATCGTGAAAACAAGGCAAATGGTGAGATTGGCAGCAGGTATGGGATCAGAGGAAAGTGATGGGGAAGAAGGACTGGAGGGGCATTAGTTGCCAAGAGTTGTTGACGCTAGTGGCCCTTGACACCTGAAAAAGGAGGAAAAAGTGTTTTTTGTTAAGATGCTGTATGAGTTGAAGGATGAAATGGAACTGCGGACCAGGACAACTCAGAAAGAGAGCGAGTCAGTCAATGTTCCCCGCTATTGGGTGCACAGTTTTGTGCATGCGTGAAACTTAACATTGAAAAAGCCGGTCCCAGGCTGCGCGGGGCCAGCAGAGAGCTGCATGGCTGTGCAGCTTCGAGAGAAGGTTGGAGTTAGTGTTGTTGAAGAGAGAGAGGTCGAGAGCGTGCATGTGGCGGCGCGTGGCATTGAGCGCGGATCTTCGGAAGCGGCAACAGCAGTGGTTCGCGAAATGCTGAATATCATGCAGATATCTGTAACCATGGGTGGATCCGAATCACGAAGGGTGGAATTGTAGTTGGCATCCATGTGGAACAAGGAGGAGTCGGAGATACTACCCTCCTCCGCCTGGCTGAACTATGATTCTGTTGAACAACTTCTCCTTTGAGTCCTCCAAACAAAAGGTGTTGCAATAGGAACCCTTGTGTGTCCTCGGGTGCAAGGTGCGAGGCCAGCCAGGGGCGGATTGGAATAGTGGAGTCGAGAAAGTCAGTGGGGACAGGTCCGGAGAGTGGGAGCACAATGGCTGAGGGAGCTGCCACTGATTTCAGCAGAGGGAGGGAAGGAGCGAGCGAGCGAGCATGCGCACACACGCAAAATATAAGTCAAGCTTAATAACCACTCCAAAAAAAAGTTCTGCACTGAAAAAGGTGTTGCATTTCAATAGGCTTTAATGAGCACGCAATATCACAAATAGATGTATCTAATGGCTTTCCATTTCACTGATGGACAAGGAACTTAGACTTGAGGAGATAAAAGATCCAAATATGACAAGACCCCCGACAACAAGCTCTTACTGTTCCATTGTTCTATGGCTTCTAATTAGGAATCATGATGCGGAGATGCCGGTGTTGGACTGGGGTGGACAAAATTGAGAGGTCGCACAACACCAGGTTATAGTCCAACAGTTTTATTTGACTACTTCACCTGAGGAAGGGGCGATCGATAGCTCCGAAAGCTTGTGATTTCAAATAAAACTGTTGGACTATAACCTGGTGTTGTGCGACCTCAATTTTCTAATTAGGAAAACAGGAAATTCAAGTCCACTGTCTTCCGAAGATGAACCACATGATGTAAGCTTTGGGTATCAGCCTGGGCACAGTGGTGGCACTCTCACCTCTGAGTCAGAAGGTCAGGGGTTCAAGTCCCACTCCAGTGACTCGAGCACGTAATTTAGGCTGGCACTCCAGTGCAGCACTGAACGATCCTGCACTCTCGAAGGCACCGTATTTCAGATGAGACGTTAAACCGAGGCCCCATCTGCCCTCAGGTGGACATAAAAGTCTCTTGGCACTATTCGAAGAAGAGATGGGGAGTTATCCCTGGTGTCAGCCAGTGGCTAAGTGGATAGCACCCTCGCCTCCGAGTCAGAAGGTTGTGGGTTCAAGCCCCACTCCAGAGACTTGAGCACAAAAATCCAGGCTGACACTCCAGGGCAGTACTGAGGGAGTGCTGCACTGTCGGAGGTGCCGTCTTTTGGATGAGACCGAGGCCCCGTCTGCCCTCTCAGGTGGACGTAAAAGATCCCGCGGCACTATTCCAAAGAAGAGCAGGGAAGCTATTCCGGTGCCCTGGCTAATATTTATCCCTCAAATCAACATTAAAAATCAGATTATCTGGTTATTTTCACATTGCTGTTTGTGGGAGCTTGCTGTGCGCAAAATGGCTGCCATGTTTCCTACATTACAACAGTGACTACACTTCAAAAAGTACTTCATTGGCTGTAAAAGTGCTCTGGGACTTCCTGAGGTTGTGAAAGGCGCTATAGAAATGCAAGTCTTTCTTTTTTTCACTGCCCAATTGCAGCAAAGACATGAGATGTCTGAGCAGATTCATAGAATACAAGCCTAAGCAAGAGAAATTCCTGTGGTGTTGTATGTTGAAGGGAACGGGCTGAGCAAGGAAATGGGATCAAAGTAGACTAATGCAGTGCAGCTATGGTGCATGAAACGGCCCTTTGTACTAGAATTTGAGATTCTGTAAAGAGATTCTGGCTAAAGTGACTGAAGCAGCAATGAATTGGGTAAATACAGAAACAGTCTTATCCGAATGTCAGGAAGCACTTCTTCACACAAAGGGTAGTGGAATCTGGAACTCACTTCCCCATAAAGGCTGTTGAGGCAAATTGAAAATTTCAAAATTGAGATTGATAGATTTTTGTTAGGCATGGGTATTAAGGGTTATGGAACCAAGGCGGGTAGACGGAGTTAAAACACAGATCGGCTGTGATCTAACTGAATGGCGGAACAGGTTCAAGGGACTGAATGTCCTGCTGCTATCTTCCTAGAATCATGGGAATCAGGAGAGAGGGCGCACGTGTGAGAGAGAGAGCTTGAGAGAGAGCTTGAGAGAGAGAGAGAGAGAGAGAGAGAGAGAGAGAGAGAGAAAGAATCCCCCTTCGCGAGCACAAATTAAGCTGTTATTACCACAAGCTAAAATTTCAGTGCAAAGACTAGTTATAAAAAGTGAGAGAGAATTTCAAAGATTCCTCAGTTCTTATGGGAAAATATACTGCTTCTATTTCACACCAGAAGGGAATCAAAATACAATGAGCATTGTGAGCAGTCACTCATCCAAAATTAGCACCAACTTTACAGAAGAGCATCCAGAGGCTACCAACAGTGCCAGTACCAAACACCATCCCCAACCCCAAACAACATGCCGTATTGTCCCCACAAGCACTCAAGTGCATGCCAAGTAATCCAAGTGCCAAAACAAATCTCATGGGGAGAGAGATGCACGTGGAGTGGATATCGAATTGACCTTGTTTGGATATGCTTCTCATAGCAAAGAGCAACTGCAAACAGTCTCCCTCCAAGTCGAATTGACTGTCCCATCACCCAAAAGACCAGATATGCCTCCATCAAAGAACCTGTAGTTATGAACAGGAGTTGTACATGATTCCCTCAAAAAGTGAAGCATACATAATGCATAGCTACCTAAAGTCACGGGCAAGCAAATTGGCAACCAGCTCACATTGTAATTAGAAAATTAAACTACAAGTAACAAGGAGCCACTGGCAGCACAGTGAGCCGGGTATGTTCTTTCCACTGCCCCACCTCACCCAGGCTTCACCGTCAAAGAACTCGCCTCGGAGCAGACAAGCAGCACCTTAACCAATTGTGCTCAAAGTTTGGCCAGTGCCGGTCTCACTCGGTCAATCTCACCTGCTGCTCGTGAGCATCATTGGCAGCCATTCTAAAGTCACAGAACCCAAGCAACACTTTAAAAAAAAAAACATAGGAAGGATTACATACAGATTTTACGCGAAAATACCTACCATTTCTGCATTTAATACAAAGGGTGATTGACAAGATTTCCAGAGATAATGCATGTCTTCAGTGCCTTTAATAATTTGCAGTTTGGAGATTTAAACTATGTTTAGCGTTTTAATAATTTGCATTTTTTTTTTAAATCCCAATTTCCTTTTAATATTCCCAAATCCAGTGTCGCACTTAACTGTTCTCCATTAAAATTAGACTCCAAGGATCCTATAAATTATAGTGCTGGCATCAATAAAGTCACGTTGCAAGTCTACCGTGCCAGCGTTAAAACCCAATAGTGACTGCTTGCTTGTAGCTGGAAACCAATGCTGTAGAGTAACAGGAACAGATCACCACTTTCAGTTCCATTCGGTTCAGATATTCCATCACTGAAAGTAAAGTATTAGTAATAGATATTGAAGAGCTACAGAATGAGTCACCACAACTATATTACACACCCTGACCTCAAGGCAGCCCAATAAAAGCTACTGAAAGTATCGTGGGGCTTTATGTAGTGTTTATGGTTTAAAATAGAAACTAAAGTTTTATATGGCATATTAATAACAAATTGCGTAAATTACAGTTAAACAAAACTTACCATAGAGACAAGTCTGGTCCTGCTTCAATCAAAAACTTTCAAGCAATCTTTTCTGTGACATTTGTAGGCAAAGTTTCCAAATTTCTAAAATCGCTTTGCACGCAATATGGGAGTTTAGTTTTATTTGTTCTCAGCATATGGCCAACGCTGACAAGGTCACATTTATTGCTTATCTCTAATTGCCTCAAGGTCGTGGGGAGCCTGCTCCTTGAACAGCCGTAGTCCCTGTGGTGGTGATGCTCCCACAATTATGCTTTCTTCTTGCATAGCGACCGTTTGTAAATGGCTTGCATGTAGTGTGGGCTAGAAGGACATTAGTGACTCCCCAAAGCCGTTCCACCATCTACAAGGCACAAGTAAGGAGTGTGATGGAATACTCGCCACTTGCCTGGATGAGTGCAGCTCCAACACCATCCAGGACAAAGCAGCCCACTTGATTGGCACCCCATCCACCACCTTAAACATTCACTCCCTCCACCACCGGCGTACCGTGGCTGCAGTGTGTACCATCTACAAGATGCACTGCAGCAACTCACCAAGGCTTCTTCGGCAGCACCTCTCAAACTCACAACCTCTACCACTGAAAAGGACAAGGGCAGTAGGTGCATGGGAACACTACCACCTCCAAGGTCCACTCCAAGTCACACACCAACCTGACTTGGAAGTATATCGCCGAACCTTCATTGTCGCTGGGCCAAAATCCTGGAACTCCCTCCCTAACAGCACTGTGGGAGCACCTTCACCACATGGACTGCAGCGGTTCAAGAATGCGGCTCACCGCCACCTTCTCAAGGGTAATTAAGGATGGGCAATAAATGGTGGCCTTGAATAAATGAAAAAAAGAACTGGCTGGATTTTTACAACAATCCATTTTATTCCCGGTGCTAGCTCAAAAATTACCAGATTTTATTTAATTCAGTTTCACAACTTGCCCTGGCGGGATGTGAACTCTCAACCTCTGGGTTGCGAGTTTATTTGGGAGATCAGAAATACTGTGCATCAGTGTGCATCTGCATGCAAAGAGCCACCAAGCTCATGAAATCAGCAAAGACAATTCCGCACCAACATGGGGGAGACGGGAGGTGGCAATGATGCCCGAGTCAGCGAGAACATGCAGAGCCTCGGATAAGAGGTTTTTACAGCTTGCGGATCTCATATTATGCAGATAGACTAGATATTCAGCAGCTGTTTTTCTGGACTTTGACCCAGAAGTTACTGTTGTCAATACCCTCGAATGATCTTACGGTCTTCTCTCTTATTATTTTTAGTGGATCCATTAAACAAGTTTAAAATACATGGGGCTGCACTTCACTAAAGTTCCCCCAAAAGGCTAGGAATTACTGCTGGAGAAAGATTGTAAGATTATTAAAAGTGGGCCGCGATTAATTGTTTTTTTGTCACATTGCATAAAGTAATCCACTTAAAAACCATGAGAACCTTCATTTTGTTAGCAAGTGGTTCAAGAAAAAAATCAAGAAAGAAAGAGAATTTCTATAGCGCCTTTTACGACCACCGGGCATCCCAAAGCGTTTTACAGCCAGTGAAGTACTTTTGAAGTGTAGTCACTGTTGTAATGTAGGAAACGCAGCAGCCAATTTGCGCACAGCAAGCTCCCACAAACAGCAATGTGAGATTGACCAGATAATCTGTTTTAGTGATGTTGATTGAAGGATAAGTATTGGCCAGGACACCAGGGATAACTCCCCTGCTCTTCTTCGAAATAGCGCCATGGGATCTTTTACGTCCACCTGAGAGTGTGAACGGGGCCTTGGTTTAACGTCTCATCCGAAAGACGGCACCTCCGACAGCTCCCTCAGCACTGCACTGGAGTGTCAGCCTAGATTTGTGTGCTGGAGTGGGACTTGAACCCACAACCTTCTGACTCAGAGGCGAGAGTGCTACCCACTGAGCCACGGCTGACAAGAGAATAAAATGGAAAAAGGAGCTCCGAAAGTTGTGTCAGAAAATGCCCCACCCAATGAAGTACCAAGTCACACAGACCAAAGATGTCCCTGCTTCAGTCCCCAATCTGTGCTGAATCAGCCAAGCTCAGCCAAGGTGGTCCTTGAATTGTTACAACTGGCTTCAATAGCCCTGGTCTAGGAAAGAGAGGGCAAGAAAATTCCCAGGTGTTCCCAGTCCTGACCATTACCCAGTGACCCTTGTTGGAAAGTGTATTTATCAGATAATCAAACTTGACTAGGACGCCTTCCAGGATTAAATATTCTACCAAACGTACACTGCCTAAACTCATTAAAAGGGTTGATGGTTATTATGAAACTGTACACCTGCAGGAATCAGCACTTTCCAAAAAAGGAGAGGGAGAATTAATAGGCAAATCATCACCAGAGACAATTCAGAATAAAAAAAAAACTTTGTGTAGCAACAAGAGTATATTGTGAACGAGTGCTTCATTTTCCAATCAATCCCCTGTCCTCCCTCTAGCTGACCCTATTACAGCCCTAGGCTAACACCAATTACAACCAATGGAATCCCAGTCAGGTTCGGGAACAATAGACAAACTCTACTATTCCCACATAGAGCAGCTTTAATAAAGACTGCTGTGGACCACCTCCACAAACAGGGCACCAAGCACAACTAGATGTTGGTGTCCCTAGGTAGGGTATGTATTCAACCCTGGCAGAACTTAGAGGTCACAGTCGTAAATTGAGCAACAACTAGAAAGAAAGATAAAACAACTGATAAAGGCTAAAACCATGAATAGAGGGTTGAGCGTGTACAAGGTTGCAGCACAGTGTTGGGATTTCAGTCGATGATGCTACCTGAACACAAAGTATGTTAAAGGTTTTTGACATGCTCCCAGACCGTGCTTTATTCCACATTAATGATTGGAACTCCTAAAGCCCAAAGAGAAAACAAAAATTGTAATTGAACATTTGTTGAGGGCATCTAAAAGCTTGCAGTGATACTAAATTACCCACAAGCAGACTTGTGTGCAACATTTAACACAGGTTACACGTTGACACGCTTTGACACAGGTAGTGCCTGTAACTTTAGCACACAGTTACACCACCAGTGCCAGATTGAAGCCAATACCTGTTTAGGGCGATGGATCCCTTCTACTGCTAGCTCCACATTGCTCTTCAACCAGGAATTCTACGCCCCGTCTGCCCTCTCAGGTGGATGCAAAAGATCCCATGGCACTATTTTGAAGAAGAGCAGGGGAGCTCCCCCCATTCCTCCAATGTCCGGCCAGTATTTAACCCTCAACCAAACACCACTAAAAAGAACAGATCATATGGACATTATTACATTGCTGTTTGTGGGAACAATTGGGCTGCCACGTTTCCTACATTACAACAGTGACGACACTTTAAAAGTACTTCATTGGCTGTAAAGCGCTTTGGGACGTCCTGAGGTCGTGAAAGGCGCTATAGAAATGCAAGATATTTCCTTACTTTAATGCACAGCTGAAACGACTAAATTTCAATGAAACCTTGTGTAACTGCACGCAAGAGCAAATTTTCCTGTTAGTGAGTGTGGGAAAACACCACTGTTATTTTGAGCAGCCTCACTCTGTCTTTTGGTCTGAATCTTCTTTCGCCCGAAAGTCTGCCTCAGATAGTTTCAGTCTCAGCTTCCGCTGCCCTGCCACCCCAAAATTACCCATTTATGCGCTACCCAGTTTCGCCACTGCACCCCCCCCGATGCTTATGGTTCTCTCTTGTCCGAGGGAATCCCGCTCTTAAGGGCACATGGATGGGCACAGTCGCTGCATTGACTAGTGTAACAGATTTGAAAGCACAACAGCGAGTGATAAGAGCCGGAAAAAACTAAATTTAGAAAGAAAATACTGGTAAGAGGAGCAAATAAAACCCTTTCAAATAGTAGAATTTCAAGTGTATTGATTTTGCTTTCTTTGTACTTTACATCAGAGGTACTAACTGCTGGATAATTCCTTCCTTACCCTCTAAACAGATTTGTACAACTAGAGGCAGTAATATGTTTGATAATTCACTGAATTTATTACCGACAAAACTTTAATCTTAAACACCCTAACCAACTATACAGAATAGCGCCCGTTCGCCCTGCGTCCAAAATTTACCGAGTGTAGATTTAATTAGAAAATGGCTTCTCCAAGTTTGTTCACATCCCAGGTTTCTCTCCTTACTGCACCTCCTTCTCCAGCGAAGTAAAACGTGGCATCCGCCGTGTTCCATTTTAGTTCCTGGTTCTCCTCCCGCTAAATGCAACCCTTACTTTTTTTTTTTTAATTCATTCCGGGATGTGGGCGCCACTGGCAAGGCCAGGATTTATTGTCCATCCATAAATCCATGTCATTGGCTTTAAAGCGCTTTGGGACGTCCTGAGGTCGTGCAAGGTGCTTTAGAAATGCAAGTCTTTCTTTCTTAAGAAATAGGTTTCACAGCTATCCATTTGTTTCATATATAGTTTACCAAACAGAAATGAGAGGCTTCATTCCCACCCTTTTCACAAGAGCATTGCTTCTTATTTATTGCCCCCCCCCAAACCATTCTCTGATGCAAACAATCATCTCATTTAGGCACTCGTGGCAGAATAGCCTGTGTTTCAAAAGTGTTCCTTATCAGCAGTTTTGAGAAGGGCTTTTGAGAACATGACAGGAAAAAAATAGGCTTTTCAAGGACATGATTTAAACAAATCCTTTCCATATTATAACGTTGTCTCCATTAAAACTAAAACAATGTAAAAACATATTGATATCCTTACAGTAACCACATGGTAGGATGGAGTATAAAGGAAGAAATAATGGGAGCTTGTCAGAAGGGTACGGCAATAATCATGGGGGATTTTAAACTGCATATAGACTGGAAAAATCAGATGGGCAAAGGTAGCATAGATGAGGAGTTCATGGAATCTTTTCGGGAGAGTTTCTTACAACAGCACGTTCTGGAGCCAACCAGAGAGCAGGCTATACTAGACCTGGTACTGTGCAACGAGATAGGATTAATTAATGACCTCATAGTGAAGGCGCCCCTAGGTAGCAGCGATCATAATATGATTGAATTTTACATTCCGTTTGAGAGAGATAGACGAGTGGGTCCAAGACTAGTATTTTAAACTTCAATAAGGGCAATTAGGAGGGCATGAAAGCAGAGCTAGCTAAAGTGAACTGGCAAATTAGGTTAAGGAATAGGTCAATAGAGTTGCAGTGGCAGACATTTAAGGGGATATTTCAAAATACACAGAATATATACATTCCAACAAGAAAGAAAAATTCCAAGGGGAGGACCCACCATCCGTGGTTAACTAAAAAAGTTAAAGATAGTATTAAACTTAAAGAAAAAGCATATAATTGCGCAAAGATGGGTGGCAGGTCAGAAGATTGGACAGAATATAAAAAACAGCAAAGAATGACTAAAAGATTAATAAGGAGAGAAAAATTAGAGTATGAGAGAAAGCTAGCTAGAAATATAAAAACAGATAGTAAGAGTTTCTGTAGATATTTAAAAAAGAAAAAAGAGTTAACAAAGTGAGCGTTGGTCCTATAAAAAGTGAGTCTGGGAATTAATAATGGAAAATAAGGAGATGGCAGTTGAATTGAACAGGTATTTTGCATCGGTCTTCACTATAGAGGATACAAGTAACATCACAGAAATAGCTGTAAATCAGGAAATGGAAGGGAGGGAGGAACTCAAGAAAATTATAATCACCAGGGAAGTGGTACTGAGCAAATTGTTGGAGCTGCGGGCTGACAAGTCCCCGGGTCCTGATGGACTTCATCCTAGGGTCTTAAAAGAAGTGGCTAGTGAGATAGTTGATGCGTTGGTTTTAATTTTCCAAAATTCCCTAGATTCGGGGAAGGTTCCAATTAGATTGGAAAATAGCGAATGTAACTCCTTTATTCAAAAAGGGAAGGAGACAGAAAGCAGGAAACTACAGGCCAGTTAGCTTAACATTTGTTATAGGGAAGATGTTAGAAGCTATTATTGAAGACGTTATAGCAGGGCACTTAGAAAAGTTCAAAGTAATCAGGCAGAGTCAACATGGTTTTGTGCAAGGGAAATCATGTTTAACCAATTTATTGGAGTTCTTTGAGGAAGTAACATGTGCTGTGGATAAAGGGGAACCGGTGGATATACTGTACTTAGATTTCCAGAAGGCTTTTGATAAGGTGCCACATCAAAGGTTATTGCGGAAAATAAAAGCTCATGGTGTGGGGGTAACATATTGGCATGGATAGAAGATTGGCTAGCTAACAGGAAACAGAGAGTAGGCATAAATGGGTCATTTTCTGATTAGCAAGATGTAACGAGTGGTGTGCCACTGGGATCAGTGCTGGGGCCTCAACTTTTTACAATTTATATAAATGACTTGGATGAAGGGACCGAAGGTATGGTTGCTAAATTTGCTGATGACACAAAGATAGGTAGGAAAGTAAATTGTGAAGAGCACATAAGGAGGCTATAAAGGGATATAGATAGGTTAAGTGAGTGGGCAAAGATCTGGCAAATGGAGTATAATGTGGGAAAATGTGAAGTTGTCCATTTTGGCAGGAAGAATAAAAAAGAAGCATATTATCTAAATGGTGAGAGATTGCAGAGCTCCGAGATGCAGAGGGATCTGGGTGTCCTAGTGCATGAATCGCAAAAGGTTACTATGCAGGTACAGCAAGTAATTAGGAAAGCTAATAGAATGTGATCGTCTATTGCGAGGGGAATTGAATACAAAAGTAGGGAGGTTATGCTTCAGTTATACAGGGCATTGGTGAGACCACATCTGGAGTACTGTGTACAGTATTGGTCTCCTTATTTAAGGAAGGATGTAAATGCGTTGGAAGTAGTTCAGAGAAGGTTTACTAGACTAATACCTGGAATGGGCGGGTTGTCTTATGAGGAAAGGTTGGACAGGCTAGGCTTGTATCCGCTGGAGTTTAGAAGAGTAAGAGGTGACTTGATTGAAACATCGCAAAGCATCTAGCGCCCAGGCGCGGCGAAGTTTGCGCCACTCGCGAAATTAACTAGACATTTTGCGGCGGCGCTAAATACTACCGCCACGATCTCCTGCGCCGGCAGATCGTGACGTCAGTCGAGTGCGCAACGCCCCGGTATCGCCCCGGAGCGGATATTGAGTGGCGCCCCCTGCCTTACCACCTGACGCTAGCAACGACAGGTTGAGGGGAGCATTCTGCAGTCATGAAGGGAAAGGGGGAGCGCTATTTAAAGGTGACCGCTTCCTGCCTTTTATTGTTGGTGCCATTTTTTAACTACGCATTCTGAGAGAAAGAGAGAGAGAGAGAGAGAGAGACTTCTGGAGAGATTCAACGTTGTGTGAAGGAGTTTTGGGTACTCAGCAGCACTTTGCAGGTTCATTTTGATTTGCCATTCCTTGTATCGATTTAGAAGAGACTGTGGGGGCTGCACTCTGAGCTCTTTGCCTGGTACTCTCCATAGTTCTTTCCAGCAGATTTATAAGATCCTGAGGGGTCTGGACAGGGTGGATGTGGGAGAATCTAGAACTAGGGGTCACTGTTTAAAAATAAGGGGTCACCCATTTAAGACAGAGATGAGGAGAAATTTTTCTCAGAGGGTCGTGAGTCTTTGGAACTCTCTTCCTCAGAGGGCGGTGGAAGCAGAGTCTTTGAATATTTTTAAGGCAGAGGTAGATAGATTCTTGATAAGCAAGGGGGTGAAAGGTTATCGGGGGTAGGCGGGAATGTGGAGTAATCGGATCAGCCATGATCTTATTGAATGGCGGAGCAGGCTCGAAGGGCCGAGCGGCCTACTCCTGCTCCTAATTCGTATGTTCGTACATTAACCTCATGTGGTTCTCACTACACAAAAAAAATCTCTCCTTTCACAGGTTGATTGGAGTTTGTGTTCCTCTTTCCTACATGTATGAAAAGTTAATATTTTCATTCTAATGGCAAAGGCAAACCCCATTTCCTTTGTTTTCCAAGAATCTGTTCAAGACAACAGCATCCTTTAAAAACAGTTGAAAGGCCAAAAAAATAAAATCCCATCTCTGGATGAGATGCCAGACAATATTACCGCTCGGTCTTCAGCATCAGTTCAAAGCCTCGGCGTGGGGGTGGGGAGCCCATTCTCTCCGAGTTTGCATCAGCACAAACATGAGAGAACTTGGGCCTCCTAAAGAAAATGAAGTCTCCTCAGTAAATCGTCTCTTGACATTACTCACACATAGTGAGAAACCAGAACTGGAGATCTCGAGGTTACCTTCTTTCTTAACAGCAAATTTCCCAGGCAGGGCTCTGCAGCAAGTTGGAGGATATGGCGTTGGATAAGCACAGCAACATTCTACTACATAACAATGTACAACGTACTATTATGCTGCTCAGCTGGAATCGTGTAAGGCGACAGGTCTATTTGCCATAATGGGTGCATAAGATCAGTAACCGGTTAATTCCTCAGGCTACGTTCGAACGCCAGTTGATTCTCTGATGATGGGCAGCTGGTTGTAAAGGCCCGACCTGCCTCAAGATTCAGAAGAGGACATCAGGAAAGGATAGGCTTTCTTTTTTAAATATTGGTTTGTAACAAAGCGTGAAGGATGGAGATCTGCCGCGGTGTTACTCACAGTCAGTTCAAGGATGTGCCATTTTATAGCAATCAGGAGGCTGTGCCATGCAAGGCATTTCAGGGGCAACAGCGGACTCAGTCAAATTCCATTTTCATTACATGGTAGTCTGGAATTTTAACGGGTGCTTTGGAGGATGGAACGACACAACTCTGCCCATTTTTCAGTGAAAACCATTTATTTTATATATTCCTTTTTCCTATATATTCAATTTTTATCTCTTACCGTTTTTAAAAGATGAGGATAGAATCAGAGAGCTGTGGAAGCTGCGACATTAAATAAATTTAAAACGGAGATAGACAGTTTCCTAGCTGATAAGGGAATTAAGGTTTATGGGGAGCGGGCAGGGAAGTGGACGTGAGTCTAGGTTCGGATCAGCCATGATCCTATTGAATGGCGGAGCAGGCCCGAGGGGTCGTATGGCCGACTCCTGCTCCTACTGCTTATGTTCTTATGATACACAGCAAGATGTAGCAACTGGAGAATGGTACCTATGCACTGTGAGGGAGGCGGAGTTAAGAGCAGTGGATGGTGCTCCTTGACTGTGGTAGCAATGGCTCTTCTTTCCTTCTTTCTATCTCTCGCACACAAAGTATCTGTTGAAAGCACTCAATGTGAACTTCACCCCAATAAAATTTAGAAATTTGCCTTCGAGCTTTCCTTCAAATGTTTCAAACAGCCAAGGATAGGAACAAGAGTAGGCCATTCAGCCACTCGAGCCTGTTCCGCCATTTGATCAATTAGATCACGGCTGATCTGTATCTCAACTCCTGGTGTGTATCGCAACTCCATTTACCTGCCTTGGTTCCATATCCCTTAATATCCTTCTGTAACAACAATCTATTAATCTCAGTTTGACCCAGACTCAACAGCTTTTTGGGGGAAAGAGAGTCCCGACTACCACTACCCTTTGTGTGAAGAATTGCTTCCTGACTTCGCCCCTGAACGGCCTGACTCTAATGTTAAGGTTATGCCTCCTTGTTCTGGACTCCCCCACCAGAGGAAAAATTGTTTCTCTCTATCTATCCAATAGAATTCTTTACATCATCTAAACACCTTCATTAGATCACCCCTTAATCGTCTATACTCGAGGGAATACAAGCCTAATCGATGCAACCTGCCCTCATAATTTAACCCGGGTATCATTCTGGTGAATCTGCGCTACACCGCCCAATATATCCTTCCTGAGGTGCGGTGCCCAGAACTGAATGCAGTGCTCCATTGTGGTCTGACCAGAGCTTTATACAACTGTAGCATTACTTCCAACAATTTGTATTCCAGCTGCCACGAGATAAAAGTCAACATTCCATTTGCTTTTTTTGATTTTTCTTGCACCTGCCCACGAGCTTTGTGTGATTTCTGTACATGGATTCCTACATCACTCTGCTCCTCCACAGTTCCTAGCCTCTCACCATTTAGAAAATACTCTGATTTTTCCTTCTTAGTTCCAAAGTGGATGACCTCACACTGAACTCCCATCTGCCACAGTTTTGCCAGCTCACTTAATCTATCAATGTCCCTTTGCAACTTTCTGCTCCCATCTACGTTACTTATTGTGTCACCTAACTGAGGGGGAAAAATTCGGTTGCTTTGCGCCTCCCGTTAGTGCCCTAAGAGGGCGCTAATGGGGCGCAAAGCAATTAGCGCCCGGGCACGGCGCCACCAACGTCTCTCGTGAAATTCAGCGGGAGGTTAGCGGCGGCACTGCGCCACCAGCGATTACGTCATCACCGTGCGCAGCGCCTCGCTCGCGACTAGGCTGCGATCTTCGGTAGCGCCCCCTGACTTACCGCCAGACGCTATGTCCGACAGGGTCGGGGGCCTACCTACTGCTGGGGCGGCACTATTTAAAGGCAAGGTGCCGGGCGGCCATTTTTGTTGCTGGCTGCCTGCCAGCACCTGCCTCCGCTGCCGTCCCTGGCCTCCTGAGCACCCGCCCCTCCCCCCGCGGAGTGCCAGCTGCGCTCCATGAGCCCAGCACTTCTCTCGAGTGCCGGGCTCTTTTGCCGGCACTCTGATCCCGGCGGGCCAGCTGGGCCCTGGGTCACGCTGCGCAAGGTCCCTCCCCTTCAAGAAGGGGAGGAAGGCCTGCAATACTGTGGCGCGATGTGTCGCAGCTCGTGGCACTGCGGGACGTAGCGCCGCGCTATTCCTTCGCAGCGCCCCAAGAGGGAGGCGGGGCGCTTGCAGTAGCACCCCGCATCCCTCTTGTGGCGCTACCACTCAATTTCGGCCGCAAGGTTGCTAATTTTTTCGGGGCGCTACCTGAAGTTAGCGCCCCAAAGGGGGCGCAACTCAATTTTTCCCCCTTCGTGTCTTAATAGTCGAGGTTGTTGAAAATATTTGAAGCTTTGTCAGCCTTGGCTCCGCTGGTAGCATTCTCGTCTCCGAGTCAGAACACTGTGGACTAAAGCCTCACTCCATTGACTTGAGCACATAATCTCGGCTGATATTTCCACGCAGTACTGAGGGAGCGCTGTACTGTCAGATGTGCCGTCCTTCAGACAAGATGTTAAACCGAGGCCATTGACACTATTTGAAGAAGAGCGAGGGAGTGCTCCCGATCTCCTGGCCAACGTTCATCCCTCAACCAACATCACAAACAGATTAGCTGGTCATTTATCTTCTCACAATGTGTGGGACCTTGCTGTATGTAAATTGGCGGCCACATTACAATTATAACTGCACTTCAAAGGATACTTTATTGGCTGTAAAGCATTTTGGGAGGTCCCGAGAATGTGAAAAACGCCGTACAAATCCAAGTTCTATCTTTAGAAGCTGAAGGGAGACATTCAAGCAGTTGAGTTAATTAAAAGTTACTGATGAATCCTGAGAAACGGTACAAATTGCAGACGTTCAGTCTGCAGGATCTGCCTCCGGCTAACGCAGCCGAGGCTCTGGGCTGAAAAGTTGAAGCCAAGGCTTTAAAGGAGACGCAGATGGAGCAACCCTCCAGTCCTCTGCCACTAGTCCTGTATCCAATGAGGATTGAAAGATTGTGACCAACGCCGCTGCTATTTCTACCTTTGCTTCCATCAGCAATTTAGGCTGCATTCCATCCAGACCAGGTGACTTACCAACTTTCAGTTTTGCTAATCTTTTTAGATCATCTTCTCCATCTATTACTATCCTGTCCATAACTTCCCTCTCCTCTTTTAGTGTAACCTTCACCTCATTCGCTTCCTTTGTGAAGACAGATGCAAAGAACTCATTTAATACTTTAAGCCATGTCCTCTGCCTCGACATGAAGATTTCCCTTTGGGTCCTTAATAGGCCCAACTTTTTCACGAGCTAACCTCTTACCCTTTATATGTTTATTAAATGTTTTAGGGTTCGATTTAATGTTGCCTGCTAATCTTTTCTCGTAACCTCTCTGCCTCCTGTATTAACTTTTTCAATTCCCTCTTATATTTTCCATAATCTTCCTGGTTATTAACTGAGTCTTGCTCCTGATATTTGTCATAAGCCTCCTTTTTCTGTTTTATTTTAACTTTTATTTCCTTTTTCATCCGGAGCACATTAGCTTTGGATGCTCTACCTTTTCCCTTCAAAAGGAATATGTCTAGTTTGTACCTGAACTACTCTTCCTTGAATGCCTTCCATTGGGCATTCGGGAAAGAGAATTTTGGACAGATTCTAGATATATGTCAAGTGCACGTTTCTGTCTGTCATTGTTCTCCTTTCCTATCCATTACGTTTCAAAAACATCTTTGAAAAACCAAAGACCCATTGGGGGCGGGTTTCGGTTTGGGTGGGCTCCAAACCCGCCTCCACTGAGGTGGGAAAAATTTGCAATTTTCCCCTAATTGGTCAGTTAATTTCAGAGGTGGGCGAGTTCCCTTGGGCCAATTAGTCTTTTGGTACTGAAACTCGCCTCTGCTGACGTCACTTATCCAGCTTCATTTAAGGGCTGCCTTGGCTCTTCCACTGGTTTTTGGTCGATGGTGCACCACCTCCAAGCTGTTATCTCCTTGAAGAATGGCCAGCTCCAAGGCAAGGGCCTCCCCGAGGTTCTCGGATGAGGCTCTGGGTATGCTGGTTGAGGGGGCGAGAGCTAGCAGGGAGGTGCTCTTCCCCTCATCTGGGAGGAAGAGGCCTCCCAAAGAAACCAAGGCTGTGTGGGTCCAGCTGGCAAGGGATATAACCTCCAGATCTGTGTGCAGATTGGGTGATTGTTTCTGTTTATTGATGAAATGCCATTCCTGTGTGAATGCATTAAAATTAGGTGATGGCAAACTGTTGGCGTGATGGCATCTGTTATTTTGGCTTTGGCAGCTCCACATTGCGGGCTCCGCGACACTTGCGTGGTCAGGTTAGTGGTCAGAGTGAAAGGAGGCCACAGAGTCATGTCCATTGTCCATCATGTGTGAAGAGGGTGCCAAGCACATGTGCCACAATGGGCAACCTATGCAAATCTGGCCAGGATGAGTGCATCCCTTGCATCACGGGCAGCCATGTGCTCGTGTGCTGCCGCTGCTGCTGGTCAATACGCCGCCACTCGCTCCTCCTCCTCCTCCTGCTCATCTGAGGAGGCTATGAACTGAGCCACTTGTTCATCAGGAAGCTGCAAGCCACGACGCTGTGCCATGTTGTGCAGTGCACAGCAGACCACGACCATTCTGGAGACCCTGACTGCTGAATACTGCAGGGCTCCACCTGATCTGTCAAGGAATCGCATCTTCAGCAAGCCAATGGTTTGCTCGATGATGCACCTGGTCGAAATGTGGCTGGCGTTGTCGTGCTCCTCAGCCTCGGTAGTTGGCCTCCTGATCGGCGTCATTAGCCACTTCTTCGGGGGGGGTAGCCCTCGTCACCAAGGAGCCATCCGTTAAGTTGGTTTGGTGGATTGAAGAGCGGAGGAACACTAGAGTTCCGCAGGATGAGTCATGGCAACGACCACAGAACTTGGCGCAAACATGCAAAATCTCCTTCTTGTGGTTACACACCAGCTGTAGGTTGAGGGAGTGGAAGCCGTTGCGGTTGACAAAGATAGCTGGGTTGTGATGGGGTGCCCTAAGGGCCACATGTGTGCAGTCTATGATGCCCTGCACCATTGGCAAGCCTGCCATATTTGCAAAGCCAACTGAACGGGCGGTTATACTTGCTTGATCCCTTGAGAAGTGGATGTAATTGTGCGCCTTTGCGAAAAGGGCATCGGTAACCTGCGTGATGCAACTGTGGGCGGCCGACTGGGAGATGCCGCTGATGTCTGCTGATGATCCCTGGAAGGAGCCGGAGGCAAAAAAGTTGAGCGCGGTGGTGACTTTGACAGCCACTGGTAAGGGGTGTCCACCCGCTCCTCTGGGCTCCAGGTGTTGGTGCAGCAGTGCGCAGATGTCTCAGACAACCTGTCGCGAAAGTCTCAGCCTCCTTTGGCACTGCTGCTCAGTCATGTTGAGGTAGCTCATCCGGTGTCTGTAAACCCTGAGAGGGGGGTATCTCCTGCGGCGACGTGCCTCGATGCGCTGGCGCCTTCTGCCCTGTGCAGCATCAGGTGGGTGAGCAGGAGGTTGGGGCTCCTGCTGCAGTTGCTGCTGAGCTGCCTGGTTCTGCTGCTGCCGTGGCTGCTCCTCATCCGAATCTGAGGTCCATGGTGAAAGGAAATAAATGGTTCCCATGCTGCTGGCAGATACCTCCGTTGGGGAAGCGCTCAGTCCAAGCGGGGAGAGGGTCCTCCAAGGAGGTCCCACAGTTGAGAGATAGAAGCTGCAGCATCCTCCGACTTCGGTAGGCCTGCTAAAAGTGCTGAAAGACCTGTGGAACAAAAGTTCTGCCACCGGCAACTGCTCCCTGATGAAAGCTCCGTTTTAATGGAGCTGCAGCTGTGAGGAGGCCACCCACTTGTCAACCCGTCAGGATTAGCTGGCGTGGTTTAGGAGGGTCGTGCAACATGCTGAAAATGTGGTAAAATAACGAAGGCCTGTCAAAATAGGCTTATAGAGGCCTTTAACTACTATTTAAGGGTCTTTACCTCTCCCGACTGATGGAGGCGGGACCGAATCGCACCAATCAAACCCGCCTCCGGCAAAATTGGAGGCGGGTTCTGAACCCGCCCTCACATTTTGCGATTTGGCCAACTGCCCCGCCTCCAAACCCGCCTCCTCGGGGCTGGGAAAATCGCCCCCAAAATGTCTCCAACTGGTGTGTGATCTTTCTGAACATACTTTTGTTTAAAAAAAAACAGAAAAGAAAAAACCAGTGTGGCAATCTGGGGCCTGAAAAGCAATTAAACTGAAAAGCAATTAAAGTCCCACTCCAGAGGCTTTGGAAGTCCAGGTCACCATATGAATGAGACCTCAAGAGTGCAACTGCTGTCTGTCGACTAGTACCGAAGAACCAGCAAGGAATCAACACCCTTGAAGGCAGGAGAAAATTTGCAAGAGAAACAAAACGACAGAAGTAAACTATATTAAATGTTTTAGCTCTATGTTTGGAACTATGTCACAATTAATCAGACTAATCGAGTCCCACGTCAGCACTTTCAATAGCTTTCTGTTAACTAATCTGGATGAATTGGCTTGATTGATGTGTACATATCAGAAGGAATAGTTATCACATTACAGGCAGCAAAGAGAGGCTATTATTGCAGGCAGAAATATTTCATAAGGCTAGCTAAAACTTCAAGGAAGGGAAATAAAACACAGCCAGCGATTGTTCTTGCATCAGTTCAAAGTCAAAATGTAAATCTAACTGTACTTTTACATTTCAAAAGTCCAGTTCATAAATCTCAATTACAAGATGTTAAAAATTAATTTAGTGTTTTAAAAAGGAGACTGAAACCTCCCACTTCAAAAGCAATTCACTGCCTGAAGAGTTTTGAGATATTTTGATGTGATTAGGCAATACAATACGTAAATGCAAGTATTATAATCTGGCTTAAGGCAACATGACTTTCAGTAACTTCAAGATGTCTTTACAAGATAGAGTTGCAACCTGACAGGTGACTCTTTGTTAATGTCCTCAATACCCAAACCCAGGTGCCACTTTTCATTTACAAAACTGAATTAAATGAACAGCTTATTTCATTTTTCACCTTCTGTCCGGAGAGCAAGGGTTTTTTTTGCTGAGATACAGTTCCGTGTGTGCCCTGCAGTATTTCCTCTAAATGACCATTCTTCATGCTCGTCAGCTGTCACCAGGCTATCTGGCCATGGGGGCATCACAGTCGTGTCCGATCCGGTGATCACTTGACCTCCGTATAGGCGTACTTTTCAGGAGTCGGGCTGTACATTTTTCCCTGAGCCGTCACCAAATCAAAAGGGAACCAATTGGATTTCACAAATTTTATGCAGATTTTGCGTGACTTCATCGGGTTCCTCCAACTTGTGGGAAAAAAATTAGATCGAGGAGCAAGCAGCCTTCGCAATCAAGAGCAGGAATCCTGCTCGACTTCTCCTCTACCTACCCCAGGGCACTGAGGTTAACTGTAGCAATCTACTGTGCCCCAAATTTTTAGCATCGATAGCCAATTTACCCCCAAAAAGTCATCCGTTTCAGGTATGGTTCCGCCAAGCCTGAAGCTGTCCTCCCCCATCCCCCCGATTGTCGATGAAGGGACGCTGGTAGACATGGCATATAGATGGACATTGCAGGGGCTAGACTCATGGTCGTTTCTAACTACAGGCTTCTAAGTTGCACACACATGGATGGGGTGGGGGGGGAAAGAAGAGAAGAGAGAGCAAAATGACTGTGTAGGGAATTTAGATCATCAGGAATCTAAATACAGTCAGCGAATGGAGGTCATTAATAGCCCATTGAACAGGCAAGGAATCTTTCAGCTAAACAATTCAGCCTGCTCAGCAACAACAACTTGCATTTATATAGCACCTTTCAGCTGCTTCACAGGAGCGATTATCAAACAAAATTGAACACCCAGCCACATAAGGAGCTATTAGGACAGGTGACCAAAAGCTTGAGGTACGTTTTAAGGAGCGTCTTAAAGGAGGAGAGAGCGGTAGAGAGGCCAATTCAGAGCTTAAGGCCCCGGCAGCTGAAGGTACGGTCGCCAAGGGTGGAGCGATTAAAATCAGGGATGCGCAAGAGGCCAGAATTGGAGGAGCGCAGAGATCGCGAAGAGTTGTAGGGCTAGAGGAGGCTACAGAGATAGGGAGGGGCAAGGCCACGGAGGGATTTGAAAAAAAGAATTAAAATTTAATAAAAATAAAGAGGCATTGCCAGACCGGGAGCCTGTATAGGTCAGCGAGCACAGGGGTGATGGGTGAACGGAACTTGGTGCCAGTTAGGATATGGATGAGCACATCCAGTTTATGTAAGATGGAAGATGGGAAGCTGGCCAGAAGAGCATTGGAATAGCAAACAGGGAAGGCCAAATTTACCACACTGGTCCAACAGTACAAATCAAATCTTGTATCTGATCATGCAATCGCACACTGCAGACGTTAGCTGCGAGGCATACCAAAAAAAAAATCCACCAATAGAACTCGTGGATTTATACAAAATATACAATCGCAGACTTGCTGCAAGTCTCCCCACATCCACCAGCCTAGGATAGTCCGCCATTCAACGGAAGGATCTCACCATTCCTGCTGGGTGAGCTGGCGATTTAACAATTCAAGGCTAGGTGGCCTGAAACCAGCAGTGGAGCCTCAGAGGAGGTGTTTCAACAAGAATGGGCAAGCCGCTGCATTTAAGTGGGCAAGGAAAAGCACACGGACACAGAGTGAAACCCACTCACTCCCACCGAGTGCTATCCTGCTCTGCCAGATCATGTCCAGTCTCTGGAAACACAATGGCCCAGAAATTAAACATCGATGGTTCTCGCGGGGGTAAGGATTCCCCGCGATATCGCACTCCGCGCCTACCTTTTTGTTTGGGGCCCACACGAACTTTAGTTTCAGAGCCTCTTCTTGTTGCAACCGCGCAGTGTGTGCGTATCCCAGAGGCGCAATTAGTTCGTGCGAGCTCTGGGATCACGTGATTCAGTTAGAGCCAATGGCAGCACACCATCTTTCATTCATAGTTTTGACAGCAAGAGCTGTCAAAGCTATGAATACTACAAACCCCCAAAAGAACAGCTAAACCTCAATTAAATTTAAAAAAGCCATCACATTAATAAAATAAGTATAGTTAAATAAATTAACCACTTTAAACAAAAAATTAAATTTTTGAAAAAGTTTAAAATCTTTTTTAAAGTTATAAAAATAAACTTACCTTTCTTTAAAGTCTCTAAAAAAGATAAACCTGTTGAAAAAAATTTAAAATAACACTTAATTAACTACTTACCTTGTTAAAAGGGGGTCCTACGCCTGCTTTCTTTATGTGTAAAATCTTCACCACTTACCTGCGCGTTCAAAGCTGAAAAAAAACTAAGTGCACTGCGTGCGCACAACCTGTAGCGCGCACACGGTTCACTTAGGAACCGCCCCCTTTGCAATTCACGAAGTGCCGGTTTCCCGCGCATGCGCAGTGCATGCAGGAAACCAGCAATTCGGGATCTAATACGCGAGAGTACACAGTGCGTACTCTCGCGTATTAGGTTTAATTTTCGGGCCAATGTCAATTCTCTGCCCATGAAGAAAAATAATCACCTGCTTCCAATTAATAGGCAAATTGAGCAACATGAGATTCACAACAGCCACAGCAAATGGCCACTCGTGTAGCTGTACTATCTACAAGACTCCGTGAGCCACCATAAAGATCCATTCTCAGGCTCCCACAAACTCATATCCCAAAATACAATTAGGTATCATAGCAAACGAAGCACAGACCTGTAATACGCTGCTACTGTAACAGAACAGCCAGTGAACGGATCACAATCACAACATGAGCAACTAATTTGAACCTTTAATGCAACAAATCAGCACACAGGACAACCCAGAGCTTCTTCACCATCCTACAGACTAGAAATTATACACGCAACAGGCTCGAGGGGCTGATGGCCCACTCCTGGTCCTATGCAAGTGCCAAAGTTAACAGAAAAAAGAAACAGGCTTTTGTTTATGAAGACTCCATAGCTTAGGAAGCTAGTGTGCGATGTATTCGTTCCATCCAAGATCCAGGGAGTGAAGAGGGAATTTTTTTAATTCGTTCCTGGGATGTGGGCGTCGCTGGCAAAGCCAGCATTTATTGCCCATCTCTAATTGCCTTCGAGAAGGTGGTGGTGAGCCGCCTTCTTGAACCGCTGCAGTCCGTGTGGTGAAGGTACTCCCACAGTGCTGTTAAGGTGGGAGTTCCAGGATTTTGACCCAGTGATAATGAAGGATTGGCGATATACTTCCAAGTCAGGATGGTGTGTGACTTGGAGGTGGTGGTGTTCCCATGCCCTTTTCCTTCTAGGTGGAAGAGGTCGCGGGTTTGGGAAGTGCTGCCGAAGAAGCCTTGGCGAGTTGCTGCAGTGCATCTTGTAGATGGTGCACACTGCAGCCACGGTACGCCGGTGGTGGAGGGAGTGAATGTTTAGGGTGGTGAATGGGGTGCCAATCAAGTCCTTTGTCCTGGATGGTGTCGAGCTTCTTGAGTGTTGTTGGAGCTGCACTCATCCAGGCAAGTGGAGAGTATTCCATCACACTCCTTACTTGTGCCTTGTAGATGGTGGAAAGGCTTTGGGGAGTCTGGAGGTGAGACACTCGCCGCAGAATACCTAGCCTCTGACCTGCTCTTGTTGCCACAGTATTTATGTGGCTGGTCCAGTTAAGTTTCTGGTCAATGGTGACCCCCAGGATGTTGATGGTGGGGGATTCGGCGACGGTAATGCCGTTGAATGTCATGGGGCGGTGGTTAGACTCTCTCTTGTTGGAGCTAGTCATTGCCTGGCACTTCTGTGGCGCGAATGTTACCTGCCACTCATCATCCAGGTCTTGTTGCATGCAGGCATGGACTGCTTCATTATCTGAGGAGTTGTGAATGGCGCTGAACACTCTGCAGTCATCAGCGAACATCCCCATTTCTGACCTTATGTTGGAGGGAGGGTCATTGATGAAGCAGCTGAAGATGGTTGGGCCTAGGACACAGTGATGTCCTGGGGCTGTGATGATTAACCTTCAACCACCACAACCATCTTCCTTTGTGCTAGTGTGTGATGTACTCATTCCATCCAAGATCGAGGGAGTGAAGAGGGAATTAGGCATTCATCTTATTTGGGTTGCTGCTCTCAAATGTTGTGGATATTATTGGGTCAAGAGTGATCGTCCAGGTGAAAGATCAGAGTTTCCTCTATAAACAAAACCCTTGGCCTTCAGTGTTTAAGCCACTCCATTATCATAATACTACACCTACAAACTATGTGCATTTATAGAGCACCTTTTAAAAAGGTAGGAAAACATCCCAAGATGCTTCACAGAAGCATATTAAGACATATTTTCGCGAGGAACTCAATGGTCTTTGAGCGTGCTTTGTTCTTCAGCACCATGTCATCAAACAGCCAGCCAGCCAAGGTCCAGGCTTTCCATTCCACTTCCTGTCGACATGCCGATACTATAATTACACCTCAGGATTAGAAGCGTGGTTAATTCTCTGGAATAACGACTGCAAGGCTCATCAGACCAGAGCTGAGCTGCCAAGAAATTCTTTTATTAATAACTGCTGCACCTTTTGTCATTTCTCCAACTCTCACTGCCCGTGAGTTGACCAGAAAAAGCCTGTGGGAGGAGAGGAACCCAAGGGGTAGAGCTTCTGATTTGGGCACAATCGGGAAATCGGGCACCAATTGCGCTGGTTAGGTCACAGTTCAAGTTTCCGCTAAAATGTATTTGCGTAATCACAAATGTAAAATCTTCCATGAACCACTGCAATTGGGCAGCGTAACAGAACATAATCGTTTAGTTTGCAAAAAGAATTCCTTGCTGTATTTAGGAACGGTAACCTGGTGCAGTTTTAAAAAAAACAGTTGAAAATAGGTTTATCACAAAAAATAAGCATTTTTTTAATAAGAGTGTCTCGTCCACCACTTGTGAGTAAACTGATAATAAAATCACTGAAAATGACTATTTAAAACAACAACAGAAAACACTGGAAAAACTCAGCAGGCCAGGCAGCATCCGTGGAGAGAGAAACAGAGTTAACGTTTCAGGTCGAAGACTGAAACGTTAACTCTGTTTCTCTCTCCATGGATGCTGCCTGGCCTGCTGAGTTTTTCCACCGTTTTCTGTTGTTATTTCGGATTTCCAGCATCCGCAGTACTGTATTTTGCTATTGTATTTAAAAAGACTATACTGGGCCAGTTATTAGTTTCATTGGTGTACACTAGCCCGTTTCTTAGTAAATGAAATATCTTTAAAAACGTGCCTAACTGGTGCCTGTGCGCCGAAGGAAACGAGCTCAAGTTGAAGAGCCTCCTCGAACGGCTGCAGTCAGCCGAAACTCGCCATCCTCATTATTCCGATCGGGGGCCACGGCCGGCTTCGGGCAAAATGATTTTTAAACCAGTGTTAATGATGGCGGAAACTCGATTTACGCTCGACGTAACTTACACTTGAGTTTCCGTCATTTTTTTGTGCCGGTTCGGCTGTTTTCACCCGGACTGCGCTGATAAAACGAGCGCAAACTAACGGAATCTCTATCCCCCAAATACCAAGCATTTCAACAAGAGAGGCCACACAAAAAAAGCCCAGTTCAGTTTTGCTTATCCGCCTTCAATGTCCTTTCTGGGACACGCTAGAACATGTGTTATCCCTTAACAAAGATATCTGTACATCAATGCTGCGTACATGCCGTTTTCACAGAATGATTTCGGTCCCTTTTACATTTTACACTGACGGAGCAGAATACAATAGTAGATGTGGCAGGAATATATATACAAAAAACAAAGGTCAGGGCTGATGCTCGGAAGTGGCAGCAAGCAGATGAATACTTGTGGTGCCTCTGGTTTTAAGAGTGCGCACCCCTCCCAAAATATAAGCTGGGCCACTCCACTGGGCAGCTTCACACGATGAGCTGGGATCAAATCACTGGGACCAGCAGAAACATTGCTGCAAACTTGTGTTCCAAAAATTTGAGGAGGAGTGTGTTTTGTTTTTTTGTTTGATTGCAACCAACTTCTATTATCTTGAAGGGGAGTAGCGAGGCAACTCTCAGCAGTAAACTTTTACCCACTTTCCATTTAACTTGCTGCACTTTCACGAAGAATTTATAACCCTATCTCCTGACAACTTTCCTGATGTTTGCTATAGCCCGCAGAGAAGCCCCGAAACTTTTAGACTCCACGTGTAAAATAAGAACACAAGAAACAGGAGCAGGAGCCGGCCATACGGCCCCTCGAGCCTGCTGAATCACAAGTGCCATCACTAAAAGTAGGGACATCGTGGATACTCCATGACACCTTGCCTGTGGAAACATAGATTGTGAGGTGGGAAGAAAGATAGACGGCATTGCCAAGAAATGATAGCACAAGAGGAATTGCTGTACGAGTTAAAACCTGGCTTTTCATTGCCTATTGAACTCTTTGAAGATAATTTTTTAAGCACGACACTATTGTATAAAAGCATTATTAGAATCTAAAATGAGACCCACAATGGGCTCTGCATGTGATTATATTTCAGCAGTGAATAAGAGGATGCGGGACAGTCTTTTGCTCCAATACATTGTGCATGTTCTTTACACCATCTTCTTCAATTACCTTACATCCTTTCTCAATCACCAGACTGGGCCCACGATGAAAACAAATCTACATAACTAACTATAAGCAGTAAATCAAAATGACAACTTACTGAATGAAGGTAGGTATCATCTGTGGCATACCGGTCTCCGGGGAATGGTGGTTCGGTTGTGGTCAGCTGCTCTTGGGTTGGTGCACTTGTCCCATCTCCAGCTTTAGCAGCATTTTTATGCAAACTCCCTGAAGCACTTTTTTCACTGCTTGCAAAGGCACCCCAAAAGTTCACTTCAAAAGTATCATTACTCGTCACGCTGTTAGTTTCGGAAAATATCTCCCTCAATTTACTAAAAAAAAAGAACATTTGATAAAACAGGTTATGGAACAAGCAAGTCATTCAACACATCATTTAAGCAGTGGCAGCGGCGAAATAATAAAGAGCAGCCCGAGAGCAGAGCTGAATTAAATTAGCGGCAGCGGCGAGAGGATAAAGAGCGGCCCGAGAGCAGAGCTGAATTAAATTAGCGGCAGCGGCGAGAGGATAAAGAGCGGCCCGAGAGCGGAGCTGTATTAAAGCAACGGTAACGGCGAAAGGATAAAGAGCGGTCCGAGAGCAGAGCTGTATTAAAGCTGCGGCAGCAGCGAGAGGATAAAGAGCGGCCCGAGAGCGGAGCTGAATTAAAGCAGCAGCCGCGCGAGGCTCCGATTCAAAAACAACATCAAAGAGTGACCTCACAGGAGAGCAGGGAGGTGATGGTTGGTGAGTATTACAGCTCTTTTTTGCTCTCCAAGTTAGGGAAGGGGGTTAAATTAAGAGCTGAGAAACTGTAACTTTCTAGTACTTATTAAACTAATAACTTAAACTAAAAAAACTTAAACTAAATAAAATAATCAATCGATAAACCTAAAATATCGATTGAATAAAATCTTGAACTAACTAATTCATAAATAAAACAAGTTTAGAGATGGCAGGGCAGGTGGTGTGTCATAACTGCAGCATGTGGAAGTCTGTGGAGAGCATTGCGATCCCGAGCAACCACATCTGCAATAAGTGTCAGCAACTCGAGGAACTTCGGCTCAGAATTGTTGAGCTGGAGTCCGAGCTGCAGACATTGCGATGCATCAGGGAGGGCGAGAGTTACCTGGACACTTGGCTCGAGGAGGCAGCCACACCCTTTAGGTTAAGTAGTACTTTAGAGTTCATCAGTGGTCAGGGACAGGAGGGTGTGACTGCGAGTCAGGAAGGTATGGGGACCCAGGATGTAGTGATGAAGGAGCCTCAGCCCTGGACCTTGTCCAACAGCCACGAGGTACTTTCTACCTGTATGGATGAGGAAAAGGACTGCATGGAGGATGGGCAAACTGACCACGGCACTGTGGTACAGGGGACATCCAAGTTGGGGGGGGGGGGGGGGGGGGGAGAAGGAAGGAACGTGGTAGTAGTAGGGGACAGTATAGTCAGTGGGATAGATACTGTTCTCTGCAGCCATGAAAGAGAGTCCCAAAGGTTGTGTTGCCTGCCCAGTGCCAGTGTTAAGGATATCTCCTCGCGGCTGGAGAAGAACTTGGAGTTCGAGGGGGAGGATCCAGTTGTCGTGGTCCATGTCTGAACCAACGACATAGGTAGAACTAAGAATGAGGTTCTGCTGAGGGAGTTTGAGGAGCTAGGGTCTAAATTAATAAGCAGAACCACAAGGGTAATAATCTCTGGATTACTACCTGAGCCACGTGCAAATTGGCATAAGGTCAAGCAGATCAGAGAGTTAAATGCATGGCTCAAAGAGTGATGTGGGGAAAATGGGTTTCAATTCATGGGGCACTGGCACCGGGAAAGAGGGAGCTGTTCCGTTGGGACGGGCTCCACTTAAACCGGGCTGGGACCAGCATCCTGGCGAATCGAATAACTAGGGCTGTAGATAGGGCTTTAAACTAAAAAAGTGGCGGGAGGGTGGGGGGGGGGGGGGGGGAAGCGGTCAGGTATAGGGAAATTTAGAAATCTAAAGAGAAAGGTCAAGGCAACAGAGCAGTGTAGCGATTTGGGTAAAAATAAGCAGAGTGTGACAGGAAGGGACAGAGAGTTTATCGGTAGCAGTGCAACAGAGAATAAGGTCAAAGCAGGGAATAATGGTAAAAAATTTAAATTAAAGGCGCTTTATCCGAATGCACGAAGCATTCGTAACAAGATAGACGAACTAGTGGCACAAAGAGAGATAAATGGGTTTGATCTAATAGCCATTACAGAGACATGGTTGCAAGGTGGCCAAGGTTGGGAACTAAATGGTCCAGGGTACTTGATGTTTCGAAAAGACAGGCAGAATGGAAAAGGAGGGGGAGTCGCCCTGGTAATAAAGGATGACATAAGGACAGTAGCGAGAAAGGATCTCAGCTCGGAAGATCAGGAAGTAGAATCAGTATGGGTGAAGATAAGGAATAACAAGGGGCAGAAAACACTGGTAGGAGAAGTATATAGGCCCCCTAACAGTAGCTAAACCATTGGACAGAATATTAATCAAGAAATAGTAGGAGCTTGCAACAAAGGTAATGCAATAATCTTGGGGGACTTTAATCTTCATATAGACTGGACAAATCAAATTGGCAAAGGAAGTCTGGAGGACGAGTTCATGGAATGCATTCTGAACAGTCAATACGTCATGGAACCAACCAGGGAACAGGCTATTTTAGATCTTGTATTGTGTAATGAGACAGGGTTAATTAGCAATCTCATAGTAAAGGATCCTCTGGGGCAGAGTGATCATAATATAATAAAATTAACGTGAAATTCTGAGAGTGACTTGCCTAAGTCCAAAACTAGAGTCTTAAACTTAAATAAAGGCAATTACAGAGGTATGAGGGGCGAGTTGGCTAAGGTAGATTGGAAAAATAGATTAAAAGGTATGGCGGTAGATAAGCAGTGGCCAGCATTTAAAGAAATATTTCATAATTCTCAACAAAAATACATTCCATTGAGAAACAAAAACTCCACGGGAAAAGTGACCCAACCGTGGCTAACTAAAGAAGTTAAGGATAGCATTAGATTGAAAGAAGAAGCTTATAATGTTGCAAAGAATAATAGTAAGCCTGAGGATTGGGAGAGTTTCACAAACCAGCAAAGGTTGACCAACAAATTGATAAAAAGGGAAAAAAATAGAATGAGAGAAAACTAGCGAGAAATATAAAAGCAGATTGTAAGAGCTTCTACAAGTATGTAAAAAGGAAGAGAGTAGCAAAAGTAAACATTGGTCCCTTAGAGGCTGAGACAGGAGAAATTATTATGGGGAATAAGGAAATGGCAGAAACATTAAACAAATATTTTGCATCTGTCTTCACAGTAGAAAACACAAAAAGCATACCAAAAATGGTGGGGAACCAAGGGTCTAATGAGGGTGAGGAACTTAATGTAATTAATATAAGTAGAGAAAAAGTACTAGAGAAATTAATGGGACTAAAAGCCGACAAAGCCCCTGGACCTGACGGCCTACATCCTAGGGTTCTAAAAGAGGTGTCTGAAGAGATAATGGATGCATTGGTTTTGATCTTCTAAAATTCCCTAGATACTAGAATGATCCCAGAAGATTGGAAGGTCGCAAATGTAACACCGCTATTCAAGAAAGGAGGGAGAGAAAAAACAAGGAACTACAGGCCAGTTAGCCTGACATCAGACGTCGGGAAAATGCTGGAATCCATTGTTAAGGAAGTGGTATCAGGGCATTTAGAAAATCATAACATGATTAGGCAGAGTCAACATGGTTTTATGAAAGGGAAATCGTGTTTGACAAATTTATTAGAGTTTTTTGAGGATGTAACTAACAGGGTAGATAAAGGGGAACCAGTGGATGTAGTATATTTGGATTTCCAAAAGGCATTCAATAAGGTGCCACATAAAAGGTTATTACACAAGATTAGGGCTCACGGGGTTGGGGATAATATAGTAGCATGGATAGAGGATTGGTTAATGGACAGAAAACAGAGAGTAGGGATAAACGGATCTTTGAGGTTGGCAGGCTGTAACTAGTGGGGTGCCGCAAGGATCAGTGTTGGGGCCGAAGCTATTTACAATCTATATTAATGACCTAGATGAAGGGACCGAGTGTAATGTATCCAACTTTGCTGATGATACAAAGCTAGGTGGGTCAGTAAGCTGTGAGGAGAACACAAAGAGTCTGCAAAGGGATATAGATAGACTAAATAAGTGGGCAGCAAGGTGGCAGATGGAGTATAATATAGGGAAATGTGAGGTCATTCACTTTGGTAGGAAAAATAGAAAAACAAAATATTTTTTAAAATGGTGAGAAACTTTCAAATGTTGGTGTACAGAGAGATTTGGGTGTCCTCGTGCATGAAACACAGAAAGCTAGCATGCAGGTACAGCAAGCAATAAGGAAGGCAAATGCATGTTGGCCTTTATTGCAAGGGAGTTGGAGTATGAGAGGAGTATGAGAGTAAGGAAGTCTTGCTACAAATGTACAGGGTCTTGGCGAGACCACACCTGGAGTTTTGGTCTCCTTATCTAAGGAAGGATATACTTGCCTTGGAGGCGGTGCAACGAAGGTTCACTAGATTGATTCCTGGGATGAGGGGGCTGTCCTATGATGAGAGATTGTGTAGAATGGGCCTATACTCTCTGGAGTTTAGAAGAATGAGAGTTGATCTCATTGAAACATACAAGATTCTGAAGGGGATTGACAGGGTAGATGCTGAGAGGTTGTTTCCCCTGGCTGTAGTGTCTAGAACTAGGGGTCACAGTCTCAGGATAAGGGGTAGCCCATTTAAGACTGAGATGAGGAGAAATTTCTTCACTCAGAGAGTTGTGAATCTTTGGAATTCTCTGCCCCAGAGGGCTGTGAATGCTGAATCGTTGAATATATTCAAGGCTGAGAGCGATAGATTTTTGGACTCTAGGGGAATCAAGGGATATGGAGATCGGCCGGGAAAGTGGAGTTGAGGTCGATGATCAGCCATGATCTTATTGAATGGCTTGAGGGGCCATATGGCCTACTCCTGCTCTTATTTCTTATGTTCTTACCCCTTCCAGAGACCACACATTCTACCCATATTATTTAATCTCTTTAAAAATAGGAGGTGCGTAATACAGGCATAACTTCCAGACAGAAAAGGCTTTGGAAAATTCTCGACGCCCCAAAAGGTACTCTTGCAAAACTTCAGAAATCAATCCAATGGTATATTTACACTGTATGTTTAGCATTGCAAAGTGGTTTCCACTTTCCACCAACACTAAATTTGTGTCGTGTAAATCTGGACTTAAGGTCCAATATGACGTTGGAGCAAAGTGGAGTGTGACCAACTCCCTCACACCTCCAGTGTCAGGTCCACAATTCCAGATTTAGGCTCTATTATGTAGTCCTTGAATGTCTTGTTCGCTCCCAAATCCATGCCCATCTCTATCGCAACTCCATAGTTGAATCTGTCCAATCAAGTTTCTGCCCCTGCTACAACACTGAAACGGCCCTAACCAAAGTCACAAATAACATTCTCGGTGACCGCGACCGCAGTCCATTATCCCTCCTCGGCCTCCTGTGCCCCTCTGCAGCCTTTGGCATGGTCCATCTCCACTGCTCTGTCCTCTTTCTTACTGCCCTCACTTGGTTCCACTCTTACCTATCCACTTATAGCCACAGCATCTCCAGCAATGAGTTCTCTTCTCACCCCCACACCGTTACCTCTGAAGATCCCCCAAGGATCTATCCCTGGTCCCTTGGCAACATCATCCGAAGTCATTGGGGCCGACTTTCATCTGTACACTGGTCAGCTCCAGCTTGACCTCTCGACCATCTCTGTGGTCAGACTGGTCTCTGACAACCAGTTTTGGATGAGCTGGAATTTCCTCCAGCTAAAGATTGGGAAGACCAAAGCCTTTGTCTTCAGCCCCTGCCACAAACTCCGTACCATTATCACCGATTCCATCCCCCCTCCCCAGTCACTGTCTCAGGGTGAACCAGATGGTTCACAGCCTCGCCATCTTACTTGACCCGGAGCCGAGCTCCCGACCCCATATCAGCTCTATCACAAAGAACGCCTACTTCCACCTCGGTAGCACCGCGAGGTTCACTCCAGCCTCAATCCCTCTGCTGCTGAAACCCTCATCCAGACCTCAGTCATTGCCAGGCTCGACGATTCCAGTGCTCTCCTGGTCGACCTCCCATCCTCCTGGCGGCCTCCCATCCTCCATGAACTTCAACTCATACAAAACTTTGCTGTCCGCATCAAATCCCACTCACCCATCGTGCTGTCCTCGCTGCCCTACAGAGACTCACACTCACCCAATGCCTCCAATTTAAAATTCTCATCCCTTCATAGCCTCCAGTCCTAAAACTCTTCCCCAGAACTCTCCGCTCTGTCATTTTGCACTCCCCCCACGCGCTCCATCTTCAGTCCACCCGTATCTTCAGCTGCTTAAGCCCCAGACTCTGGAGTTCCCTCCCTAAACCCTTCTGCCGCTGCTCCTTCAAGACCCTCTTTAAAACCCAATTCTTCAACCAAGCTTTCCTTCACCCCGAATAACTCCTTCTCTGACTCAGCATCCATTTTTCTCCTTGTGCCTCTTGTAAAGTGCCTTGGAACTTGTTTTTTCTACAATAAAAATGTTACATAAATGCGCTTTGATGTTATAGTAGTAAAGTAGTGGAACCCAACACTACAATCAGCATTAATCAACCCTGCCGAGTTTAATTCGATGGTTGATACTTTGATTAACTAAGCAGAGCAGGAGCCATTGTGCTCCACACAATGGTTAATGCTCCTTTAGGTCCAGTGTCGAAGTATCATTTCCTGCCTAAGATGTCAAGCACGCTAGTTGGCTTCTGCATCTTGGGCACACTGGGGCCATATGCTAGAGTGACTTGTGGTGATTCACCTACTGACTGTTTTCCCCCTCCATACCCGAGGAGCAACACTCTTCTCCCATTTGATGCCTTCCTCATCAGGAACATACCATCTAAATGTTCTCCAACTTGCTCTGCCACACTAGTGCAGTAAAGAGGCTTTTGTGGTTAGGACTGTTGACAGAAGGGTAGATTTTTAACTTGCCACCTGAGTGTAACACTGGCACGCCAGATCGGCTTTCGCTATAGAAACCGCTGGATTTTCATTTCCACGGAACTCAATGGAATGAAAGTTGGGCGGTTTCTATAATGGCTGAACAATCCTTAGAGAGGGTGCAGAGAAGATTTACTAGAACGAAACCAGGGATGAGGAACTTCAGTTACGTGGAGAGACTGGAGAAGCTGGGGTTGTTCTTAGAGCAGAGAAAGTTAAGGGGAGATTTAATGTACGTCTTCAAAATCATGAAGGGTTTTGATAAGAGTAAATAAGGAGAAAGTGTTTCCAGTGGCAGAAGGGTTGGTAACCAAAGGACACAGATTTAAGGTATTTGGCAAAAGAACCAGAGCAAGATGAGGAGCAGTGAGTTGTTATGATCTGGAATGCACTGCCTGAAAGGACGATGGAAGCAGATTCAATAATAACTTTCAAAAGGGAATTGGATAAATACTTGAAGGGAAAAAATTTGCAGGCCAAACATTTGCAGGGCTACGGGGAAAGGGCAGGGGAGTGGGACTAATTACACAGCTCTTTCAAAGAGCTGGCACACGCATGATGGGCCGAATGGCCTCCTTCTGTGCTGTAGGATTCTATGATTCCACGATTCTAATCTGCAACCCCAGTTCTACGCTGGGATGGCAAATTAAAAATCTGCCCCATATTACTGGAGCAGGATGCAGTTGCTTTAATCTGCACTGAACCTTGCCACACCTGACCCGGGAATGCTTGATCCTGACCCTAGATGCCACAAATGGAAAGGCTTCCATTTCACAGTGGTCATGGGTATAGGTTTTTTGACCATTTTTCCGTGGAAAGAATCAGAAGCTCTGTTCGTGTCCACACTTATTTAACCCCATCTTTCTCTTCCAGATAATGATTGAATTACACAGGAGGTCACATCATTTTTTCTTCTTTTCATTTCTCTTCGGTTTTCCCTCCTACCCCTGAAGGTGGAAGAGAGGGCACCCAGATTCTCTGCCGCCACGTTGGAGGCCCTGGTCCAGGAGGAGGAAGGAGGGAGATCCTGATCCTCCGCCCATTGAGCAGAAAGTCGACCAGGCAACACCTCTACCACCAGGAGGAAGAGATGGCAGAGAAGGTAGTTGACAGAAGCTTAGCTCCCAGGACATGGCTGTAATGCTGAACATAGGAACAGGAGGCGGCCATTCAGCCTCTCAAGCCTATTTCGCCATTCAATGAGATCATGGCTGGTCTGCGATCTAACTCCATCTACCCGCCTTTGGCCCATATCCCTTAATACCTTTGGTTAACAGAAAGCTATCAATCTCCGATTTAAAATTAACAATTGATCTAGCATCAGTTGCCATTTGCAGAAGAGTTTTCCAAACTTCTACCACCCTTTGTGTGTAGAAGTGTTTCCTAATTTCACTCCTGTAAGGCCTGGCTCTAATTTTTAGACTATGCCCCCTAGTCCTAGACTCCCAACCAGCGGAAATAGTTTCTCTCTATCTACCCTATCTGTTCCCTTTAATATCCTGAAAACTTCGATCAGATCACCCCTTAACCTTCTAAATTCTGGGGAATACAACCCTAATTTGTGTAATCTCTCCTCGTAACTTAACCCTTTAAGTTCGGGTATCATTCTGGTAAATCTACACTGCACTCCCTCCAAGGCCAATATATCCTTCCTAAGGTGTGGTGCCCAGAACTGCTCAGTGCTCCAGGTGTGGTCTAACCAGGGTTTTGTACGGCTGCAGCATAACTTCTACCCCCTTGTATTCTAGTCCTCTAGATATAAAGGCCAGCATCCATTAGCATTTTTGATTATTTTCTGTACCTGTTCATGGTATTTTAATGATCTATGTACCTGAACCCCCAAGTCTCTTTGGACATCCACTGTTTTTAGTTTTTCACCATTTAGAAAGTATCCTGTTCTATCCTTTTTAGGTCCAAAGCGTATAACTTCACATTTGCTTACATTGAAATCCATTTGCCACAGTTTTGCCCATTCACTTAATCTATCAATATCCCTTTGTAATTTTATGCTTTCGTCTACACTGCCTACAATGCCGCCTATCTTTGTCTCATCGGCAAATTTGAATATATGACTTTCTATGCCATCATCTAAGTTATTAATAAATACTGTGAATAGTTGAGGCCCCAACACAGATCCCTGCGGGACACCACTAGTCACATCCTGCCAATTTGAGTACCGGCCCATTATCCCTACTCTCGGTCTCCTGCCACTCAGCCAATTTCCTAACCAGGTCAATAATTTGCCCTCAATTCCATGGGCTTCTACCTGGAGTACTTCAATGACCTCACCAGAGTTGTCAAGATAAGAATACTGCTCTCTTACTCTGCTGACGCCTCCAGCCTCACTACTCCCAGTATTCGTCCCCAATGTTTCCCTTCACTCTCCTATCATCACGGCACCACACCTTACACACTACATACGAACTATTCCACAATGGCAGACACATTCCCAAAATACCTCACAGATGTCACAAACACACTCCCTTCTTTCTTGCAGGAGAAGGTCACGCACAACTTGGGATAGGAGGCTGCCATCAGAGGGGGCCCAGCTCGCATGCACACTCTCACCCCTGTGAAACAGCCCATGGGATGGGCATGCCTGCGCCTCATGCCATGTTGGAGGCTTAGGCGTCGGTTTTAGGCCCGATAGCTTGTTGAATCATGCAGAATAGAATACAAATACTAAACTGGTACATGGTAACCTTAAGTGTACAATAACAAAGCACTCTACCTGCATATAAATTGCACTGGTTCTGACAATTACAGAATTGCTGCCTTGGATACAAAAACTAAACAAGACATATCTGCTTTGCATATGAAAGGATTTTCTAATAGCCTACTCCAGTGCGCATTTAGTAATAGAATTATAGATTGAAGAAAGCGACTTAAGCTTGAAACATGAACAAGTTATTGGTTTCCAAACCTCGTATTTTCTCCCCTTAACCTATCACTCCAAAAATCCTACGTATGTGTATATATATCGGATATTGAATAACACAATGTAAAGTGAACTTGTCATTTTAAAATGATAAATGTTGATGGAGTCTTCACCCATGCACTGTCAATATTAGTTTCAGGTTCTAAAACAAAACTTCAAACATGCTACAGCAGAATATCCATCTAAATTATAGCGCATCGCAGCACAGAAACAGGCTATTGAGGCAATCAAATCAATCCTGGTGATTTTCTCCACGAGCCATCTAGTTTAATCCCATTCTCCTTGCTTGCTCATCATGCCTTTTTTCAAATAATGATCTAATTTCCCTTTTAAGTGCTTTATGGACCCTGTTGCAACAGCAGTTTATGCGGAGAATTCTACATTCTAACCACCTGTATAAATATTTTCCTAACTTCCCTTTAATGCATTATCTTCAATGTGTGCTCTCGTTGCCATCTCACCAACAAGTAGCAATAATCTGTCACGATTTATACAATCATAAACCTTTGTGAACTTGTATGTTCCCTGCTCTTGTGAAAAGGCCCCCAACTTCTCAACTCTCTCTTACACTTGGCACTTTCAGACTCTCACTTGTCTAGCCTTTGGCCCTCCATTCGCCACAATACTTCTGCACGTGCTCAATCACACCCTCACCTCTGATGCCCTGGTCCCCACTAAAACCCTTACTCTCTCCCACCCGCACGTTTCCCATCTTTGCTCCCTTAACTCCAAGGGGCGTAGATTTGAATGTTCATGGCGCATAACTGACTTAGCTAGTCAATGTTAGATGTGGCTGGACCACATCCAGCACTATCGGGCCCTGCTCTCCTCTGCCAAAACGGTTCACTACTCAAGGATCATCCCGACATGGAAAGATAACCCCCAACTTCTTTCTCCCCGATCAACCATCTCGTTAATCCTCTCTCCTCTGCCCCTCCACCCTCACCTTCAACAAGTATAAGGAGCTCATGGACTTCTTTGTCACCAAGATTGAGGAAAATCCGTTCAGCTGCCTCTTCCGCATCCCTTTGTCCACCAAGCCCAGTTTCCCCCAAGGTTCCCTCCCGCCCGAGCCCTGAACGTGCATCTTTCTCTAGTTTCTCTATCTCCGACCATGCCCTGTCCAAGCTTATCTTCTACCATGAGATCCACTTCCTGCTCTTTCAACCCTATTCCCACTAAACAGCTGACCACCCAACTTATATTGTAAACCTTTCTTCAGGTACTGGTCCCCTCCCTTTCAAATCTTCCATCATCACTCCACTCCTCAAAAAAAACACCTATGACCCCTCTGTCCTTGCAAACTATCGCCATCTTCAACAACCCTTTCCTCTCCAAAGTCCTTGAACGTGATGTTGCCTCCTAAATCCGTACCCACCTTTCCCACAACTCCATGTTTGAACCTCGCCAATCAGGATTAAGCCCCTGGCCACAGCACTGAAATGGCCCTAATCAAAGTCACAAATGACATCCTCAGGAACTGGGGTGCATTATCTGTCCTAATCCTTCTCGACCTGTCTGCAGCCTTTGACATGATTGACCACACTATCCTCCTCCATTGTCCAATTGGGCTGGACTGCCCTCACTGGTTCCACTCTTACCTATCCATCATAGCCAGAGAATCTCCTGAAATGGTTCTCTTCCCACCCTGGAGTCACCCAAGGATCTATCCTTGCCCCCACCCCTCCTTTTTCTCATTTACAGCTGCCACACGGTGACATCATCTGAAGACACAGACCCCTCCGGCCACTGTCTCAGGTTGAACCAGAGTATTCGCAACCTCGGCATACTATTCAACTCCAAGCTGAGCTTCTGACCCCATATCCGCTCTTATCAGAACTTCCACCTTGGAATAGCGGCTGTCTTCACCCCGTCTCAGCCCATCTGCTGTTGAAACCGTCAGCCATGCTTTTGTTACCTCCAGACTCTACAATTGCAATGCTCTACTGCCCAGCCTCCTATCTCCCACTCTTCAAGAACTTGAGCTCATTCAAAACTCTACTGTCTGTATCCTGACTCGCATGAAGTCCCATTCACCCATCACCCTTGTGCTCGCTGACCTCCATTGGATCATGGTGAACCTACGCCTAGATTTTATAAAACTCATCCTCGTTTTCAAATCCGTCCCTGGCCTCGCCCCTGCCTATCTCTGTAACCTCCTCCAGCTCTACAACCCGCCCCCCCCCCCCACCCCTGAGAATTCTACGTTCCTCAAACGCAGGCCTCGTTTGCACCCCCCATTTCCTTTGCCCCACCATTGGTGACCGTGGCTTCAGCCATCTAGGTCCCAAGCTCTGAAATTCCCTCCCTGAACCTCTCCACCTCGCTCTCCTCCTTAAAACCTATCTCTTTGACCAAGCTTTTAGTTACCTGTGTCAATATCTCCTTTGTTGGTTCGGTGTCAATTTTTGTCTGATTACACTCTTGCAAAGTGCCTTGGAACGTTTTACTACCTTAAAGGCGCTATATTAATGAATGCTGTTGCTGTATAATACACCTCATCCCTGATAGCATCTCGATATTGCATCATTTCCATTGCTTTCATATCCTTCCAATAGTAGGATGCCCAAAACTGCATATATTGCAGGGGGGCAAAGAGGGGGAGGTGGCCTAAGCTCTTGTACAAGTTCAACATCACCTCCTTTCACTTGTATTCTACAGCTCTAGATAGAAAACCAAGGATTCCATTTGGCTTTTTAATGGCCTTATCTACCAGTGTTGCCGCCTTTAATGACCTTGCACCTGTACACAAAGATCTGTCTGCTCGTCAACTCTATTTAAAATGTCACCATATAGGGTACAGTTCCTCTCCCTCTTCTTGCTTCCAAAATGTATTATTTTACGTCTTTCTATATTAAACAGCATCTGCCACCTATCAGCCCAGCTGTGTCCTCCTGCAATTTTTTTTTTTTTTTTTTTAAAACAATCCTCATCACAATTCGCTGTGTCCCTGAATTTGTTGTCAACCACAAATGTCAGTATTGCTCCCTCAATTCTCAAGTCCAGATCAATTGCACGTTGTAAACAAGGATGGTTCCTGTGGATAACCATACCATATCATTTCTGGACCAAGAAAATTCCTTTTACCCCCCCCCCTACCCTTTTGCTTTCTTTCCTCCAACACAAAAGTATTTTTTCTGTATAAAAATTAGTTATACAATTAAACATATATATTTATTATTAATTTTGTTTTACTTACTTAATGTGACTAAGTAGGAATAGAAATTCCAGTCATACTAACCCCACCCCCTTTAAAATCGATAACTGGAAATTAGATGCAATTTTATTTTTTCACTCGTCAAGTCAGAGGCAAACTAACACAGGATATGACGTGAAGCAGGCCCTAAACCCGCACTACCAGCACACACCGAAGTGAGTGGGTGTACGCTTCTGATTCTGGTGATTAAACGAATCGTCTGTAACTTAATAAAACTTAACAAATTCAATTAAAATTTGATTGGCCGGGGTGATGATGCAAGTGAGTGGGTGTAAAGAGCAAGCTCTCCTCTGGTGACTCTCTCGTTACTGCTGGTTATTTATTATTCACTGGCTGCTGCTCCTTACCGAACGAGTTGAGGAAATCCGCTATCTTTTTGATGCTGCTGGTAATAACCTCAATGGCGTACTTCTCTCTCTCTCTCTCTCTCTCTCTCTCTCTCTCTGCACCGGATCGCCCTGCCCCGCCATGTCTGAAGCACAACGTCCCCCGACGCCACCTGTAATCACTCCGCTGAAAAAGCGGCGAATCACAACCAGATTGACCACATCTAACCCAGAGGTGCAAGTTCGGCAAAAATTATTGGGGCCGGCAGATTGAGACGACGGATGAAACGAGAGTTTCTATTGGTTAAACGTGAAGGAGAGCTCAGACTTTGGAGCAAAAGAAGAATCTGATTGGTTAATTGAATGACAAGAGGTTACATCTGGATTTCAATTGGTTTCATTGAAGAAGCAACGACAAATATGATTGGTTTAACTTGGGTTAGCGCTATTTTGGCGGATCCCTTGAAACCTTCTCTATCTTCTTGGAGCTTCTGCTATCTCCACCCTAGCTTCCCTCAGCAACCTAGGATGCACCCCATCTGGACCGGGTGATTTGTTGACTTGGAGTGATGCCAACCTATTTAGCACCTCCTTTCTATCTCTTTTATCCGAGCCAATGGGCCAAAAATTGATCCCGCTGCGCGAGAGTACGCACTGCGTACTCTCGCGTATTCTCTCTCCAATTGCCGGTTTTCTGCATGCCCTGCGCATGCACTGAAAACCGGCACTTGGTCTTTGGAAAAGGGGGCGGTTCCTCGGTGCATCGCGTGCGCGCTACAGGCTGCGCGCACGCTGTGCACTTCGTGCTTTGGACGCGCAGGTAAGGACGGAAGATTTTAGAAATGGAAAAAGGAGGAGTAAGACCCACTTTTAACAAGGTAAGTAGTGAATTAAGTATTTTTTTGAATTTTTTTTAACAGGTAGATCTTTTTTAGAGACTTTAAAGACAGGTAAGTTTATTTTTATAACTTTTTAAAAGATTTTAAATTTTTTCAAAAATTTAATTTTTTATTTAAAATGGTTAATTTATTTAACTATACTTATTTTATTAATGTGATGTTTTTTTTTTTAATTTAATTGAGGTTTAGCTGTTATTTTGGGGGGGTGTAAGATTCATAGCTTTCACAGCACGTATGTGAAACTTATGAATGAAAGATGGTGTGCTGCCATTGGCTCTAACTGAGTCACGTGATCCCACAGCTCGCACGAATTCACTACGCCGGTGGGATACGTAAGCACTGCCCAGCTGATGTCTGGAACATCAAGTTCGTGCGAGCTGGATCTGAAAAAGCCAACGCGGAGTGAGAGATCGCGCCTGCTCCTTACCCCCGCAGGAACAGAGCAAGATCAATTTCTGGGCCAATATCTCTGCTCCCCCTCCTCTACGCCGACATTAACTTCAACCTCTTCTTTTGTGAAGACAGATGCAAAGTACTCATTCAGTACCTCAGAAATGCCCTCAGCCTCCACAAGAAGATTTCCTTTATTGTCCCTAATCAGCCCCACCATTCCTTAAACGATCCTTTTGCAGGTTTATAAAAGATTTTTGGGTTCTCTTTTACGTTACATGCTAACCCTTTCTCATACTCTCTTTCTTAAATCCTTTATCGATTTCCCCCTGCACGCTCTGTATTCTGCCTACTTTGATTGTATTCTGTATCTGACATTTGGCATAAACCTCCTTTTGCTGATTTATTTTAACCTCTATGTCCTTTGTCAGCCACTATTAGAATTGGACAACTGCAGTGAAATAATGATTGCAAAACAATCAGATGCCTTGACATTTTCCATTTCTATGGCAAAATTTAATGAAAGACATGGAGTTGCAAGAGAAATTGATGACCATTCATATTAATTGATCCTATTCATTGCCATGGATACAAGGTACTTATCAAGTGACCTTTAACTTGTTGAGCTGGTACAGCCGCCACCCCCTTTGTCCCTCCATTTGCTCTTCTCCCCGAGCCCACATTTGAGGCAGCCAATGTGATCTTTCCACTCACCTTTACCTCAAATTTGTTAGCTCTTTTTTTCTGTGGAAGCTGTTTCACAAACACCGCAGGTGATTTCAATATCTTGCTCGAGACTACTTAACCAGGACGTAGGAGCCTTTCCTACCAAACTCACTGATTGCCACTAATTGTCTCTGTGCTAACAGCTATTATGTGTAGGTGTCTCAGAGTTCTACAAAGAATACAGGAAACGGTTTCAAAACCTAAATATGTTTATTCTAAACATTAAAAAAAAATCTTTCAAACGATACATACAGTACTCTTAAAATGTAGAGAAAAAATTATAGCTTATTTACTTTTTGAAACCCAACTGATAGCACCTGATGATCATTTGGGATGTTCGAACAATTAATAGTAATTGTACACAAGGGAGATCTTATTTTGATGTGTTTTGAGTGGGAGCCCAACAAATCTAACTGAAAACAATTCTACCATCTAAATACCATTTGAGAAATGCAGACACCACTTTCATCTCACCGAATTTGCCCATAATCCAAAATCAGCCTTCCTATCAACTTGGAAAACTGCTTTGCGAATAGCAGGGTTGGTTGAAGAGCTGAAACTCAGGAGTGAATGAGTGAGTTGTGCCTCCACCCAGGTTCCTAGAGCTGTCCCACAACAATGGAGAGATATTAACCACTTAGTCCATGCACAACCACGGGCTGCTCACCCCTCAAGTGATCGGAAGGAGTTTACTGATCCGGGCACTAACAGGTGCAGAGACAATATCGTCAGTCTAAATTGTTTCTTAAAATGACCTTGAAGTGAATCAAAGGTTGACAGGGAACCGAGGCAAACCTCCACTCAGTCAATCGCCTGCTCTTTGCCCTCTATGTTTGAACAAAATAAATAAATTAATGGACCTTTTTTGTAGTTGTTTTCTCGCCAAAACTGAGTGAAGTTCCTTCCGTAACAGAGAATGGGAGCGGGAAGGCAGAAAAGGAAAAGGCAGGGGAAGATCAAATTTTAAAATAGCCAACACGACAGAATAGGTGGGAGAGACTTTAATAGTTGGAAAGAAAAAAAACAGAATGTAATTTAAAAACACAGAAAAAAAGGGGGAAGATTCAAGAATCGGAGGGAAAACAGCCACAAGGTAAACACACAAAGTTACATCGAATTGGGCAGCACAGAGGCAGGGCATTCGGCCCAACAGGTCTATACTGGTGCTTATGCTCCACATGAGCCTCCTCCCACCCTAAAGCACTGAAATTGCTTTATGTTTGCGTACATGTGTTTTTATGCAGCTACTTCAAATCAATACAGAAATTAAACCCTTCCTGTGCTTCATGCTGTTAGTTTGTCCTTTTAGCATCACAAAAGAACCAGCAAAACATAAATAAGCAACATTTGCGGGTGGGTTTTGGGGCACGGCCGGTTCCCTGGAGCTGTTTTATGTGACAACATTCAAGTGGAAACAAACAAAGAGGAGTGGGAGGTGTCCGCAGGAGAATGTAGACACCCAAACGCTGCACTTGTAAAAAGGTTTAGATTTCTTTTGTTTTTGTCTGTTCCAGTCTAGAATCCTGGTAGAGTTGGAGAACTTGCAATGTTTAAATCAACCGGTTGTCAGGTTCAACAGCAAACCCCACAGCCCATTTCCCTCACTAGTCCACAGCCATGAAGCGGGTTTATTATTAACTCGACTTGCACTCTTCGAAGTTAACTTGTTACCAGTTTGTCAAGGTCTCCGGAGAGCAAAACAGGAATTCGGTGCAAAAAACCCCCCCACATTTTTGGCGTATCATTAGAATAAAACGCATGGCATGGGATCCAGCAGAAAATTGTCTGGTATTAAAAATAAATTCACAAGTTTAACATAAGGAAGGAAGTATTTACAAGTAACAGATCAAACCCAATGGGGGAGGAAAGAGCACCTCTTTTTGGGGCTGTGGGGGGGTAAGAATTCTTGTTTTATACACATTATACTCACTCTGTGGACAGTTTTTTATAAAGTGAAACACAGAATTTTCTCTACCTGCCTCCTGCATTTTCAACCATGAATTAACCGACTGAAGAGAGAGAGAGAGAGAGAGAGAGAAAATGAATTCAGAGTAAAGGAGGGGTGAGTGACTGATGGGAGAAGGGAACAATTAATTTCATGTTAGTAACACCAATAAGGGAAGGGGGGGGGGGCGGTCACAGGAACAGGGTGCTGAAAGTAGCTTTGCCTTCCGAGTACATGAAGCAGAGAGGCAAGGGCCACACACACAACAACAACAAAAAACCCCTACCTGTTCGGCCATCTGCGGTTGAAGTTGAAATTGAGAAAGATACTGCAGACAAACATGACCGTCACAGAACCGACACTCAGAGCCAGCAGCTTCTGGACAAACGTCAACCTCTTCATTTCCAACGCATCGATCAGCCGACAACTTCAGGAAAAAAAAAATCCACAATTGGGGTCGTTCAGTTGGGAGAAACAAAATTACTTGTTTTTTTTAAAACTACCAAGCTCGTTGTCAACCCCCCCACAGCTCAGCCGTCCCCCCACTTCCCACATCATTCATTCAACTAATAGGGAAAGCTGACAATACGGTTTAGCAAACCCCTGAAACGCACCCAGATGTTCTGCCACCCTCACCTTCGAGGAATTGACAGCTGAGTTGTGTTCACTGAACTAGCTTAAAAAAAAAACACACGATCGGTTGTGAAGTGAGCCAGTATGAGCGCTGGCCTGGTGAACGGTTTCTGTATACCTCGTGAAATGTGAGAACAGGCAATGGCAGCGCCACTTGTATTACAGCTCAGCAGGATGGCTGAGTTTGTGGGTTGGCACGCCTTTGCATATGTGTGAATATGCTACTTTTAAAAAAAGGTTAAATCAACAAAGCAGTACCGCAACTTCGAAAGGCTGATCTGTGCTCTGTTAGCTGATCTTCGCCAGACAATAGCATTAACATCCCCAAGAGTAGGATGGGGAGTTGGGACTTCCAAACCCTCATCATCATTCAGTGACTCCTATTGGAAGGGTCAGACTCATAGAATGGTTACAGCACGAAGGAAGGACATTCGGCCCGTCGAGCCCACGCCGGCTCTCAGCTAGTCCCACTCCCCCGCCCTTGCCCCGTAACCCTGCAAATTTTTTTCCCCCCTTCAGATACTTATCCAACTCCCTTTTGAAGGATAAGATTGAGTCTGCCCCCACCACCCTTTCATGCAGTGCATTCCAGATCTTAACCACTCGCTGCGTAAAAAAGTTTTTTCTTATGTCGCCTTTGGTTCTTTTGCCAATCACCTTAAATCTGTGTCCTCTGGTTCTCGACCCTTCTGCCAATGGGAACAGTTTCTCTCTCTCTACCCTGTCCAGACCCCTCATGATTTTGAACACCTCTATCAAATCTCCTCTCAATCTTCTCTGCTCCAAGGAGAACCACCCCAGCTTCTCCAGTCTAGCCACGTAACTGAAGTCCCTCATTCCTGGAATCACTCTCGTAAATCTTTTCTGCACCTTCTCTAAGGCCTTCACATCCTTCCTAAAGTGTGGTGCCCAGAATTGGACACAGTACTCCAGTTGGGGCCGAACCAGTGTTTTATACAGGTTCATCATAATTTCCACACTTTTGTACTCTATACATGAAGCCCAGGATCCTGTAAGCCTTTTTAAACTGCTTTCTCAACCTATCCTGCCACCTTCAACGATTTGTGCACACACACCCCTAGGTCTCTCTGTTCGTGCACCCCTTTTTAGGATTGTACCATTTAGTTTATATGTCCTCTCCTCAATTTTTCTACCAAAATGTATCACTTTGCAATTTTCTCTGTTAAATTTCATCTACCACGTGTCCGCCCATTTCACCAGCCTGTCTATGTCTTCCTGAAGCCGATCACTCTCCTCCTCACTGTTCACTATACTTCCAAGTTTTGTCATTGCCAATTTTGAAATTGTGCCCTGTACACCCACGTCCAAGACATTAATATATATCAAGAAAAGCAGTGGTCCTAGAACCGACCCCTGGGCAACACCTTCCTCCAGTCTGAAAAACAACCATTCACCACTACTCTGTGTTTCCTGTCACTTAGCCAATTTCGTATCCCTGCTGCCACTGTCCCTTTTATTCCATGGGCTTCAACTTTGCTGGCAAGCCGATTATGTGGCACTTTGTCGAACGCCTTGTGGAAATCCATGTACACTACGTCAACCGCATTACCCTCATCAACCCTCTCTGTTACCTCATCAAAAAACTTGATCAAGTTGGTTAAACGTGATTTGCCTTTAACAAGTGCTGGCTTTCCTTAATTAATCCACACCTATCCAAGTGACTGTTAATTTTGTCCCTGATTACGGTTTCTAAAAGCTTTCCCACTACCAAAGTTAAACTGACTGGCCTGTAGTTGCTGGGTTTATCTTTACACCCTTTTTTGAATAATGATGTAACATTTGTAATTCTCCAGTCCTCTGGCACCACCCCCGTATCTAAGGAGGATTGGAATATTATGGCCAGTACCTCCGCGATTTCCACCCTCAATTCCCTCAGCATCCTAGGATGCATCCCATCCACTCCTGGTGATTTATCTACTTTAAGTACAACCAGCCTTTCTAATACCTCTTCTTTATCAATTTTTATCCTATCAAATGTCTCCACTACCTCCTCCTTTACTATGTCTATGGCAGCATCCTCTTCCTTGGTGAAGACAGATGCAAAGTACTCATTCAATACTTCAGCCATACCCTCTACCTCCATGCATAGGTCTCCTTTTTGGTCCCTAATCGGCCCCACCCCTCCTCTTACTACCCTTTTGCTATTTATATGCCTGGAGAAGACTTTTGAATCACCTTTTATGTTGGCTGCCATTCTATTCTCATACCCTCTCTTTGTCCCTCATTTCCTTTTTCACTTCTCTGACCTTTCTATATGTAGCCTGATTCTCAGATGTATTTGCAACCTGACATCTGTCATATGCGCTCTTTTTCTGCTTCATCATATTCTCTATCTCTTCTGTCATCCAGGGACCCCTGACTTTTAGTTGCCCTGCTTTTCCCCCTAGTGGGAATGTACCTCAACTGTACCTGATCTATTTCCTCTTTAAAGGCAGCCCATTGTTCCATTACAGTTTTGCCTGCCAATCTTTGATTCCAGTTTACCTGGGCCAGATCCGTTCTCATCCCACTGAAATTGGCTTTCCCCCAGTTAATCATTTTTACTCTAGATTGCTCCCTGTCCTTTTCCATAGCTAATCTAAACCTTATGATGCTATGATCACTGTTCCCTAAATGTTCACCTCCTGACACTTGCTCCACTTGACCTACCTCATTCCCCAGAACCAGATCCAGCAATGCCTCCTCCCTCGTCGGGCGGGAAACATACTGATCAAGAAAGTTCTCCTGAACACACTTCAGAAATTCTTCCCCTTCTCTGCCCTTAATACTATTACGATCCCAGTCTATATTAGGATAGTTGAATTTCCCCCATTATTATTACTCTATAGTTCTTGCACCTCTCTGCAATTTCTCTGCAAATTTGCTCCTCCATATCTTTCCCACTATTTGGTGGTCTATAGAATACACCTAGTAGTGTAATGGCACCTCTATTATTTCTTAACTCTAGCCATATAGATTCTGTCCTTGACCCCTCCAGGACATCCTCCCTCTCCAGCACTGTAACATTCTCCTTAACCAATACTGCCACACCACCTCCTATCTTTCCTTCCCTACCTTTCCTGAACACTTTATAACCAGGAATATTTAATACCCAATCCTGCCCTTTTTTGAGCCAGGTCTCAGTTATTACCACAACATCATATTCCCATGGGGCTATTTGTGCCTGCAGCTCACTTACCTTGTTTACTGCACTTTGTGCGTTCACATACATGCACTGTAAACCCATCTTAGACCATCCTGAATTTTCTCTTAGTTTGACCCCACCTAATAATGTATTATTTCTTACTTTAGTGCTCTCTGCCTCTCCCAATCCTTTGAGCACTTTATTTCCCCATTCTAATGTTACATCCTGGTGCCCATCCCCCTGCCAAATTAGTTTAAACCCTCCCCAACAGCACTAGCAAACCTCCCCGCGAGGATATTGGTTCCGGCCCTGTTGAGGTGCGACCCGTCCGGCCTGTACAGGTCCCACCTCCCCCAGAACCGGTCCCAATGCCCCAGGAATCTGAAGCCCTCCCTCCTGCACCATCTCTCCAGCCACGCATTCATCTGCGCTATCCTCCTATTTCTATACTCATTAGCGCGTGGCACTGGGAGTAATCCAGAGATTACTACTTTTGAGGTTCTGCTTTTTAACCTCTTTCCTAGCTCCCTAAAATCTGCCTGCAGGACCTCATCCCTCTTTCTACCTATGTCGTTGGTACCAATATGGACCATGACCTCTGGCTGTTCACCCTCCCCACTCAGAATGTTCTGCAGCCGCTCGGAGACATCCTTAACCCTGGCACCAGGGAGGCAACATACCATCCTGGAGTCACGTCTGCGGCCGCAGAAACGCCTGTCTGCTCCCCTAACTATCGAATCCCTCTAGCCTGCTGACACTTGGGGTCACGTTGTTAAACTCTAGTTCAGGAATCAGCAGGTTGTGGGTTGCCCCACCCCAAGATTTCTAAGTTGACCTCATCCAAAACTCTGCTGCCCATATCCTAATTCGCACCAAGTCCTGTTCGCCGGTCACCCTGTGCTCGCTGACCTACATTGGCTCACGGTCCGGCAACTCCTCAATTTCAAATTCTCATCCTTGTTTTCAAATCCCTCCATTGCTTCACCCCTTCCTATCTCTGTAGCCTCCTCCAGCCCTCCAACCCTCTCAGATCTCTGCGCTCCTCTAATTCTGGTCTCATGCGTGTCCCCGATTTTCATCACTTCACCATTGGCGGTCGTGCCTTCAGCTGCCTAGGTCCGAAGCTCTGAAATTCCCTCCCTGAACCTCTATATCTCTCTCCTTTAAGACGCTCCTTAAAACCTAGCTCTTTGACCAAGCTTTTGATCACCTACCCTAATATCTCCTTATGTGGCTCAGTGTCAATTTTTGTCTGATTATGGTCCTGGGATCTTTTACTATGTTAAAAGCGCGCTATAAATGCAAGTCGTTTCTGTTGAAGGGACACTTAAACAGTCCGAGTATCCCTACATTCATAAATGTAGCTGTGAAGTGTGCAGCTGAAGCCTGCAATATGCACCATGGTACTAAAGCCAACAGTTTAACCAAAACTGTTCCACTATGCAAATAAGGGAGGAGATAAGCAATTAGCCCAGTTTACTTGGAACTCAGGAGAAGTTAACAGAAAGAATTTGCATTTACATAGCACCTTTCATGACCTCTGGACTCCTCAAAGCACTTTCGAGCCAACAAAGTACTTTATTGAAGTGTAGTCACTGGTGTAATGTAGGAAACGCAGCAGCCATTTTGCACACAGCAGGGACACACAAACAGCAATGTGATAATGACCAGTTAATCTGTTTCTTTTTTTAGTGATGTTGGTTTGTTAAAGTTGGATCAGCTATTCTGTGTGACGTTTGGTTTTGTTGCATTGAAATCCTACACCGAGATCCAAATCGGGGATTCACGAATCTGATGCTGCCTCTGCAATACTTTAGGATATGCAGTCACATTGTGACTGAGCAGACCCTTTAAATGGTAACGGTTCAAGCAGGCCCTAGCCAGCTGTTGGTTTGTAAAGTGGGACAATCCGGTCCCAGATACTTGATTTCTTTAAAAAAACAACTCACTTCAAAAGATCTTTAAAATTTGGATTTGTAAAGAAAAATTGCTTCAAAGTAAAATTCAGGCCTCCCCTATTTTATTATGTCCAGTTTAAAGAGCCAGCCAATCAGAACAAATATGAAAAAATTCTCGTCATTTAGTTGAATTGGCATCAAAAGTGGGGCTTGAAGGAACGGGGAATTGATGACGCATTTAAGAAGCACGAACAGCTATTCAAGCTAGAATGAACATTCTTTTTGCCACTTGGACTTGAGTTTGAAAGTACAGAAAATGCAGTCAAGGCTAAATGACGGGGGCAATTTTTAAAAAGGTTCTGAAGTAATTTCCAGAAACCTAATCCTAAAAATAAGTGGCCAATTGAAGCTCGAATGAGGCAATGCATGGAGTAATTACAGCAGATTTGCAGTAAATCAAGAGCACACGTACCACAGGAAACAAAGATAAAATCGCAGAACAGTTCAGAGAATTTATTGGGCTACGAACTAGTCCGAAAAATGTCAAAAATCTGGGCCACATGTTCATGGTGTTTTGTACAAGTTAAAATCAGTTACTTGTGAAAAGAAAAAAGACTTGCATTTCTATAGCGCCTTTCACGACCACCGGACGTCTCAAAGTGCTTTACAGCCAATGAAGTACTTTTTGAAGTATAGTCACTGTTGTAATGTAGGAAACGTGGCAGCCAATTTGTGCACAGCAAGCTCCCACAAACAGCAATGTGATAAATGACCAGATAATCTGTTTTAGTGATGTTGGTTGAGGGATAAATATTGGCCTCAGGACACCGGGGATAACTCCCCTGCGCTTCTTCAAAATAGTGCCATGGGATCTTTTACATCCACCTGAGAGAGCAGACGGGGCCTCGGTTTAACGTCTCATCTGAAAGACGGCACCTCCGACAGTGCAGCACCCCCTCAGCACTGCACTGGAGTGTCAGCCTAGATTTTTGTGCTCAAGTCTCTGGAGTGGGGCTTGAACCCACAACCTTCTGAGTCAGTGGCGAATGCAAGGGTCATGACAGAAATTCTGCAATAGATCAAGCCCCAAGTATCAAAATGTGCCTTCTTTAAATGCTCCACAGAGCAGAAATATTTTCTCCCACTTTGAAGAGTGCTTCCCCACCGAGCCAGCATAGATAGCCAGAATTCAATTTCTCTTTGATGTTGTGATGATTAAAGTGTTATTTCACTCCTCATGTTCTCTCCTCTGAAGGAATGAGATCTTGCACGCTTCATACTCAAAGTAGAACATTTCTCAAAGAGCAAATAGATGGCTTCTTTCAGAACCAAATGAGATTAACTTTTAGGGATACTGCCAAGAAATAGTAGACCAGCAAAGCAGCGAGATGGACACAATTTAAAGTTCTGTTTATGGACATTTATGAACAACAAAGGAAGTACAAAGTGCCACCAATTGGTTACTTGTGGGACAGGCACAGCTTGCTGTAATGCGCAAAGCCTTTAATTATACTACAGAAAGGCAGAATGAATTTGCATTGATACAGTGTCAGCTGTGGCTCAGTGGGTAGCACTCTTGCTGCTGGGTCAGAAGGTTGTGGGTTCAAGTCCCACGTCAGCACAAAAATCTAGGCTGATTCAGTGCAGTACTGAGGGAATGCTGTACTGTCGGAGGTGCCGTCTTTCAGATGAGACGTTAAAACTGAGGCCCCGTCTGCTCTCTCAGGTGGACGTAAAACATCCCACAGCACGATTTTGCAAGAACTACGGGGGAGTTATCCCCGGTGTCCTGGCCAATATTTATCCCTCAGTCACTACAGACGATCTGCTCATTATCACATTGCTGTTTGTGGGAGCTTGCTGTGCGCAACTTGGCTGCCACGTTTCTTACATTACAACAGTGACTACACTTCAAATGTACTGTAAAGCGCTTTGGGACATCCTGAGGTCGTGAAAGGCGTTATAGAAATGCAAGTCTTGCTTTCATTTTTTGAGTGCCCTTCATGACTTCAGCATATTCCAAAGCACCACAGTCAATGAGTATTTAGAAATTCTGTGGCCACTGTTGCAATGTAGGAAAACCTGGCAGTCAACTGATGCACATGAATGAAATTAATGACCAAATAATCTGATTTTGGTGGTGTTGTTTTGAGAGATAAATGTTGGCCAGGAGAACTCCCCTGCTCTTCTTTGAATCGTGCCATGGGATCTTTTATATCCACCCGAGAGGGTTGATGGGACCTTCGTTTTAACATCTCATCTGAAAGACGGCACCTCCGACAGCGCAGCACTCCCATACATTAGAATTATATAACAGCTATCCAAGAGGGAGTTGATTTACAATGGGACGTCTTCCCTCTTTCAAATCATAATATTCTGCCTCAAGCACAAACATGTTGTGGCTGGTTTTGACTGAAGTAATCATGGAAGTATGGATAGAAAAAATAGCATTATGGACAAATTATTTTGAATCCTGGACACAACCATTTTATTTTTTTTAAATAAAAATGTTGATAAATTTTCCTATAGGTTGCACATATTAATACTGAGTCTTAGGCCCCGATATTTACGGGGAGGTGGGCACAGTTTACCGGTCGGGTTTCCCTCAGATCCTGCTGGATTTAACGGCATTGGGGTTGGGGGGACGTGGAGGAGATCACAGGCAAGGGAGGACATCTGGGGGGGGGGGGTTGCTGGGGAGGACAACAGGAGGGCATCCGATCACGGTGAGGGCAGGGGGCGGTTCGATTGCTGGGGAGGTTAACAAGGTAGCTTGGTGGGCCGAGGGGTAGCAGTTTTAGTCTCCTTACCTAAGGAAGGGTATACTTGCTTTAGAGGGAGTGCAATGAAGGTTCACCAGACTGATACCTGGGATGGGGGAATTGTCCCATGAGGAGAGATTGTGTAGACTAGGTCTATATTCTGTAGAGTTTAGAAGAATGAGAGGTGATCTCATTGAAACATACAAAATTCTTAAGGGGTTTGACAGGGTAGATGCAGGAGGATGCTTCCCCTGGCTGGGGAGTCTAGAACCAGGGGTCACAGTTTCAGAATAAGGGCCATTTAGGACTGAGAGGAGGAGAAATGTATCCACTCAAAGGGTTGTGAATCTTGGAATTCTCTACCCCAGAGAGCTGTGGATGCTCAGTTGTTGAGGATATTCAAGACAGCGATCGATAGATTTTTGAATACTAAGGGACCAAGGGATATGGGGATAGTGCGGGAAAGTGGAGATAAGGTAGATGATCAGCCATGATCTTACTGAATGGTGGAGCAGGTTCGAAGTGGTCTACTCCTGCCCCTAGTTATGTTCTTATGTAATATTCATTCTGAATCTGAATTCTTAAATACAAACAGATACAAAGCAAGAAAAAGAAGCAATCGACAACCTGCTGACACACTATCGTGTACATGAACACTCATTTGTATGAGGTATTGGAGGACTGCTAGTACCCATAGAATGGGACTAAGGAATGGGGTAATGCACAAGAGGCCAGAGTTGAAGGAAAGCAGAGTTCACAGAAAATTGATGGGCTGGAGGAGGTTAAAGAGATAGGATGTGGCAAGGCGATGGAGGGATTTGAACATGAGGACGAGTATTTTTAAAATCGAGTATTAGATTGACGGGCAGCCGAGATCGGTCAGCGAGCTCAGGGGTGACGCGCAAACGGGACTTGGTGCGAGATGTCAGTTTATTCAACAATCAATGGCCTCACAGGTATGCTCGAGCCTGCCCTCACCCAACATTCACAAAAAGCACACTTGGCTACAGGAGTCACTCGGTCGCATTCAGGGGCAGGAATCCTGGCTGACACTTTCCTTCTGGCTGGGAGTGCGGAGGCCAATGGCAGTACCCTAACTACTGCCCTGGCGTAGGTCAGCTAACTCACCACAGACCAGGAATCAAGCCTGGAGCCACCTTAACTCTAAACAGCTCAGTAGGAAACCAAGTGGTGCATTTACACATGGCTGCAGTTATTTATAACAATGTACGAAGACTGACTTCCTGTTGCTGAATATTCCTGTCTGTTGAAGTGTTATTTCTGCAGCAAAAAGCATCATAACCACTTCCAAAGCAGAAAATGTACATGAACCACCCTGATACCTTTGGAAACTGGTTTGAATTTGTTCCTGGTATTTTTCCAGTATAAAACACTCTTATCTGATTAACATAAATTAAGACATGGAAACAGTATTTTCTTTTTACAAATGTAGAAAAAATACCTGATACATCATAGACTTAGTCAGTTAATTCCACTCCTCCCATCATCCCTCCCTCCAAAAAAAATCTTGCTTCCCACAACTGTGTTTGCATCTAGTTTTCCGAGCCCAATTTTTATCGTTTGATTGTTCTATACTCTCCGCCAGTAATTGGAGTAGACATGCACATGTCACCAAAGGAGCTGATCTGACAAAATAATTTTTTTGTAAGATAAATACCCTGCAAGTTGAGTTTCATGCACTCTTAATACTTATCTCCAACACAGCGCACACCCACATTTCTTAGCCATAGGGAACTGGCTATCATTAAAAACACCCTGATCTTGAAGTGCGCGTCAAGATATAGACATAGCCGAAGAAGACTAGTTAGCTCATCCTAGCTAATCTATCAAGAAAAGAAACAACAACAACAACTTGTATCTATATAGCGCCTTTAACGTTGTAAAATGTCACAAGGCGCTTCACAGGAGTATTATAAGACAAAAAAATTGACACCGAGCCACATAAAGATAAATTAGGGCAGGTGACCAAAAGCTTGGTCAAAGAGGTAGGTTTTAAGGAGCGTCTTAAAGGAGGAAAGAGAGGCGGAGAGGTTTAGGCAGGGAATTCCAGAGCTTAGGGCCTAGGCAACAGAAGGCACGGCCGCCAATGGTTGAGCGATTATAATCAGGGATGCTCAAAAGGGCAGAATTAGAGGAGCGCAGATATCTCGGGGGGGTTGTGGGGCTGAAGGAGATTACAGAGATAGGGAGGGGCGAGGCCATGGAGGGATTTGAAAACAAGGATGAGAATTTAGAAACCTACAAACCCCCCCGCCCCCCCCATTACAACATCCAACTGTTAAATGAGTCCAAACTTCTTGCCTACACTGCTGTAACCAGTGCTGCATTCCATGGGTTGATCATTCTTCATGTCAAAAAGAACTTTCTGACCTAAATCCTAAATTGGTCTTTTGCCCGTTTGAACCCATTCGCTCACTCTCAATCCCAGCTGCTTCCTTATCCTACTATCATTGTTTGCATTGAAGGATCATGTTGCAGATGATCTTTTCCATAATCTCTACAATCTTATCTCATCTCCTCTCAGTTACCATCTGATCTAGTCAGCTGTGACTCAGTTTGTAGCACTCTCGCCTCGGAGCCAGACGTTTGTGGGTTTCAAGTCCCACTTCAGCACAGACACTCCAGTGCAGTGCTGAGGGAGTGCTGCACTGTCGGAGGTGCCGTCTTTCGGATGAGATGTTAAATCGAGGCCCCGTCTGCTCTCTCAGGTGGACGTAAAAGATCCCACGCCACTATTTCGAAGAGGAGCAGGGGAGTTATCCCTGGTGTCCTGGCTAATATTTATCCCTCAATCAACATTAAAAAAAAAACCAAATTATCTGGTCATTATCACGTTGCTGTTTATGGGAGCTTGCTGTGCGCAAATTGGCTGCCACGTTTTCTACATTACAACAGTGACTACACTTCAAAAAGTACTTCATTGGCTGTAAAGCGCTTTGGGACGTCCGGTGGTCGTGAAAGGCGGGAGAGAAATGCAAATCTTTCTTTTCTTTTTATCTCATCTCCTCTCAAGTCACCTTCTAGTCTTTCCTCACAAATCAATCTCCTCGCGCTTCTCTCCACTGCCTCCAGTCTTGTGGTCTGCTGACTAAAACTGGACACAGCAGTCACGCTGGAATGTGACCACAGCCCTGTACAGTTTTAGCATGGCCCCCCCTCCCATTGCCAGGCTGTCCACTTATGCTAACGGTCTCGATGCACTAGGATGTGCTCCTTCTGTGAATGCTACGCAAGCAAGACAATTGATGCAACATGTTAACAAGTATGAAAAAGTGCCTTGGCACAGGCAGAGAGATGTGTATTGTAAAGCCTGCAGCCTGCATTTCGGGGGGGGGGAAGGAAGGAAGAGTGCGGCTCACACATTGTACATCCCCAAACACAGAGTTTCAAATGACTGCAAGTTTCCACGTGTAATTGTTCAAGCACCGTCTGCCAGGAACTGCAGCAGACACGCAGCCCTTCATCACAGGGCTTGATCAAACAAACTTCTTCTTCAACTGAGAAGTACCCTTGCCAGCTGAGTTTCACAAGCTCAAAAAAAACTGATCTCCAATTTGAACCACACATCTCGGAGCAAAAGGGAAAGTGGTCGGTACTCACAGAGTCAGCAGCCAGTGCTGGAGTCAACACTGCTCTCCCACTCGACTCCCGACAACATGCACATTTCACAGCCTGTGGCTGACCTCTCCGTCACTCTCAGCCGTGGTTTAATTTGCTGTGCTGGAAACTCCCTCCCCTTAAAGACTCTTCAGTCAATATTGCCGAGACGACCCCTCCTCCGACAGGATATGCGAGCCACTCACAGAACACAGCCCACACCAGCTTTTGAGTGCAGTCCGCTTTTTTTGTTCCCTGCACTTAACTGTGAAGGGTCACATTTGTAGCTGCGAACACAACTCTGGGCGTGGGCTGCGCCTGGCTTTGTAATCTCGAAAGAAAATAACCGTTCAGCCTACTTAAAGGCACAAGTTGCGCAGGAACTGGGAGAAGCACGGTACAGAAGTTGACTTACTAACGGTAACTATCCCCCGCCAACAGACAGCCACCCTGCTGCTAAAGTGCAACGCATTTATTGTAAACCCCCCCCGCCCTGTACACTGGCCTCAATTTTAACCTCATTCTGTCAAATCGAAAGGCTCCCGCACCAGCAATTGTTTTTTTTAAAAAATACATTTTATGTACTGTCCATTGTTAGTTTTGTTCTCGTCATGCTGCAGAAGGTAAAAAAAAAGGGAGTTGGATTTTAAAAGTGCCTTTTCATGTCGCTCGGCTGCCTTTCAAAGACAGCTAAATTACTTTGAAGTGCAGTGCGGTTCTATAAGGAGAGACCAGCAGCCAGTTCGCACACAGTAAGCTTCCACCAAGTGGGATTGATTGAAACAGCACCTCCCAAACCCGCGACCTCCATCACCGAGAAGGACAAGGGCAGCAGGCGCATGGGAACACCACCACCTCCAAGTTCCCCTCCAAGTCACACACTATCCTGACTTGGACATATATCGGCCGTTCCTGCATCGTCACTGGGTCAAAATCCTGGAACTCCCTCCCTCACAGCACTGTGGGAGCCCCTTCACCACACGGACTGCAGCGGTTCAAGAAGGCGGCTCACCAGCAAATGTTCCCTGTAAGCGGCGCTTTGTTCTGCGCGGTCTGTTTCTTTCAATGCGCGGTCCCTTTAAATTTCTGCGCCTGCGCGGTATTCCCAGTGTAAAAGACTGTGAGCGGCCTGCGCGGGGCCTTGCAGATTACCGCGCGCACAGTTTAGAGGGAACATTGCTCATCACCATCTTCTCAAGGGCAACTGGGGACGGGCAGTAAATGCTGACCTTGTCATTGACGCCCATATCCCAAGAATGAATAAATACAGAACTTGAACTCCCTGCCCTTTTTTGACTAACAGTAGATCGTGAACGTGCTGCGGAACATACAGACTGGGCTTTAATTCCAGAAAGGAGGCATTCCCAGCAGCGCAGCCCGGCACACCTCACTACTGCGCGAGAGCACCAAACTTGATTTACGTGCTCAAGTCCTGGAGTGCGGATAGATCACGCAACCTTCTGACTTAGAGACAAGAGTGCGAGCAACTGAGCCAAATCATATTGTCACAATGTTTTTTTATTTGTTTTCAGGATATGGGCAAGGCTGCGTTTATTGCCCATCTCTAGTTGCCCCAAGAAAGAAATGGTGAGATTTCTGGTGATTGTTTTTACAACCGAGTGGTTTGCTAGGCCCCTACAGAGGGCATTAAGAGTCAACCAAGTAATCACCTTACATAGAATTACATCGAATGTACAGCACTGAAACAGGCCATTCAGCCCAACTGGTCCATGCCGGTGTTTATGCTCCACACGAGCCTCCTCCCACCCTACATCATCTAACCCCATCAACAGAGCCTTCTTTTCCTTTCCCCCTCATGTGTTTATCTAGCTTCCCCTTAAATGCATCTATACTAGTCGCCTCAACTACTTCCTGTGGTAGCGAGTTCCACATTCTAACCACTTGCTGGGTAAAGAAGTTTCTCCTGAATTCCCTATTGGATTTATTAGTGACTATCTTATATTAAAACCCCTAATTTTGGACTCACCCCACAAATGGAAACATCTCCACACATCTACCTTTTTGAACCCCTTTATAATCTTGAAGACCTCTATCAGTCACCCTTCTCTTTTCTGGAGAAAAGAGCCCCAGCCTGTTCAGTCTTTTAGTTCTGATATCATCCTTGTAAATCTTTATTGGACCACAATATAGAATCATAGGGGGTGATTTTGTGACTGGGGGCAAGTTGGAGGCGGGACTGCTGCTTGTCGGGTTTTAGTCCCGCCTCCATCGATTTGTGGCCAACCCACGCTATTTTCCCTTGATTGACCTTGTTAAGCCTGCCCAGCGGGCTTAGCAGGCCAATTGAGGGAAAGCCGGTTGCAGAGCACGTCAACATATGATGTTTCATTTGTCAAAAATTTTTGACAGATGAATTGTCATCGTTTGACAGCTCTGTGAAGCTGTCAAACACTGACAATCTCTGCAGTTTGATGAGGTCTTGAATACAAGACCCCATGGTTGGGATTCAGAGGGATTTGGGTGTCCTTGTACATGAATCATGGAAAGTTAACATGCAGATACAGCAAACAATTAGGAAGGCAAATGCTATGTTAGCCTTTATTGCAAGGGGGTTGCAGTATAAGGGTAAGAAAGTCTTGCTGCAAATATAAAGGGCCCTGGTGAGACCACACCTGGAGTATTGTGTACAGTTTTGGTCTCCTTACCTAAGGAAGGATATACTTGCCTTAGAGGGAGTGCAACGAAGGTTCACTAGACTGATTCCTGGGATGAGAGGGCTGTCCTATAAGGAGAGATTGAGTATGCCTATATTCTCTGGAGTTTAGAAGAATGAGAGGTGACCTCATTGAAGCGTATACAATTCTTACAGGGCTTGACAGGGTAGATGCTGAGAGGCTGTTTCCCTTGGCTAGAGAGTCTAGAACTAGGGGGTCATAGACTCAGGATAAGGGGTCGGCCATTTAGGACTGAGATGAGGAGAAATTTCTTCACTCAGAGGGTTGTGAATCTTTGGAAGAATATTCAAGACTGAGACCGATAGGTTTTTGGGCACAAGGGAATCAAGGGATATGGGGATAGGGTAAGAAAGTGGAGTTGAGGTCGAAGATCAGCCACGATCTTATTGAATGGAGCAGGCTCGAGGGGCCGTATGGCCGACTCCTGCTCCTATTCCTTATGTTCCAGTGCATCTATATCCTTTTTATAATATGGAGATCAGAGCTGTGCACAGTACTCCATATGTAAGTCAGACCCGAGTGAACCAGCTGGGTGTTTATGACAATCTGACAGCTTTCATGGTCATTTATTTTCTTGTACCGGCCCAAAAATGAGCAAAATTATTGAATTCAATTTCACAACTTGCCATGGTGGGATTTGAACTCACAGCCTCTGTTAATCCATTACCATAACCATCACATGCCCGTAACCTCTATCAATTTGTAACACTAAGTTAGCACCCTGCTTTATTATTGCCCATTTAAACAAGAACAATCCAAACAAAAGGACGGACTGGTGACTTTAACGGTACATTGTATTAGTTACAATGCTAGAACTATTAGGGCTGGAACAATGTGATCCTGTTCAGTTTGGTTGGTTTTGAAACAATGTCGTGTGTATTCCTGAGTTGGATGTGCACCAGTTTAGCTCTGTTCTCCTCGCCCGTGATGGGAGGTGATGCTTCCAACAGGTGCCAGCCGATGGGACCTGGTTCTGGGGCACTGCAGCTATTTCCTGACATCAGACCATTAGCAGTTGAGAGATATACTGATCTCTCGCAATCGGAGGGACCCCCAGTGGGAGTGGGCTAAAATTCCTCGGTCCGAAATCTGTTTTTGTTTGTCTGCCTCACAGGAGAAAGTTGGTCAGACAGGTGAGAACTGGTCTGGTGATGTTGAAGCCTCAACCAACAATTCTAAAGCAGATTATTTGGTCATGTTTGTGGGACCTGGCTGTGCGTAACATTGGCGGCCGTGTTTCCCACATTACAACAGTGATGCCGTCGCTGGGTCCAAATCCTGGAACTCCCTCCCTAACAGCACTGTGGGAGTACCTTCACCACACGGGACTGCAGCGGTTCAAGAAGGCGGCTCACCACCACCTTCTCAAGGGCAACTAGGGATGGGCAATAAATGCTGGCCTTGCCAGCGATGCCCACATCCCATGATTGAATAATAAAGAAAAAGACCACACTTCAAAAGTATTTAATTGGCAGTAAAAATGCTTTGGGACATCCTGAGCTCATGAAGGTTGCTATGTAAATGAAAGTCTTTCTTTCTTACAAAACCATAACTTCAAAATAATTAATTGTTTGTAAAAACACTCAGAGATATGATAAAGTGCTATACAAAAAGCAAGTTCCTCCTTGGACTGTATTCATTGAACAAAATTAAAGTCTAGCTTGCCACATATGTCCCAGTTACTAATATCTGCGGATTGTCTGATCTCTCTTGCTTGTGAACACTATTCAGTACAATTTAGGAAGTAACATTTGATCTACAGTTCCTGCATGAGTAGCACCATAATGTTCTATTCCAGTGACAACAGTAACAGGAAGTGCCTTTCCTATCTCAATGTAGCACAGTCAGCCAGCAAAACAAAAGGGACTTTTGACCAGAATCAGTTCTTTCTGTTCATGATATTTACAGGAAATTTTCATGACGTACTTTATAGCCGCATAAAGTAGCTTCTGTACAGCAGTAAAGGCAAAACCAAAACAACAAATACATATTCAACAGAATACATAGCAGGCAACAAAGAATATTTATACAGGGCAATTTATTGTCTTGGCAGTAACATTTCGAGCACATTTTTATTACACAACCACCGCAACTTGCATTTAGATAGTGACTTCAATGTTGCAAAATGTCCCAACGCACTTCAGTTGGTGGGCTGGGGGAAACCACATTGTAGGCAAGAATCAGAAGAACAGATCTGGGATGTTGCAGGAGTAATTTAGAGCATGGTAACTGAGCAATTTATAAATGAGGATAAGGATTTCAAAATCAATGCATCGTATGGGGAGCTAGAGGTGGTTAATAAGGACAGGGGTTCTAGTCGAGGTGGCGTGGGATAGGATGCAGGCAGTGGAGCTTTGGGCCAGAGTTTGTTTAGGATAGAGCTGAGAAGACCGGCAAGCACAGTATTGGAGATGATCAAGACATGAATGAGAGTTTCAGCAGTGGTGAAGGCATAGCAAGAATGGAGGCAGGTGATGGTACAAAGGTGGGTATGGGTCGTCTTGGTTACGGATAAGATGTCGACCTGTCTGCAGCCTTTGACATGGCTGACCATACCATCCCCTTCCAACGCCTCTCCTCCGTTATCCAGCTGAGTGATACTTCCCTCGCCTGGTTCCATTCTTATCTATCTAGTCATAGCCAGAGAATCTCCTGCAATGGCTTCTCTTCCCACTCTCACACCATTACCTCTTGAGTTCCCCAAGGATCTATCCTTGGCCCCCTCCTATTTCTCATTAACATGCTGTCCCTCGCCAACATCATCCGAAAAACGTCAGATTCCACATGTACGCTGACGACACCCAGCTCTACCTCACCACTGCCTCTTTTGACCCCTTCACTGCTTTTGTATTATCAGAAGTCGCACAACACCAGGTTATAGTCCAACAGCTTTATTTGAAATCACAAGCTTTCGGAGCGCTGCTCCTTCGTCAGGTGAAGTGAAGAAATACATATGGGCACAGCATATATAGACAGAGAACAATGCCAGACGACTACAGTTAATCTTTCTAACTGCCCTTTATCACACCTCGGCAGAGAGACAATCACGGCAATCAAAGGTGTGGATGGTGTCCAACCAGGTCAGTCAGGAAGACATTACATCATTTGTATTGTCAGGCTGCTTGCCCAACCTCCAGTACTGGATGAGCAGAAATTTACTCCAATTAAATATTTGTAAAACCAAAGCCATTGGGCTGGATTTTGAAGTTGGAGTCGGGAATCACACATTCTGGCTTGTGAACCCGTCTCCATCGAGATGTGGCCAACCCACTGTATTTTCCCTTGATTGACCTTGTTGAGCCCGCCCAGTGGGCTCAGCAGACCAATTAAGGGCCACCCGGCAACAGGTGACGTCACAGACTGACATTTTATCTGTCGAGAGCTTTTGACAGATGAAATATCAGCGTTTGACAGCTCTGTGAAGCTGTCAAACACTCACAATATGATTTCTAACTTCAGTCCTTCCTTTCAGGCTGAGTTAGAAATCATTCCAGCACAGAAAAGGCTGCTGTTTTTGACAGGTCCACGGCTTTCCTGCTTTCTGTGCCGGTGAGATTTCTAACTCCCGAGAACTGAAGGGCTGACACCTGCAGGAGGAAGTTAAGGTAAGTAAAACTTTTTCCAACACTTAGCACTTACCTTACACACTTACCTCTGCACACATGCACCCATCACTCACCTGCCCACCGGACATATCGACCCCTCCAACCCCTGCAGACCCACGGCCCGCCCCGATAACTTGGAGTGGTTGCCACCCGTCGGGAAGCCCACACTTTTCTTTTGAAAATAGGGATTATGCAAAAAACTGCCTGTTAACTACCTGTTAACAGGCAGTTAATTGTCACTAATCCCTTCCCGCCTCGGGGAGTCGGGTCTCAGACCAGGTCGGGTACCCGCCGCCAGAGAAACTGGCATGGAGGCGGGTTGGAGTCGGATGGGGTCGGGACCCCCGAATCTGCAACTTTAACCCCCCCCCCGCCCCCCCCCCCGCCTCCAAACCCGACTCCACAGGGCATTGAAAATCCAGCCCCTTGTCTTTGGTTCCCACCACAAACTCCGTTCCCTGACCACTGTTTGAGGCTGAAGCAGACTGTTCGCAATCTTGGAGTCCAATCTGATCCTGAGCTGAGCTTCCAACTCCATAGTCTCTCCATCACCAAGACCGCTTACTTCCACCTCCGTAATATCGCCAATCTCCGCCCCTGCCTCAGCCTATGTCATGCTGAAACCCTCATTCCTGTTCTTGTTACCGCCAGAACGCTCTCCTGGCCAGCCTCTCATCTTCTACCCTCCATAAACTCGAACTCATGCAAAACCCTACTGCCTGGAAACTAACTCGCGCCAAATCCCGTTCACCCATCACCCCTGTGCTCGCTGACCTACATTGGCTTCCAATCTGCCAACGTTTTGAATTTAAAATGCTCATCCTTCTGTTGAAATCCCCCCATGGCCTCGCCCCCTCCCTATCTCTGTAACCTCGTCCAGCCCGAAAACCCTCCAAAAACTCTCCATTCCTCCAATTCTGGCCTCTTGTGCATCCCCAACTTCCTTCACCCCACCATTGGCGGCCATGCTGTCAGCTGTCTAGACCCTAAGCTCTGCAATTCCCTCCCTAAACCTCTCCGCCTCTCTCTCCTTCTTTAAGACGTTCCTTAAAACCTACATATTTGACCAAGCTTTTACATAAGAAATAGGAGCAGGAGTGGGCCATTTGACCCCTCGAGCCTGCTCCGTGACCTTTTGGTCACCTGTCCTAATGTCTCCCTCTTTACTCAGTGTAAATTTTTGTCTCATTATGCTCATGTGAAGCACCTTGGGACATCTTACTGCGTTAAAGCTGCTATATAAATGCAAGTTGTTGTATTTCTGATTACCAGAAACAAATATTGCACAAATATTCACAGTACACAAACTATAGAATGCACATCATCCACCATCTCTAAACAACTACATTTAAAGTAAGAAGTCGCACAACACCAGGTTATAGTCCAACAGATTAATCTGTTGGACTATAACCTGGTGTTGTGCGACTTCTCATTTTTGTCCACCCCAGTCCAACGCCGGCATCTCCACATCATGACATTTAAAGTAGACAATTCGAGAAAGAAGAGCTATTGGCCCAGAAATTGATCTCGCTCTGTTCCCGCGGGGGTAAGGAGCAGGCGCGATCTCTCACTCCGCGTTGGCTTTTTCAGATCCAGCTCGCACGAACTTGATGTTCCAGACATCAGCTGGGCAGTGCTTGCGTATCCCACCGGCGTAGTGAATTCGTGCGAGCTGTGGGATCACGTGACTCAGTTAGAGCCAATGGCAGCACACCATCTTCCATTCATAAGTTTCACATACGTGCTGTGAAAGCTATGAATCTTACACCCCCCCCAAAATAACAGCTAAACCTCAATTAAATTTTTTTTAAAAACCATCACATTAATAAAATAAGTATAGTTAAATAAATTAACCATTTTAAATAAAAAGTTAAATTTTTGAAAAAATTTAAAATCTTTTAAAAAGTTATAAAAATAAACTTACCTGTCTTTAAAGTCTCTAAAAAAGATATACCTGTTAAAAAAAATTCAAAAAAATACTTAATTCACTACTTACCTTGTTAAAAGTGGGTCTTACTCCTCCTTTTTCCATTTCTAAAATCTTCCGTCCTTACCTGCGCGTCCAAAGCACTAAGTGCACAGCGTGCGCGCAGCCTGTAGCGCGCACGCGATGCACCGAGGAACCGCCCCCTTTTCCAAAGACCAAGTGCCGGTTTTCAGCGCATGTGCAGGGCATGCAGAAAACCGGCAATTGGAGAGAGAATACGCGAGAGTACGCAGTGCGTACTCTCGCGCAGCGGGATCAATTTTTGGCCCATTATGACTAACCAGCAAGTTGTTGCAGGTTCTTAAACCCTGTAATTGTTCCCTATGTATCTATCTATTTAAAATGGTTGAAGATGAAAAATTCAACAAGTGATTGTGGCTTTTAGCACAACCAAAAGTCAGGTCCCTGACTGGACAGATTTACCTCACAGTGAACTCATTCAGCAGTGAAGGACAGGACAGGAAAGGTTGTCTCCCATCAGCGCTTTAAACCCCTACTCTCTTTTTGAGGTCCAGGACGGTATCAGGTTTTACGAATTGAAGTACTACAACTGGTTCACTTGCTTTTGACTCCATTGTGCTCGAGCTGTGTGAACTTACTCTCTTCACAACTGTAGTTGATGAGTATATTTATGAATGGTTAGCTGGCCCAGAAGCCTTGGTTGCTTTTTCCCCTTCTCCTACTCAGTTTGATGGTGTTGTTGGTCTACAGTCTACACACTCTTTAGGTAGGCTTATCCCAGATTTACTCCACTCAACCTGTAGTTGATTAGAATTATCAGAAAGAACTCTACTAATGAATAAAAGAGCCAAACTACTTAAACCCATTTCCTCAGCCCCAGCAAGGCAATCTGTGCCCATGGCAATGCAATAGAAGTTTGTGCAATCTAGCAGAGAAAGAAGTAAAAAAAAAATCTATTTAAGGTAATTGACAAAAGAACCAGAGGCGAGATGAGAATTTTTTTTTACGCAGCGAGTTGTTGTGATCTGGAATGCACTGCCTGAAATGGTGGTGGAAGCAGATTCAATAATAACTTTCAAAAGGGAATTGGATGAATACTTGAAGGGGAAAATTTTGCAGGGCTATGGGGAAAGAGCAGGGGAATGGGACTAATTTGATCGCTCAGTCAAAGAGCCGGCACAGGCACGGTGGGCAGAATGGCCCCCTTCTGTACTGTATCATTCTATGATTCTATGATGTAGCACCTTTCGTGTGCCCAGGTCGTCCCAAAGCGCTTCACAGCCAATTAAGTCCTTTTGAAGTGTAGTCACTGCTATAACAGAGACAAACTTAATGTAGTGTCAGCCTTGGCTCAGTGGTAGAACTCTGGGTCAGTAGGTCAAGGGTTCAAGTCCCACTCCTGAGGAGGCTTCAGCACATAACCTAGGCTCTTCAGTGCAGTACTGAGATGCTGCCTTTCAGATGAGATGTTAAAAAGAGGCCCTGTGGTACTATTTGATGAAAAGCAGGGGAGTTCTCCTAGTGGCCTCGCCAATATTTATCCTTAAACCAGTGCCACTAAACTGGCTTAACAAGGTCATTTCACAGAAATAAACTGATACATGGCAAATCCTGTTGGTGACAAAAACAATAAAAAATTCGCAGCAATTCATTCACCTATGCTATTTTCAGTGCTCCTCAATATTAAAATGTGATTTGAACATACTCGTGGAGTACATTCATTCTGCAAAATTTAGTTACAAGATACAGACCTTGAGTTATTTTTAAATGTGTAACAGGGAAACAGTCACGTGACTATGCCTGACCTTTTGGTGTATGCGTACAAACTAGTGATGTCTCGGGAGCATGTAATGGCCAGTTAAGAAGTTGCTTCACAAGTCATATGCACCCAACTGTTACAATTGCACAACACCCATACTCAATCTGTTTTCAAATACATTCAGATGACGTTCTAGTATTGTGGAACTATTCACCATTACATCTGTCTCTAGTAAGACAAAATTCTGGATATTTACTATTTATATTTGTGAAAATAGAAGAGAGTTTGCACTCCTTTCCTCAATTTATTCTTATCTTTTGGAGTTGGTCTCATATATTTTTATATTTCTTTCTATTTAAAGTAATAATTCTCAAAGTAGTTCTTGATCTGAGCTGCAGCACACTGGGTGCACCGAGCTGAGATTACAACACCTCTCAGTGGGATGGGATGGGGCAGGAAGGGAAAAATCAAAGTACAATCCCTGGCAACCAATAAAAAATATAGCAGATGATCTGGTCATTGTTACATTGCTGTTTGTGAGACCTCACTGAGCGCAAATTGGCTGCCGCGTTTTCATACATTACAACAGTGACGACACTTCAAAGATGTCCTTCATTGGCTGTAAGGCGTTTTGGAATGTCCTGAGGTTGTGAAAGGCGCTATCGAAATGCAAGTCTTTCCTGGTAACCTCATCTGGCGGCGACAGGCCAGGCAGTTTTAAAGAGTAATAATTCGATCAATCATTTCGTGAAATCCATAAGCTACATTGTGCTAGTTACAGTTACTGTCACAACCTTTGATAAGAAACATGCTTTTATGGGTTAAAACAAAGTTTGTGGATATCCCCCAATGTAAATAAAATAAAATGATTTCATGTAAAAGTCGTAAAACTACAGCAATTCCAATGGCCCTGATTTACCACCAAGAGTTTCCAAGCTTTAGAATCTGGTGGTGATTGTAAACATTTTTGGAACTCTCTCAAAGAGCTTGCATTTATACAATGCCTTTCATGCCCTCCGCACATTCCAAAGCACTTTACGGCCAATGAAGTACTTTTGAAGTGTAGTCACTGTTGCAGTGTAGGCAAACGTGACAGTCAACTTGCACACAATGAGATAAACAATCAGATGGGTTTTTTTTAGTGATCTTAGTTCAGGGATAAATGTTGGCCAGGACACGAGGAGAACTCCCTCACTCTTCAAATAGTCCAATGTGATCTTTGGTGGGTCAGCTGTGGCTCAGTGGGTAGCACACTTGCCTCTGAGTCAGAAGATTGTGGGTTCAAGTCCCCCTCCAGGGACTTGAGCCCATAAATCTAGGCTGACACTCCCAGTGCAGTGCTGAGGGAATTGCTGCACTGTCGGAGGTGCCGTCTTTCAGATGAGATGCTACACTGAGGCCCCGTCTGCCCTCTCAGGTGGACGTAAAAGATCCCATGGCACTATTTTGAAGAAGAGCAGTGGAGTTATCCCTGGTGTCCTGGCCAATATTTATCCCTCAATCAACATAACAAAAAAAAACCAAATTATCTGGTCATTATCACGTTGCTGTTTATGGGAGCTTGCTGTGTGCAAATTGGCTGCCGCGTTTCCCACATTAAAACAGTGACTACAATTCTAATTGGCTGTAAAGTGCTTTGAGATGACTGGTGGTTGTGAAAGGCGCTATGTAAATGCAAGTCTTTCTTTACCTTGACAAGCAGATGCCTCAGTTTAACTTCTCATCCAAAAGACGACACCTCCCTCAGTACTAGCATGGAAGTGTTAGGTTACGTGCTTAACTCTTGGAGTGGGGCCGGAATTCATGACCTTCTGACTCAGAAGCAAGTGCTACCACGGAGTCAAACTGAGAAGATCCTCAGCCCATTTTTTAAAAATTCGTTCATGGGCTTCTCAGGTAAGGTCAGCATTTATTGCCCACCCCTATTTGCCCTTGAGAAGGTGGTGGTGAGCCACCTTCTTGAACTGCTGCAGTCCATGTGGTTAAGAGTCAACCACATCTGCTGTGGGTCTGGAGTCACACATCGGCCAGCAGATTTCCTGCCCTAAAGAACACGAGTGAACCAGATGGGTTTTTACAACAATCCGATAGTTTCATGGTCACCATCACTGATACTAGCTTTTTATTCCAGATTTATTTAATTAACTGAATTTAACTTCCCCAGCTGCCGTGGTGGGATTTGAACTCACGTCTCATGGATCATTAATCCAGGTCCTCTGGATTACTAGTCTAGTAACATAACCATTATGCTACCGTACAGAAGCGCAGGTGAAGTGACTGGTTGTGAAACAGCATTGTTTATTATTCTGTAGAGCAATCAGCAGGCTGGCCTCCAGCTAAGGGAGAAAGAGAGATAGAGAAGAATGGTGGAACAGGCTCGATGGGCTGAATGGTCTACCCGTGTTCCTATGTTCCTAGAAGGAAGGACCTAAAGGAGGAAGTGAGATACAGTGGGAAAATACTTTAGTTGGGGAACTATGAGGTTGGCAGCCGTGGAGGGAAGATCTCCAGAGGAGATGAGGTCAGTGACAGTCTTGGAAACGGTGGCTTGATGTTCGGTAGTGGGGTCATGGTCCAGGGGGAGGTAGGAGGAGGTGTCGGAGAGTTGGCGTTCAGCCTCCGCTAGGTAGAGGTCGGTTCGCCAAACAACAACAGCGCCACCCTTGTCAGCGGATTTAATGACAATGTTGGGGTTGGATCTGAGAGAATGGAGTGTTGCAAGTTCAGAGGGAGGTAGGTTGGAGTGGGTAAGGGGAGCAGAGAAATTGAGATGGCCGATGTCACGCCGGCAGTTTGCAATGAAAAGATCTAGAGAGGTTAAGAGGCCAGAGGGAGGGGTCCAGGTAGAACGAGAATTCTGAAAACGGGAGAAAGGGTCAGCCGTGCGGGGGGAAGACTCCTGGCCAAAGAAGTGGGCACGGAGACGAAGGCAACGGAAAAAGAGCTCAGCATCATGCCGAGCTCAAAATTGATTGAGGTGGGGGCGTAAGGGAATGAAGCTCAGGCCTTTGCTGAGGACTGATCATTCGGGGTCAGAGGAGAAGGTCGGAGGGGATAGTGAAAACACGGCAGGGGGTGAGATTGGAAGAAGGGATGGAGTCAGAGGAAAGTGAAGGGGAAGAAGGTTCCGGAGGGGCGCTGGTGTCGAAGAGTTGTTGAAGCTCACAATCCTTGACACCTGAAAGGAAGATAAAAAGTTTTTTGTTAAAGCGCCAGATGAGGCAAAGGATGAAATGGAACTGCGGACCAGGACAGCACTTCTGCTCTCACCCCTTCCCCTCCCTCCCGGAACCACAATAGGGTTCCCCTTGTCCTCACCTTTCACCCCACCAGCCTCCACATTCAACGGATCATCCTCCGCCATTTCCGCCACCTCCAGCGTGATCCCACCACCAAACACATCTTCCCCTCACCTCCCCTTTCAGCATTCCGAAGGGACCGCTCCCTCTGCGACACCCTGGTCCACTCCTCTATCACCCCCAACACCCCTTCCCCTTCGCCCGGCACCTTCACGTGCCAGCGCAGGAGATGCAACACCTGCCCTTTTACCTCCTTCCTTCCCACTGTCCAGGGCCCCAAACACTACTTCCAGGTGAAACAGCGATTTATTGTACTTCTAGTATACTGTATTCGCTGCTCACGATGCGGTCTCCTCTACATTGGGGAGACCAAACGCAGATTGGGTGACCGCTTTGCGGAACACCTCCATTCAGCCCATAAGGGTGACCCCGAGCTTCCGGTCGCCTGTCACTTTAATTCTCCGCTCCACTCCCACTCTGACCTCTCTGTCTTTGGCCTCTTACACTGTTCCAATGAAGCTCAACGTAAGCTCGAGGAACAGCACCTCATCTTTCGATTAGGCACTTTACAGCCTTCTGGACTCAACATCGAGTTCAACAATTTCAGACCATAACCTCTGCCCCTATCTTTTTTTTCTCATTTTTTTTCCCCTCTCTTTCACACGGTCGCTGTCGATCATCCTGCCAGTGCCATTTACACTTCATCTAGAGTCACCTTTTGTTTCTTAACTTGTCCCGTTACCATCTCCTTTTTGCCTTGCACTATCATCCCTTTTGTCTCTTAATCTCTCCTGCCTTCCATCCTATCACAGACCTTCCCTTTTGTTCTTTCCTCCCCTCCCCCCTTTCCCTGCCCCGACACTTGCTCAAAAACCTGTTCCATCTCCAACTTATTCCAGTTCTGACGAAAGGTCATCGACCTGAAACGTTAACTCTGTTTCTCTCTCCACAGATGCTGCCTGACCCGCTGAGTATCTCCAGCATTTTCTGTTTTTATTTCAATATCTACTCACTTTCTTTGTAGGGAATGAATCAGCCTTTCTAGTGAATTGATTTTCTTTTCAATATTGCAACTTACTCCTCAAGATTTCAGCTCCCTGATCTCTGCACAAATGTATTAGTTTACCTGCTGTCGAATATTTCTATCATTTTATGTAGTCCCGTGGTCTTTAATTTGTTAAAACTTGTTAAAATTCCGGCACATTGGTGAAAATTCCTTCCTTTCCCGATCTCCTGTTATTTTTCTGGGAGGTCTCATCAGAGTTTGCCTCTTAGAAGTTGAGAGGTATCAAATATTTCAACAGGTTAAAAAAGGGTTTCTTTACAGGTGACCCTCAAGCTCACATCTTCTGCGACCACATCTTATGATGCTTCACAGATTGTATTTTGGTGTAAATAGATCTGATGTATGTAGCAGTAGAGACAAGTTTAAACTAAGCAGCGTCTCAGTCTTTGATCTCAAGAATATCACAAGAGCCCGAAGCTAATGCATCCTATTTGGTGACTTAAATGGTACTCACCGATGCCTTGGGGCCTGCAGAAGATTGCAGTGAGTATTTATCACAACTCTTTCTGACATATAAATACAGATTACTGTTCATGTGAATTGTTACCAAAGTTCTTTCATTCATGGCTCTGTGCTTTCGCTTGTGAAAAAAACCCTTCATAATGCACTGGTGCAAACATCCAACATACGTGATACTCAACTAAAGGTAAAAGGGTCAAATGGGACCCAGTGGATAATTTGATCTAACCCTGGATCCCCATAGTTATTCTACGCAAGCAGTGGATTCCACGCCAGCTCACATTGCACTCTTACTCATAGAGCAAGCTTGCCGGTGGGAAAGAGGTGACAGGTGCAAAAGAATGCAACGCCCTCTGTTCTCATCTATGTAGGGTGAGGGCTCACTAACAAAGTACTGTTCAGGCCCATACAGTGGCCTGGGTAATTTTCTGCCATTCCTGCCACGGAATGTGTTACACACTCAATCCTCGATGCATCAAGTCAGCTGCTGCCCTTGAAGTTGTGGTGGTGCCACCTTCCTCGGTACTGATGCTGGTGAGCCTGCAGCTACTGCCTTCAGGAGTTATATAAGACATGGCATGGCTATCTGTTGAGGGAGGAAGGATTGTATCAGCTGCAGCAGATCTCATTTGTTTAGTGACACTTACACTGTGGGGGAAAAACAATGTTGGCAGTTATTTGTCAGACCTTCAGTCCAGCTTGGTACTGAATTTCTTTGATTCACGCTGGGTGGAAACATTTGTTTGAATCAAAGTGAATCGAAGAAATGAATCATTTAATTACAAGAGATGCTGCACAATACTGAAACTAGTTGACTTTTTTTTTAATAAATTCCATCATGCTACACATTACAGCTAACATACAAAACAAGGACTGCAATTTGGGAAAATATTACAGTACTTAATGTAGAAAAATAAAAACCGTTTTTCTTTAAAAGACTGTTTAGGCAAACATACAATGTTCGATTTGGACAACTGAACCACAGCGAGATTATTGATCAAAAACAAACATTAAATTAGTGTTATTCTCTTGGCATTTTCACAAACAGATCGCACTTGTGCACATCACTTGTGCAACTCAGTGGAGCGAATACTCCCAGTGCGATGTTTATGGTCTCGGGAACGCAATGGTTTCTGCTAAACTGGTCTCCACATTCATTTCCCAAGGAGCTGCTTTCTCTGTTGCTCAAGCAGGGCTTCGAGATGGTCTGCTCTTTTCAGTGCGGCCTAGACACACAAAAATGATGATGCACAAGAATTAAAAATAGATTTTTGTCAAAACGGTGACAGCTAATGTAAGGGGTTTCGGTTCAGGGTGCTTGTGCGGGGTTAGGCCTTCGTTGCCTAATACTATTGCTTGCTCTGGTCTCCAGCCAGCCTTGTTGCAATAAGCACCTGTGAGTGGTTCGACCCACTCGCCCTTACGGTTCTAACACTGGACTTAGGTGCGAGAGCAGTAATGCAGAGAAAACTCAAATAGACTCGGTTGAATAGTACGAAATGGAAATCTTTATTGCATAGCGTCCAAAATCATGAAGTACATGTCATAGGCACAAATTAACAACAGTACAAGTATACATACATTCATAAAGCTTGGTCTAGGGTAATTAGGAACGCACGGCACATCATAAAAAGGGGAACACATTATATTTATCCTTAATAAAATCACCCTCCCCTATCAATACCTACACTAATCTAGATTTGTAGGATCGAGGAAACATGCTCACCACTCGTGATACTTCGGAGAATTTTTCCAAACTGGGTTACATATCTTCATAACTAACAATCAATTACAAAAACACACATGGTAAAATGGAGCGGCGTCATCCTGGCCGTTTACGCGGCGCTTTCTTCGTGCACGTGCACGTAACGTTCTCTCCACTCTCCTGTGTTCTCCTGCTTTGTGAGGCGCTTGCCTCTCTTGCAGTGCACGACCAATAGGTACACTACAATTATTACTTGGCACACAACTAAAATGTGGGAGGCTATCCTGATCCATGAAGGCACTTCAATATTGGTGAACAGGTTCCACCACGGTGGGATTACTATGTCTAGAATTTCTGTCCCTATCTCGACAGTCTTTTGTTCTAGGGTGTAAAAATGTTTTTGCGATACCGCGACGGCTTTCAAAAGCTTGGTGAGGTGTTCAGGGAGAGGGGGAATGATGTATCTAAAATGCGCGACGAATCGCTGCAAGTCGGTGAAATTCTCTTTTATTGTTAGATGAACAGTGGATGGGTCAGGGATCGGGACAATTCGCTGCTGTGCCACTTGAACTTCAGCCCTGGGTTAAAAACAGAAACTGCTGTCACTCACCGACTACGGTTTCCATGTTGGTAGTGTTGCGCTGCAGTGGTAACACAATATGTTCCACCCCCGATGTATTCTACCTGCGGAGGCACATGATCTTGTGCCATTGCCTCCATGGTGCAATTCATGGGCTTGGCGCCGGCCGTTCTGAACCCGCACTGTGGTGATAAGAAGGCATTCAAGTGCTGGGGACACAGGATTATGTGTGCTCCCCGGCCACGACAACCAGAGAGATCGGTACCTGTCATCATTTGCTCCCAGCGGATGACGTAAGGTGGGACCGCTGCGTAGCGAATGTGGGCTCCCCACTGAATGACACCAATGTTCTCTACCCGATACACCGGGGCGGGCTTTGCTGTGTCGCCCAAAACCGGCATACGTAATACTATACCCATGATGGTATGGTTTGACCGTCCGCAGTCCACGGGGACTGGGTATGCCTCTGAGGCTAGCCTGAGCTGCCACGGGCTTAATGCGTTCTGAAAAGGGTGGAGCGCCTGCAGGTGTTTGTTACTTATCCAGGATGGGACCAAACCTTGTTTTAAATCCTCCAAATTACTGTGGCCCTCGCCCAGTAACCACGCCCCTTATAGCACGCACACCTCATTCTGCGCAGCCTGATCGGACGCATTCCGATCTTCCCTGATCAGGGCATTTACCGTTCTCGCATGCTTCTCCAGCTCTGCTATAATTTCCTTTAAGTGTAGCGTCATGGCCTGATCCTCATGTAACTCAGACCCTACTACCTTATTTTCACTTGTGAGGATGTTCTTTAGTTGGGTTTTTAAACCATTGATCTGGGTCTGCAGCTCCACGTTGTCTAGAGCGTTGACCACAGATGTTCCTGTATTAAAAGCGGTGAACATATCGTTCACAATACCCCTTCTTTGTCTCCCCACCTGACCCAAAACTTCGTGTGGTGTGGTGTACAAGCTTGTCTTGTCAATCTCTGCAAAATCAAACTCGTAGAATTGTCTGAACATGTTTGTCAACAGGACCTGGTACAATTGTTCCGTCTCTTTGGGGCACCACTCTGGCAACCGCACCTCGGTGAGATTTAAAATCACCGAGGCCACCGCGTAATGTACCCCCTGAAATAGTATCTGGTCTGTTGGGACCAGTACCAAACCATTCCTGGGCCCCTTAGTGGTTTTAGGGCACCCTTCCTCCTGAGCCAAAACCACCGGAATCGTGGGCGGGGCCTTGCGTGGGCGCGTGATGAGTTCAGTGGCGTTTACCGGGATCGGGGAGTATGGAGCTCCGCACCCCCTGGTGCTGACATCCCACCTCATCCCTTTCCCGTTATCCTGCCACTGGTTTACGAAAAATATGGATATACCCTTGGGGCAAACGTGCTTCGATCCCCACATACAAACATATATTCCCTCATCCGGTTCCCACCATTTGTCCCAACAGACTTTCAATTGTCCGTTAGTCCCCGTAATTGTCCGATGGGTATTATTACCCAAGCGCTCCCACTCAACCGAGGAATTTCTCATATTCTTGTTCAATTTCCGTAGCCACCACCATCAGCTCAATGGGACATTCCCATTACAAGTCAAACAAATCCTTTTGCCGACGGTGACGCTGATCCTGGGTGCAATGATCCTCACTTTGGGGCACATCAAAGAAGTCTCTTTGTAGGCAAATCCCGATGTACTGGAGTATTCAGTTGAATTAGTTCCCAGTCATTCTGGCCACCTTCCCTTGTGGAAATAAGTGGCGATCTCCTCAGCCTCTCGCCTCCCGGTCCCATCCGTCGCGATGGGGGCCGTGTCCCCGGAGCAACCAAATACCACGACATCCTTGGCGCGGCCTCGATAGGCCAATCCACATCCAAATGCCGCGAGCACTACCAGAATCCGTTCCATCCTTCCTTGGTTCCTGTGATCAGATAAAATGAGGTAGCCAGCCTCCCAAGAGTCTCTGGCTTTTGTGAAGGGTGAGCGGGTCCCTTGACCTCGCCTCACGTAAAAAGACATGTGTCCCGGATAGACTTTAACTGAACCTATCTCTAACTCCCATAATTTTACCATTTTCTGTTCAAATTAAACTACAAACTTAACCTGATTTAAAACTATAAACTTAGACTTATAAACTTATCCTAAACTTAAACTGTACAGCGCCGCCCGTTCCCAGGGCGGCCTACTCAAAGTCTGTGAAGGCGGCCAGAAGCTTTTCCCAACGGTGGGAGGGCACCGACCCCTTCCTTTGATCTGCCGCAGCCTGTCGCTGCTGCGCTGGGACTGGGATTTTCCTGGGCTGCCTTAGCCTTGACCCTACGCCTGGGGACACTCTGGGGACTTGACCATTGCTAGGATGTCCTCTCCCCTGATGCAAGCTGCTTTGCCAGCCTGGGTGACCTGCTGTCCCACCCGGGGCTGCGAGTCCCGACTCGCAGGTTTGGCCCCTGTGGAAGGCCCTTGTGCACCCGGCTTATACAATTTGCACTGATTTATGTGGAACCACTTAGTGCGCCGAGGTACCTTTACGGCGTATACCATGGGACTCGCCTTATCCACAATACTGTAGGGCCCCATATACAGTGGTTCCAGACTTCCTACTCTGGCATAATTTCTGACCATGACCTGGTCTCCTACTTCCCACTCCTGCTTCTATTTCCACCACTTCCTTCCTTACCCAGGTTGCCGAATAGCTGGGTGGCGCGGAGGGTGCAGTGGCAAATACCTCCTCTGCTTTGTTTGGTAGGGATTTTTGGAATTCCCCACCCACCTGCGGCGGGTGTGCTGACGGGCTGATGAGGCACACCATGCCGTGTGCTTTATTCAGGGCCTCTCTAAGGTTCCCTATCTCTCTCTGGCAGACGTTGTGGTCGGCCCCCTCATGCTTATCTTCGAGGGCCATCTTGTATGCCGCCCTAACTCCCTTTAAGCTCTCTTCTTGGGCTTTTATTTGAGCAGCTAGGCGGGCACACCGTTCCCTGATCCTATCCTCATTTAACTTTGCCTCTGTGACTTGGCACTCGAGGTAATCTATTTTAGCCTCATGGTGGTTGGCTACTAACTGGCGTTCCTGATGCAACGCATTTAAGGACGCGATGAGCTGCTGCCCCCCCGCGACCTTTTCCTCCATCTCAACTTCCAATTCCCTGATCTGAGCTGCCTGTGCCACAATGACCTGGTCCGAAAGTTGGACTTGCTTCTTGTAGCACATCAGCCAGACCGCTTTCTCTACTGACTTCTTATGCTCTTTACTGTCTGTCCATTTGATGGCTGCGTCTAGCGGACGCTTATCCATCAGTAGGTCACTTATCCACCTTTTGGTTAAGTTAACCTTCCCAAACACATAGTCGGCTACCCTCTCATCCATCACATTTCGCCTATTCACACCAGGGTCTAAAACATTACTCTCTCGCTGCCAGCCTCGTGCCGCGGTCGCCATTTTCTGTAAGGGGTTTCGGTTCAGGGTGCTTGTGCGGGGTTAGGCCTTCGTTGCCTAATACTATTGCTTGCTCTGGTCTCCAGCCAGCCTTGTTGCAATAAGCACCTGTGAGTGGTTCGACCCACTCGCCCTTACGGTTCTAACACTGGACTTAGGTGCGAGAGCAGTAATGCAGAGAAAACTCAAATAGACTCGGTTGAATAGTACGAAATGGAAATCTTTATTGCATAGCGTCCAAAATCATGAAGTACATGTCATAGGCACAAATTAACGACAGTACAAGTATACATACATTCATAAAGCTTGGTCTAGGGTAATTAGGAACGCACGGCACATCGTAAAAAGGGGAACACATTATATTTATCCTTAATAAAATCACCCTCCCCTATCAATACCTACACTAATCTAGATTTGTAGGATCGAGGAAACATGCTCACCACTCGTGATACTTCGGAGAATTTTAAACGAGGCACTCGGCTTGTTTTGCTGCAACACCTGACTGTCATGTGTTGGAAGGGGTCTCTGTACCCCACTTGTTTATCTTCTCTGCTCCGGCAAGCAGGCTGGGCTCCCCGTTGTCATGAAGAACTCAACAGTGCTCGGACACGGTTGTAGAAGTCCAGAGAGACAATCAAAAGCTCACCAGTCAAGCGAGTCCATGAAGCGGCAAGCGAATAAGAGTTCAGCAGTCATCAGCCAGATAAGAGACATAAGCAAGAGTTCAGCCCGAGTCAAGAGTCGAATCAAGAGAATAAGCCTCCGTTTTTGATGGACATTTGTTCACTATAGTTATAGTGCTGTGTTCCCTTATCTCCCGCTCAAATCTTAATGTTTGTCCTTTGTGAAATGCTGGTGCACAAAACTCCCAGCATGGGCCGATTCTTTCCTTTAATGGGTTTCGGTAGCACCTTAAACTGGCCAACTATCCGTTAATGTTTTCCCCATTGTCGAACCGGCTAGGAGTCTCCCTGACTGGTTTTGGGGCCTCCTCGAATACTGATATGTGTATTGCTGTGTCTGGATGGGCCTTCGATTGCCCAGTACAATGGTCCTTACTTGTGCATGGAAAACGATTCCAGCACTTATCTCTTGCTATTGTGTCGAATGCAGACAGGTTGCATCCTGTCTTTATCAGTGTTTGCTGCGTATTATCCAATCTTATACTGAAATGTTTATTCGAACGCCATCTTGTCTGCCCACTGTATTCTGGAAGCTTCTGCCACGATGCTCGGCGGCCATTTTACAGGCTTCTGTGTCCTGTTTAATCATGATGTGGAGATGCCGGCGTTGGACTGGGGTGGACAAAAATGAGAAGTCGCACAACACCAGGTTATAGTCCAACAGATTTATTTAATTTTACAAGCTTTTGGAGCGGTTCGCTCCTTCCTCAGGTAAGTTAGCAGTGAGAGAATCTCCCAGAATACACAATTTAAACACAGACAAAATCTATTCAAATCTTTCCCTACATCAAAGACACACTAAGAGCACAGCCAAGACAATGAGATGTGTCCCAGGGGGTCCAACGTGTCAAACCACCTGCTGGCTGCATATCCTGTCAATTTGTGTTGGTTCTTGTGTTAGTCTTTTTTAAAAAAAAACAGCTGGGAAGACCGGCCATGATGTCAAGTCACGTTCTGTATCGTGACATGAACCCGATATCGCGATTGAAGCTATCCTCATGAGTGCGGAACTTGGCTATCAGTTTCTGCTCTATGATTTTGCGCTGTCGTGTATCCCGAAGGCCGCCTTGGAGAACGCTTACCCGCAGATCCGAGGCTGAATGCCCCTGGCTGCTGAAGTGTTCCCCGACTGGGAGGCAACCCTCCTGCCTGGCGATGGTTGCGCGGTGTCCATTCATACGTTGTCTCAGTGTCTGCATGGTCTCGCCGATGTACCATGCTCTGGAGCATCCTTTACTGCAACGTATCAGGTAGACAACGTTGGCCGAGTCACATGAGTATGTACCGTGTACCTGGTGGGTAGTGTCCTCACGTGTGATGATGGTATCTGTGTCCATGATTTGGCATGTCTTGCAGAGGTTGCCATGGCAGGGTTGTGTGGTGTCTTGGTTGCTGTTCTCCTGAAAGATGGGTAATCTGCTGCGAACGATGGTACTTTTGAGGTTAGGCGGCTGCTTGAAGGCGAGTAGTGGAGGTGTGGGGATGGCCTTAGCAAGGTGTTCGTCGTCATCGATGACATGTTGAAGGCTGCGAAGAACATGGCGTAGTTTTTCCGCTCCGGGGAAGTACTGGACGACGTAGGGTACTCTGTTGGTTGTGTCCCGTGTTCGTCTTCTGAGGAGGTCTATGCGGTTTTTCGCTGTGGCCCGTCGGAACTGTCGATCGACGAGTCGAGCGTCATATCCCGTTCTTACGAGGGCGTCTTTCAGTGTCCGTAGGTGTCCATCGCGTTCCTCCTCGTCTGAGCAGATCCTGTGTATTCGCAGGGCTTGTCCAAAAGGGGATGGCTTCTTTAACGTGGTTAGGGTGGAAGCTGGAGAAGTGGAGCATCGTGAGGTTGTCCGTGGGCTTGCGGTAGAGTGAAGTGCTGAGGCGTCCGTCTTTGATGGAGATTCGTGTGTCCAAGAATGAAACCGATTCTGAGGAGTAGTCCATGGTGAGTTTGATGGTGGGATGGAACCTGTTGATGCTATCTTGTAGTCCTTTCAGTGATCCTTCGCCGTGGGTCCAAAGGAAGAAGATGTCGTCGATGTATCTGGTGTACAGCGTTGGTTGGAGGTCCTGTGCAGCGAAGAAGTCTTGCTCGAACTTGTGCATGAAGATGTTGGCGTATTGGGGTGCGAATTTGGTCCCCATGGCTGTTCCGTGTGTTTGGGTAAAAAAATGGTTGTCGAAGGTGAAGACATTGTGGTCAAGGATGAAGCGGATTGTCTTGGCTGTGCTCTTAGTGTGTCTTTGATGTAGGGAAAGATTTGAATAGATTTTGTCTGTGTTTAAATTGTGAATTCTGGGAGATTCTCTCACTGCTAACTTACCTGAGGAAGGAGCGAACCGCTCCGAAAGCTTGTAAAATTAAATACATCTGTTGGACTATAACCTGGTGTTGTGCGACTTCTCTGTTTAATCATGACAGCATTTCGTTTAAATAAAACTGATGAAACGAATCTGCTTTATCTCGTTATTTCGAATCGCGATAATTGCGAATTTTACACGAATGAACCTTTGAAAATTGACAGGAAAGCAATAAACAGCAACATTCAGTGACTGCAGTTTTAATTTCTGCAGCTTTAGATAATATGGGTGATATTTCTGAATTAACATTTAATATATGTTGAATGCGTGAAATCATTATATGCGAAACTTTGCTCAAAAACCCCCAATACAACGGCCCAGAAATTGGTCTCGGGCAGTGGTGCAAGGCGGGCGGTATCGGACCGGCCGCCCGTTATACGCAGCACCTGAGATTCAGTCCCATTGCAGTCAAACGCACACACATTATGTAAAAATACACATCTGCAAACTAACCGCCAGCTTAACTGGAGCTACTCACAGCTACACGGTGCATCCTTCCAAGTTGGGGGAGCGATTCAAATGAGACTTTAAAGATCCATGTTGGCACAAATTCCTGCAAAGGAGCTAGGCCAGTTACGAGTGAAATCTGGAAATAGTTTTTCCACACAAAGGGTAGTGCAAATCTCGAATTCTCTCCCCCCCCCGCCCCCAAAAGGCTGTGGGTGCCTTTCAATAGAATTTATACCACAGAATCAGGTCATTCGGTGTTCCATTCCACATGAGCCTCCTCCCACCCGACTTCATCTAACCTTATCAGCAGATCCTTCCATTCCCTTTCTCCCTCATGCACTTATCTAGCTTCCCCTTAAATGCCTCTCTGCTATTCACCTCAACCACTGCATGCGGTAGCGAGTTCCACAGAAAGTTGGCTGGAGTTCCCACTCATGATTGCTGTGCGGTGGCCCCTGCTGGACATTTGTGGATGTTGGGAAGGAACAAAGTTGATGCTAAGGTTAGACTTGATGATAAGGTTAGATTTGTATGTAGCCTGCCCACACTTGCAATTTAGACTCACATTTTACAATGACCACATACAGCTTGTGCCGATGAAATCACATACTAACATGAGCTGGAGAGGAAGAGATAAAACTGTGTGTTGCGAGGAGGGGGTAGGGGAAGTTGAAGAAATAAGTTTAAAAAGTAGCTAAATAATGTTACTCTGAAGACTATGCAACCGGCACCTCATCTCCACTCTTACACACAGATAAAGTCACTAGAAACAAAAATGGGCTGCTCCAATTTGAGGAATGTCTCCCATAAAATCTGTCTGCACTTCACAATCACTGCCAGGAGAATAACATTAAATAGCAATGGAAGATTAACAGGGGGGATGGGCATGGGGTGAGTTGGTTGTCAGAAGAACTGGATGAAAAATCCACTTGCAAGATAGAAGAACAAAAAGGAATGGTGTGGGACCGAATCAAGCAATGAACTGGCAATCACATGGGAAAAGCACAAGACTATGAAGACTGAAATCATCTGACAAAAATCACACAACTTGTGCAGAGACAGAGGAGCAGATTAATAGTCCAAAGTCAATATTGCACTAGGGTCTCTGCGAAAACACATCATGGGTCGCCCACCATTTAACAAGGCGGCCCCAGAAGAAACAATTGGAGGTTTCTGGTAAATTTACCATGAACATGAGTCAGTGCTCCAATTGATCTACTTTCAGAGCAAAAGTTGGTTTGATAAATCAGATAACCTGATCACATAACTAAAATCAAGTTCAGCTGCCTCCTCTGGTGTATTTTATTTAGACACAACTGGTAATAGTGGATCAACATGTCCATTCTGTACTTTATGCTCAGTTGACAATTTTTCTCCACATTTCTCAAAGCAGTAACACATAGTGGTGTCGAGTCCTGCAGACGCTATCAACCCATTAGTATTGCACCCAAGTGGCCATTCTTAAATAGTGAGCACAGACAGGCTACTTGACGGTTTCGAAGCATCAATTTTGCTCATTCCCAACATCCACAAATGTCCAGCAGGGGCCACTGCACAGCAATCATGAGTGGGAACTCTAGCCAACTTTCTGCTCCCCTTAGCCGAGAGCACGGAGGCTAATTATAGTTGCTGCACTGGCGCCAAAGCTGAGATAAGCTAACTCTCCACAAATGAGGGACTGAATTGACCAGCTTTACTAGCACTATGATACTGAATACCATTTATGGAGATGGAGCATGATAGAATGGTCTTGTGATGTAAAGTGTGAAAGAAATGGCAAACAACATCAAAAACCACATCAGTGTTACCTTTTTTATATCTTCTATTTCTTGTTCTTTATATCTGAATAATCCCTTGAACCGGATAGTCTCTCCCTCCGCTTCCATCAGCTGTGCCTTAAGTTCATTGCATCTTTCCTGCAGATTGCGTTCCGAACGTTCCAGCTCCCTCAGCTCCGATTCATATTTGTGACGAACACGCTTAATCCTACAAGAAGTTAGTTTTACGTATTGGCTTGTAGCTGTGTTTCACTTGGTTTAATACAACAGTATTAGCACCCCACTATCCCCATCTTGTGCTACAGTGAACTATCCCCATGATGCAGACAATTCTGTTGCATGTTTCCTGGAGTATGCTATGGTTTGACTGTAGTTTCACTTCTGCCTTTGTTTATAGAACTTCAAGACATCGGCAAAATATTTACATGGGATGTGGTTTACCACATTTTCAAAATCATCAACTTCCTCCAACGAGTTACCAGTAAGTTGACATTTTAAAAAGTACACACAGTCTCCTGTCGCTGGAATCATAGAAACTTACAGCAGAGAAGGAGGCCATTCGGCCTGTCGTGCCTGTGCTGGCTCTTAGAAAGAAAATCATAGAATCATAGAATAGTACAGCACAGATGGAGGCCATTCGGCCCGTCAAGTCTGCGCCGCAGTCGTGCTCAGTCCCACATCCCCGCTTTTTGTCCGTAACCCTGTGAGTTCCTCATCCTCAAGAACCCGTCCAACTCCCTTTTAAAATCATTGATGGAATCAGCTTCCACCACCTTTTCAGGTAGAATGTTCCTGATCCCAACAACTCTGAGTGAAAAAAAATTCTCCTCATCTCCCCGCTAGATCTGTTGCCATAGATTTTGAATCTATGACCTCTGGTTATTGACCCAGTCACCAGAGGGAATCGTTTTTCTCGATCAAAATCTCTCATCATCTTGAAAACCTCTATTAGGTCACCTCTTAACCTTCTCTGTTACAAGGAGAACTTTTCCAACCTCTCCTCATAACTGAAGTCCCTCATCCCTGGTAACATCCTGGTAAACCTCCTCTGTATCCTTTCTAAGGGCTTTATATCTTTCCTAAAGTGTGGTACTCAGAATTGTCCACAATACTCCAGCTGAGGCCTAACCAGTGATTTATAAAGTTCTAGCCTGATCTCTTTGCTTTTATATTCTATTCCTCTACTTAGCTTTTTTTAACCACCTTATCAACTTGCCCTGCCACCTTTAAGGATTTGTGTATATGGACACCAAAGTCCCTCTGCTCTTTTCAAAATCATGCCACTTATAGTATACTGTCTTTCCATATTAGTCCTCCCAAAGAGCGCCACTTCGCACTTCTCCACATTGAGCTTCATCGGGAATTATTAAATGGGTTTCAGAAACCAAGGGAAAAATTGGCAAAATGTCTTACGTAAAGGCATCAGGCACTTTGTCTGTCCTGAGCAATTGTTCATGGGTGTTGCATTTTGCACAGTATTTAAAGCCTGCGGCAGAGGTAGGTGCATCTGACTATGGAAGTTCCTGGGATGTGTGCCTCGCTGGCAAGGCCGGCATTTATTGCCCATCCCTAGTTGGCCCTTGAGAAGGTGGTGGTGAGCCGCCTTCTTGAACCGCTGCAGTCCGTGTGGTGAAGGTACTCCCACAGTGCTGTTAGGGAGGGAGTTCCAGGATTTTGACCCAGCGACGATGAAGGAACAGCGATATATTTCCAAGTCAGGATGGTGTGTAACTCGGAGGGGAACTTGGAGGTGATGGTGTTCCCATGCACCTGCTGCCCTTGTCCTTCTAGGTGGTAGAAGTCGTTGGTTTGGGAGGTGCTGCCGAAGAAGCCTTGGTGAGTTGCTGCAGTGCATCCTGTAGATGGTACACACTGCAGCCACGGTGCGCCGGTGGTGGAGGGAGTGAATGTTTAAGGTGGTGGATGGGGTGCCAATCAAGCGGGCTGCTTTGTCCTGGATGGTGTCGAGCTTCTTGAGTGTTGTTGGAGTTGCACTCATCCAGGCAAGTGGAGAGTATTCCATCACACTCCTTACTTGTGCCTTGTAGATGGTGGAACAGCTTTGGGGAGTCAGGAGGTGAGACACTTGCCGCAGAATACCCAGCCTCTGACCTGCTCTTGTTACCACAATATTTATGTGGCTGGTCCAGTTAAGTTTCTGGTCAATGGTGACCCCCAGGATTTTGATGGTGGGGGATTCAGCGATGTTAATGCCGTTGAATGTCAAGGGGAGGTGGTTAGACTCTCGCTTGTTGGAGATAGTCATTGCCTGGCACTTGTGTGGTGCAAATGTTACCTGCCACTTATCAGCCCAAGCCTGAATGTCGCAGTAGGCCAGCATTCTGTGCTGCAACAGATTGTTAGGTGCTGCCCTGGGGGAGTGGCAATGGGTCAGTGGAGCAGGAACCTGGATTCCTGCTCCCACCACTGCCACTCTGCCATTTCCCTTGTCGCTGCCTGTCATTCAGCCAGCCCAGACTGCTGTTACCTATGCTGAGGTGGTGCAGTCTACAGCTGGGCCTTCCAGGCCCAGAGCTGGTCGAGGGCGTCCTGCAAGGCCATCTGAAGTCTCCCGCATGGACACTCAGCAGCCTTCCACCAGCCCTGCTGCAGCCACTGGGCCAACACTTTGTAGGAGCACCAGAGTAGGCAAAGGCACAGTAACGAGAGGCACTGAGGGATCGCACAAGTGTGAATAGTTAATATTGTTGTTGTAAAGATGTGTTCACTGATTATTGATAAATTTATATTAATTCACTTTGGATAATTTTGTACTGTCTCCCATTTTAGCTGTGTGCTGTGATATGGCCTGCAACAGGGATGGAATGATAGGGCTGTGGTGAGCAACGGGGATCTGGGGTTGAATTTACTGGAACCGCAGTCTGATGAGGTGATCACGGACCGCCGTTCCGGAAGGCCGATTGAGTGGCTGCCTCCTCCCTCGCTCCTGTTCCTCCTCCTCATCATCTTCCTCTTCCTCCTCCTCCTCCTCCTCCTCCCCCTCTTCCTCCTCCTGAGGTGGTCCCACAATCCCTACTGGCAAGGGCTGGGCCCTCATGATGGCCAAGTTGTGGAGCATGCAGCAGACCATGATGAAATGGGACGCCTGCTCTGGCGAGTACTGGAGGGCTCCTCCCGAGCGGTCAAGGCAGCTGAACCGTTGTTTGAGCACCCTGATGGTCTGCGCGATGATGTTCCTGGTGGCAGCATGGCTCTCATTATATGAGTGCTGGGCAGGAGTGCTGGGATTGCGGAGGGGAGTCATGAGCCAGGTGGAGAGCAGATAGCCCTTGTCTCCGACCAGCCAGCCGCGAGCTTCATGTGACGGCTGAAAGAGTGCTGGCACACCGGTCTGGCACAGGATGAAGGCATCATGGCTGCTGCCAGGATAGCGGGCATTCACATTGAGGATTCCCTCTCTGTGGTCGCACACCAACTGGACACTAAGTGAGTGGTAGCCTTTGCGGTTACGGAAGATCTCAGGATTGTTATGCAGTGCCGCAAAGCCACGTGGGTGCAGTCAATGGCGCTCTGCGCCATGGGGAATCCCGCTATCCTGGCAAAGCCACATGCACACTCGTCCTGCTTCTCTCTGGTGATGGGGAAGGAAATGTAGTCCCTTCTCCTACTGTGACCTCCCCGATGCAGCGATGGACGGCGAACTGCGAGATGTTCGTTATATCTCCTGTTGCAGACTGGAAGGATATGCTGACGAAGAAATTAAGGGCGACGGTGACCTTGACTGCCACTGAGAGAGCCGTGGGCACCCTAATCTGAGGCCCGAGGTCAGGTTGCAGGAGGTGGCAGCCTTCTAAGACACTGCTCCTGGCTTAATTGCTGTCGGAAGACCCTCGGAGGGCAAGGCCTCCTGTTGAGAGCCCTGATGGCCCTCCACCTACCTCTGGCCACATGTTCCAGTCTTTCTCGTTGTCCCCACTCCCTCCACCGTAGATCCTGGAGGGCGAGGTCGACTGCCAGTACAGCCCCCATTAATGTAAGGAAGTGCAGCAATTCGATATTTTGTGAGAATAATTGTGACTAACTTTTAGAAGCTGCAACACTCCGAAGACTAAACAACCTTTGAATGACTGAATTCAACTCTTGAACTATCTCAAACTGACAAGGAAGCACTGAAACTCCACTAACCTGACAGCTGCGACTCATTACTAATGATCCCTTTAAATAGCGTCCCTGGAGCCGGCGTCCGCCTGCTTGATGCTTCCTCTCCCTGTCGCTGTCGGGACCAGGCGCTAAGGCAGGGGGTGATACTCAATTTGGCAGATCGTGCACCCAGTGAGCGTTGCACGAATTTGCCTCGCCACGGCGCTCCTGCCTCAGTGCCCCATTAGCGCCCCCACCAGGTGCTAACTGGAAGTGCTAAGGTACCGAATTTCTCCCCCTAGAAGTCTTGTGTATAGCATGCACTTGCTTAAGTTTCACCCTTTACTTCCTTTAACACTTTCCCGATCACACGTGGTTGATAACACGCCCATTATAAAGCAGCACTCAACGCCACGAGAGATTTGCCAATAGCAACATATCGATACAAAACATCTTAAATATTTGCTCATTTAAAAACATTAGGAAGGAGGAATGAAAGATGTTATCCACAGTCACTTAATGAATGTAATCAGATCGACTGAACCAAAATAAGCTTGATTTTTCCCTCAGCATTTAAGGGCATCTTGTACCAAAGTGGGGTTGAAGTCAAACATGGCAATTTTTTTTTACAAGAAAATTAAATGCACACAAACTACAATACATAGGTACTCCACAATAGTGAACACATTCTATTTTTATACGTTGCATTGTAATTCAACAGTGATACAAAGTAAAGACAATTAAAAGCTACTCTGTTTCTTGAATAATCTCAAAATGTTCAGACCATCAGTTTGGGCTCCTGACATTTCAAGACTCTGAACTTTGACAATGTTGCACTTTTAAGCACTATAAGTGGCAGAGTTACTGGCCTTTCAACCACTGCCATACTGAACTAAATTAAGTGGTTTTAAAGGGAAGGGAACACAAAAGCACACAGGTTTTATTACATTCAGGGATCCATGTGGACACCATTTAGAGGACATGATTACCCTATTTTGAAAACATCAACTTCATCTACCTGATGAAGCACATTGATCTCCATCCTCAGAAGAATAAATTACATTTCCACATCCATGCTGCTCTGACCTCAACTAGTGGGCCTGATCAGTGCTACTTTGTACAGTCCTCTTTTCAATAGAAATGGACCAGTTAATCATTTACAAGGACAGTAACAGCCATAAACACCATCCAAAGGGTTCACAAGCTGATGAGTAGCTGAGCCATACAAACCAGGAAGGTGCCAGGTTTAACCCCTGGTCTGTGCAGAGGTATCTGACCTCAGCTGGGAGAGACCAGGACACTACCACTGGCCTCAGTTCTCTTGGTATCCAGTAACTCCTGCTGGAAGGCAAAGAGTGGACGTCGGATGAGCTCAGATTTGGGTTTGGATGTGATGTTCTGTGCAGCATGCTTAAACTCATTGTGTAGGCTCACACATGAAACATGGCCACTTGGGTGAGGTACCAGATGGCCCAAGTTCGGGTGACCATACGTCCCCGTTTTCCGGGGACAGTCCCCAGATTAGGTACTGTGTCCCCAGGCATACAATGTCCCCAGAAGAGTCCCCGGTTCAGGAAACTCGTCCCCAAATAAGATGTTCAGTGATTAAATGTAAAATAGTTTCAGGCAATGAACAACAACTCTGACCTACAGATTTTGGAAAATAAATTTAAAATTTCACCCCCATTAGTTACATGCAAAAACAGTACACTATAATTAGTTGTCGCAGGTGGGCCTGATGTTTATAATCAACAACCTTGGTGGTCACGTGCTGCAGGCACCACCCATCATGTCATCAAACCGGGTGACTGATGATTGATGGCGGAACTGACCAATCAAAGCAGGGGGAAATTGAGCTGCATCTACATCATAAATAAATTAGACGAATAAAGTTCCGGCAGAGGCGGGATTATCTGGTGAAAGACGGTGGGCGTGTGGGTGGTGTATTTGTGAAAGAACAGAGGGTGCAGCAGAGGCAGATGAACAGATGGTCTTAATCTCCGTGACAAACAAGTCTGTGAGCTCCTTCCACGTGTTGTTGGCGAGAACATTGGAATTTCCAAAATGGATACGCTGGAGAAAATTCTGAAAGCTGTTTTTTTTTTAAAAAAAACCTCAGCTATAGGAGGGAAGGTGGGCTGAAGCAGGAGCAGAGATGGGTGATGTTACGGAGGTGGAAATGGGTGGTCTTTGTGATGGAGAGGGTTATGGAGTTGGATGCTCCGTTTAGGGACGCTGCAGTGGCAAACTGTTTGGTTCAACCTGAGATAGTGGCCAGGGAACGGAAAAGGAATCGGCGGCCAAGGAACGGAGTTTGTGGTGGGAATGAAAACAATGGCTGAGCTGTTCCCAATGTTTAACTGGAGGAATTTTTGGCTCATCCAGGATTGGACGTCAGACGAGCGATCTGACAACACAAAGGCATGGAAGTGTTGAGAGAGGCGGTGGAGAGGTAGAGCTGGGTGTCCATCAGTGTACAGAAAACTTGGAACTAACGGTGTATGCTGCTTGGTTGTACTTTGTGGTCATCAGTGTGCAAACTAAAGATAGGGACATGGGCAAACGGTCAGACACCCTTTCATATCCTGGAACTAGCGTACAGCAGAGCACCTGTTCCACGTATCCACATTATGGTTGACTGCGTGATGGTTGATGGAGGTTAATCTCTACGCATATTCCACTAGCAGAAGCAACAAAGTCGTCATGCGGGTTTTCTTGAACCACGGAGATAGCACAGCAATCATTAATAAATCTGTGAAGAATAAATGACTTGGGCAGTGATGTGAAGAAAGGGATTTTCTGAATAGGCCGTGTAGACAGTGGGGACGAAAAAATTTACGTTCCTGAACAGAGTTATTGTATTATTTATAAACAGAGTCTGAATGCGCTTCATAAGTGTGACGTCATATCCGCGGTAATTATATGCACACTTGTTTTGCATTTGTAGTGTATATGTGCAACTGTTAAAATACAGGTTGCTAAAAAAAATTGCCTCGCAGCACAACCTACATATTCTGTCCTGGCTACTTTGCTGTGCTTCCACCCTGTGCGTCCCCGGATTCGGTTTAGAAAACATAGTCACCCCACTAAATAATGTTGACCTCAGTGTGGAGTCAGCACACTGAGTTGGTGGGTGCTCTTTCACACTGCTCCAATTTTTTGTTCGGTAAGGGTATCAAGGGATATGGAACAAAGGTGGGCAAATGGAGTTGAGGTACCTGAGGAGGATTAGACTAAGTTTAAGAGCATACATGCCACACACAGACACCAAGGGGAAGTGCTGTGGAATGAAGCTCTAGGCATTCACATATGTTGACATGCTTGAAGATTTTTTAAAAACTGGTTGCACTTTAAGTTGTGTGTGCAGAGAGCTTTCCTGCAAAATTTTGCAAGCATGGTTTATCAGGTGACAGAAACAGAAAGATCACTTGGAAGATGAAGGCATATTTGTGGAGGGCATGGGAAGACATGAACAGGACTATTAATGCAGTGGTTATATTTCAAAGTTAAAAGAAGGTCTCCTAGTTGAGGGCTTCCCAAATGGCTCTTACAGGCAGCACTGGGTTCTGTTCTGCAGCTTCTTCGAGCTCTGCCTGGTGATCTCCTCCTCCAGGGCCTCCTTACCGATGCCTCCATATAGGGCGAAGTTGTGTAACATGCAGTACACTGGCACAATCCTGAAAGCAGCCAGGCTGCAGTGCAGAATGCCCTCAGATTAAACCATTCTTCAACGTGGTTGAGATTACTCAGGTAGATGTAGACAGCTCATTTCTTGAGTGCATTCAAGATAGTTTTCTGGAGCAATATGTTCTAGAACCAACAAGAGGGTAGGCCATACTAGATTTAGTAATGAGTAATGAACTGGACTTAGTTAATAATCTAACAGCAAGGGAACATTTATCTAACAGAAATCATATGATCGAATTCAATGTTAGGTTTGAAAAGGAGAAACTTAAAACAGTTACTGTATTAAGATACTAGATTTTGGTACGGCTAACTTTAAAGGGATGAGACAGAGACTGACGACAGCAAATTGATCAAAGCTGTTATCGGGTCAAACTACAGATGACCAGTGGGAGGTGTTCAAAGAAGAATTTAGCTTAATACAGCACCAGTCTATATCCCTAAGGGGCAAGTGCTCTATTTACCAAATAAAACAGCCATGGTTGACAAAAGAGGTGAGAGATAATATAAAACTAAAGGAAAGCGCATACAAAAGTGCAAAGAATAGTGTAGATCCAGGGGATTGGGATAGATATAAAGAACAGCAAAGGAAGACAAAAAAGATAGTAAGAGCTGCAAAAAGGGAATATGCAAGGGATATCAAGATTAACACACAAAGTTTTTGTAATTGTATTAGAAGAACAAGGATAGTCAAGGGGAAGGTGGGTCCTTTAAAAACAGAGGCGAGTAATACTGAAAATTGAAAATAAGGAAATGGCAGACTTGTTGAATAATTACTTTGTGTCAGTCTTCACAGTAGAGGAAGAGGATAATATACCTGACGTTCCAGTGAAACTAATAATGAATCAAGGACTTGAACTTAATAAAGTCAACATAAGCAAGAAAATAGTATTAGAAAAAAAAATACTGGCACTAAAGACTGACAAATCTTCACCCCAGGGTTTTAAAGGAAGTCGGGGAGGAAATTGCAAGTGCTTTAGCCATAATCTTCCAAAGCTCTCTCAATTCAGGAATTGTCCCTTTAGATGATGTGTGAGTTGGAGGGGAACTTGGAGGTGGTGGTGTTCCCATGCGCCTGCTGCCCTTGTCCTTCTAGGTGGAAGAGGTCGCGGGTTTGGGAGGTGCTGCCGAAGAAGTCTTGGCGAGTTGCTGCAGTGCATCTTGTAGATGGTACACACTGCAGCCACGGTGCGCCGGTGGTGGAGGGAGTGAATGTTTAAGGTGGTGGATGGGGTGCCAATCAAGCGGGCTGCTTTATCATGGATGGTGTCGAGCTTCTTAAGTGTTGTTGGAACTGCACTCATCCAGGCAAGTGGAGAGTATTCCATCACACTCCTGACTTGTGCCTTGTAGATGGTGGGAAAGCTTTGGGGAGTTAGGAAGTGAGTCACTCGCCGCAGAATACCCAACCTCTGACCTGCTCTTGTAGCCACAGTATTTATGTGGCTGGTCCGGTTAAGCTCTGCTCAATGGTGACCCCCAGGATCACAGTGGGGAGATTTGATAATGGTAATGCCGTTGAATGTCAAGGGGAGGTGGTTGTTGGAGATAGTCATTGTCTAGCACTTGTGTAGCGCAAATACTACTTACCACTTACAAGCCCAAGCCTGAATGTTGTCCATGTCTTGCTGCATGCGGGCACAGACTGCATCATTATCTGAGGAGTTGCGAATGCAACTGAACACTGTGCAATCATCAGCGAACATCCCCACTTCTGACCTTATGATGGAGGGAAGGTCATTGATGAAGCAGCTGAAGGTGGTTGGGCCTAGGACACTGCCCTGGCGTAGTGTGTACTGTATAGTGTACAGTTCTGGGCACTGCACCGTAAAAAGGAAATATTGACCTTGGAAGGAGTGCAGCGCAGATTCACCAGAATGTTACCAGGCCTCCAAGGGTTAAATTATGAGGAGCGATTACATAAACCAGGCTTGTATTCCCTGGAATATAGATGGTTAAGCGATGGTTTGATTGAGGTTTTTAGGATTTTGAAAGGAATTGATAGGGTAGATAGAGAATTTTTCTGCTGGTGTGGTAGCCTAGGACAAGGGGACATAAATCTTAAAATCAGAGCCAGGCCATTCAGGAGAGAAGTTAGGAAACACTTCTTCACGCAAAATGTGGTACCACTACTTTGTATGGCTGATGTAGACGTAGAGCAACAACTATAATTTTTACATTTAGGTGGTTAAGCCAGATAATTGCGTCAGGATTAGTGGAGTGTGTCGCTGTGATGCCTCCTTCGTACTTGTGAATCGGGCATTGAGTGTTTATGTGTTCCATGGTCTGTTCTGGGTGACCAGAGTCGCACACTGAAGAGTTTTCAGTTCTCCATTTGTGCGTCAAGTATCCGCAGCTGCCATGGTTTGTGCTGATGCGGTTCAGGGTTGCCCATAAGCTTCGCGGAAGATCGAACCCAGGGATCTTCCGCATCGGGTCTTTCACGAGGCGTTAGTTTGTGACTTCTTGTTAACTCCAATCGGCTTTCCGAGCATCATCGGGGTTGAAGTCGCACAGTCGAAGGTTAAATGCGTGGGTCCAAAAAGGGCTTGTGTGACTTCATGCCGTGGTGAGGGACGTTGTTGAGATCCTGGTGGATGGGGTGACGTTCGTTTTCCATGATTTGCTGGACCTCCTGGAGGGTTGCGGTGTCGTGGCGAATGGACGGGGGAGAGATGTGCGACAACACGGGCAGCCAGGTTGTTGGGGTCAACTTGAGGGTTCCAGTGATGCACCGCATTGCAGTGTTCAGTTGGACATTAACAAGTCGAGTGTGGCTACTTCTGGTCCATAACGGAAGATGGCAGTTTTCACGAGGTCCACTCGGTTAAGTGAGAAATCACAACTAATGCCATCAACCCACCCATCACGAACGTCACCCCATCCAGCCCTTTTTGGACCCACGCGTTTAACCTTCGACTGTGCGACTTCAACCCTGATGATGCTCGGAAAGCCGATTGGAGTTAACAAGAAGTCACAAACAAACGCCTGGTGAAAGACCCGATGCGGAAGATCCCTGGGTTCGATCTTCCGCGAAGCTTATGGGCAACCCTGAACTGCACCCTCAACCCATCAACTATCTCCCGGTCTTCGGAGCAACAACTCAAGCACCATAACGGCAAAAGATGGTAAAATTGTGAAACTTTCTCCCACAAAAAGCAGTAGGTGCTAGCTTAATTAATAATTTAAAATCTGAGCTTGATGGATTTTTGCTAGCCAAGGGTATTCAGGGATATGGAGCCATGGTGGGTGGATGGAGTTAGGATACAGATCAGCCCATGAACTCATTGAATGGTGGAACAGGCTCGAGGGGCTGAATGGTCTCCTCCTGTTCCTATGATAGTCAGCTGGTGTTCCAGGATAGCATAGATATCATCATGAACAAGAGATTGGAAAATTGCCAATGTAACTCCATTATTTAAGGAGGGTGTGCGAGAGAAACCGTGAAATTATAGTCTGACATCTGTTTTGGGAAAGATAGAGGAATCTATAATTAAGGATAGAATGACTGAACACTTGGAGAAATTTGAGCTGATTAGAGAGAGCCAACATAGATTGATAAATGGTAGGTCATGTCTAACGAACCTAATTGAATTTTTTGAGGAAGTAACTAAAGTAGACAGGGGAATGTCTATTGGATGTAGTTCATATGGACTTCGAGAAGCCATTTGATAAGATTCCACATAAGAGACTGTTAGCTAAAATTAAAGCTCATGGAATTGAAGGAAAATTATTGACCTGGTTAAGAGCTTGGTTAGGCGGTAGAAGACAGAGTCGGGATAATGGGCAGGTATTCTAATTGGCAAGCTGTGACTAGTGGTATCCCGCAAGGATGTGTGCTGGGGCCTCAACTATTCACAGTATTTAATAATGGCTTAGATAACGCAATAGAGAGCCATATATCCAAGTTTGCCAATGACACAAAGACTGGGAAGACCGAAGCCATTGGGCTGGATTTTGTCTTGGGGTCGGGTTGGGGTCGTGTTACCCACATTTCGTGTTGCCCCCCAACTCCAGATTAATGTGGATGAATGATGCAATTTTCACTTAATTGGGCAATTGAGTTCCAGCATGTGGGAACCCATGACCCAATTAGTGGTTTCAGTCTGAAAGTCGCCTCTGATGATGTCATCATTGCAGGTCAGAGACTGCCTGGCCTTTGCTGTGAGTGGACCTGGATACAAAATGAGCAGCATCAGAGAGAGAGAGAATTTTTTTTCCATCCATGAAGACATTCAATGCAGCAGCATCAGAGGTGTCTGAACTACTACTACCTTCATCACATCTCGTTGTAATAGTGGACCTGCAGCTGATAGTCAGCTATCCACTTGTGCTCCCACCAGGTTTCACTGGCGTGTTTCACACCAGGCGTGCTTCACGTCGGAAAAGGGTTAAACTAGCTAAAACGTTTCAAAATGGCATTACAGAGCCAATTTAGGGCTTGTTAAGGGCTTTAATGGCCTCTCCCGCCTCTTGGAGGCGGGACGGAGTCGGGAACCCCGCGACTGATTTTGTCAAAATTGCGTGGAGGCGGGATGGGGTCGGAAACCCCGACCCCGCAAATTTAACCCCCCACATGCCTCCAAACCCGACTCCACGGGTCATTCAAAATCCAGCCCATTGTCTTCGGTCCCCGCCACAAACTCCATCCCTCGTCCTGGCAACTGTCTGAGGCTGAAACAGACTGTTCGCAACCTTGGTGTCGTATTTGACCCCGAGATGAGCTTCCAACCACATATCCGCGCCATCACTAAAACCGGCTATTTCCACCTCCGAAACATCGCCCGACTCCGCCCCTGCCTCAGCTCATCTGCTGCAGAAACCCTCATCAGGGTTTTGTTACCTCTCGACTTGACTATTCCAATGCACTCCTGGCTGGCCTCCCACATTCTACACTCGGTTAACTTAAGGTCATCCAAACCTATGCTGCCCGTGTCCTAACTCGCACCGAGTCCCATTCACCCATCATCCCTGTGCTCGCTGACCTACATTGGCTCCCGGTCCAGCAACGCCTCGATTTTAAAATTCTCATCCTTGTTTTCAAATCCCTCCAAGGCCTCGCCCCTCCCTATCTCTGTAACCTCCTCCAGCCCCCCCAGCCCCCCACCACCCCCCGAGATATCTGCGCTCTCTAATTCTGGCCTCTTGAGCATCCCTGACTTCAATCGCTCAACCATCAGTGGCTGTGCCTTCTGTTGCCTAGGCCCTAAGCTCTGGAATTCCCTCCCTGAACCTCGCTGCCTCTCTACCTCTCTTTCTTCCTTTAAGATGCACTTTAAAACCTACCTCTCAACTGCCCTAATATCTCATTGTGTGGCTCGGTGTCAAATTCTGTTTTATAATGCTCCTGTGAAACACCGTGGGACGTTTTACTACATTACAGGCGCTATATAAATACAAGTTGTTGTTGTTGGTAGCATAGTAAGTAGTGTAGACAGGACCATAAAAGTACAAAAGAGACATTGATAGATTAAGTGAGTGGGCAAAACTGTGGCAGATGCATTTCAATGCAGCTAAATGTGAGGTCATCCATTTTGGACCAACAAAGGATAGATCTGAGTATTTTTGTAAATGGTGAAAAGCTAGGAACAGTGGAGGTCCAAAGAAATTAAGGGGTCCAGGTACACAGATCACTAAAATATAGCAGTCAGCAATGTTCCCTGTAAGCTGAGCTTTGTTCTGCGCGGCCTGTTTCTGCGCATGCTCGGTACTTACAATGGAAAAGCTGGTGAGTGGCCTGCGTAAGACTTTTCCCATGACTGCGCTTAGAGGGAACATTGGTAGTCATGTACAAAAAATAATCGAAAAGGCTAATGGAATGTCAGCCTTTATAACGAGGGCTAGAATGTAATGTGGAGGAGGTTTTGCTGCAGCTATACAAAGCCCTGGTTAGACCACATTTTTTTATTTTTATTCATGCACGAGATGTGGGCATCGCTGGCAAGGCCAGCATTTATTGCCCATCCCTAATTGCCCTTGAGAAGGTGGTGGTGAGCCGCCGCCTTCTTGAACCACTGCAGTCCGTGTGGTGAAGGTGCTCCCACAGAGCTGTTAGGGAGGGAGTTCCAGGATTTCGACCCAGCAACGATGAAGGAACAGCGATATATTTCCAAGTGAGTCACTGTTGTTTTCTTAATTGACGCTTGCTCCTCAGGCATGGTTAGGTACATGCACCTTGGTCTGTAATTACAGGTGCGCGTGTACCAGCGGGTGCTGATCTGGTGCAGCCTGAGCTGCCTTGCATCTCTCCAGTGATCCTCCCTTCTTCCAAAAAACACGAAGTAAAGGGAGATTTCCATGGGAAAAATCCATTCCGGTGTAATGAGTTCGAGACAAAAATGTCACTGGCCGAACATTTATCAAGAAGGTACCAGAACGCCTAGGTGAAAGCAAGAGAAAAAAACATTAACTGACAGCATTTAAACTCAACTTGCAGTCTTCAGCAAGGCTCTTTCTGAGCACTTCTATCAACAACACAGCCCGCAGCAACCACAGCCATCCATTATATATATGGGAATATCGAACAATATCTTGGCAGGAGCTCCAAGAAATTACATGAAGAAAGTGAAAATACCATTGGGACTTAAAGATATGTAGACGATTAACGTGGCACGCACCACTGGCAAAGGATAAAGTACCAGCAGAAAACAGCATGGGTTGCTAAATGGGTAGATAAGCGGCGTTACGGTTCTCCAGGCCGATTTGTGGCTGATCTTGCCCAATTTAAGCCCATTTTTTGGGCAAGACTGATTGTAAAATCTACACATTGCGAACTTAGCATGGATTTTTACCTGATCAATGAACACCAGATGCCGTTGGATGGTTGATTCATACTGGTCCTTCTGCAGTTTTAATCGATGGCTCATTTCCTTTTCAGTCTCCTTCATCTGACGCACAGTTAATTCTCTCTGCTGGGTCTGATAAGAAAAGTCTGGTAAGAAAAGGGGTATAAAATGCTGTGCTTTGTTTTCTCAAGGACCTTGTACAACAAAATAGAATCTGTTTACATACTGTCCTATGTAAACCAAATTAGCTTTACTGAAGGTACGGTACCATATAGTAGACTCATGACTAAGGTCAGAAAATGTGGAGTCGGGGAAAGTAGCAGAATGGATAGCAAACTGGCTACAAAACAGAAAACAGAGAGTACAGGATTAAGGTAGTTACTCAGATTGGTGGAAGGTGGGAGTGATGTTCCACAAGGATTGGTGCTGGGACCATTGCTGTTCACCATTTACATAAATAATTTGAACTCGAGAATCGGAAGTCCAATTTCAAAATTTGTGGATGACCCCAATTTGGGGGGTGCAGTTAATACAGAGGAGGACTACGACAGAGTACAGGAAGACATTAATAAATTTGCCATTAATAAGAATGGTCGTGTAATTGTTAAATGAACTTGAGTATCGATAAGTGTGAGGTGGTACATTTTGGTAGGAAGAATAAGGAGGCCACATACTCCTGGGGAATGAAGTGTCTAGATGGGGTAAAGGAACAGAGGGACAGATGGGTGTACAGATACACAAATCACTAAAAGTATCGATGCAGGTTAATAAGGCCATAAAAAAGCAAAGCACAGGCGTTTATTTCTGGAAGGATAGAATTGAAAGGGAGAGAAGTTATGTTAAACTTGTAGACAACTTTGGTGAGACCACACTTGGAGTACTGTGAACATTTCTGGTCTCCATATTATAAAAAGGATATAGAGGCATTGGCAAAGGTACAAAAATATTTTACTAGAATGATAACAGAACTGAGAGGTTATAACTATCATGAAAGATTGAACAGGCTGGGGTCCTATTCTCTAGAAAAGAGAAGACTGATGGGTGACCTGATAGAGGTCTTCAAGATTATGAAAGGGTTTGATAGGGTAGAAGTAGAGTAGATGTTTCCACTTGCAGGAGGAGACCAGTACTAGGGGCCATCAATATAAGATAGTCACTGATAAATCCAATAGGGAGTTCAGGAGAAACTTTCTAACCCAGAGAGTGGTTAGAATGTGGAACTCGCTACCACAAGGAGTAGTGGAGGTGAATAGCATAGATGCATTTAAGGGGAAGCTAGAGAGAAAGGAATAGAAGGAGATGTTGATGGGGTGAGATGACATAGGGTGTGTGGAGGCTCGTGTGGAGCATAAACACTGGCATGGACCTGTTGGGCCGAATGGCCTGTTTCTGTGCTGTAAATACTTTGTAATTGTTTGTGAATATTCCAATCCACTGCCAAGTAAGCTGGCTTTGTTTGTCAGACATTTCTTGAATTATTGACGGGAGCATTCTAATACGTGGCAAAGCAGACTCTGGAAGAACCACAAAGTCCACTTTCCTAATGCTTTCATTAGCACGGAAGGGCTGGAGTGTGAAAGGCTACAATGTTCAGCTTGTTTCATACAACAAAGCTACAAGTAAAAATAGAGAGGTGGTGCTGTAGCTACTCACGGCCATAAAGTAGGGTTGGCCGTAAGTCCAGGTCCCAGCAGTTCAGTTTTTAAATGTTCACACAGCGCAGGTGGCAGTGTCTGCACTGTACAAACATTTAAATTAACTGCAGGTAAGTGTTAAGGAAATGTTGAAGAGGTTCAACAATGCGCTGGAGTGTCAAACAGAAGTGATGCGAGACTACCCCCTCGCTGTCTCACTGTGCTTCGCCCTGGAGTCAGGCCCTTCAAACTTCTTTTAAACTACGAGCTGGTATGAATCCAGTCGAGACTGCCCACATTAGTTTCACTGAGGACGCCTTGCGGCCAACAAAGATTGGGGGAACTTTCAATCCATCAGCTTGACAATGATCCAAATCCACTCTACCACCCAGGGCTCTAAAATTTAAAAAAGACCCGCCGACTATAAATATTACGAGCCACACTCTTGGTGTTTACCAAGGCAGTCTGTAACACAGAGATGGCCCGCTTCTTTTCTTCAAATTCCAGTTTTAGTCTGATCATTGAGCTCGTCACTTCGGTTGCCATGACTGAAGTCTGTTCCAGGTGAACCAGTTCCTCTTCAGAGAGCAGAACCTGGACACAGTATACAGCAAAATGTAATTGTTGTTTAAAATCAGGGTACTTAAAATGAAGCAGGTCACTAAGTCACATGTTCAACACAGTTTAGTTTTCAAATGACTTTAATTGCCATGCAACACTCAGCAGTCAGGCCAAGAGTAGCACTGGAAGAAGCTGGGAGCAAGGCACAGCTAAGGCATTCGATCAAACTTCATTGATTTGAATGTAGAATGGTATTTGATCCCACGCCACATTTAAAAAACAATCCTATTCAGTTCAAATATATTCACGGTTTCAGGACAAATTGCACTCCCCCTGTGCTCGAACTGCCAATTTCTGACTCTCTCTTCCCTTCCTTCAACAAAGGAAAATAAAATTCCCTGTCCACTGCTGCAACGCACATCTCTCACATCCAAAATATAAACTCAATCAGCAAATACAGTAAGGATCAACTATGTTTATCAAAGTAAAGGGAATACTTTGTGGGCAGGCTGTTTTTGGCCTGTTGTTTTCAGACTGGATCAAACGTGCCTCCTGCTCCTTCATTGACATCGCTGTCGGAATCATATGTGGGCAGCTAAAGTGCAATTTCCAATCTTAGATTGGTGATTTTACCAACAGGAGAGAACACACACAAATATTGAGTGGATTATTAAGTAAACTGATTTGCTATTTTCCTTAAAAGAAAGGAATTTCTTTGGTATTGATTTTAGGGTTACAAGAATTTAGTTTTTAAAAAAAAATGAAAAGTCGACAGCCTGCCTTACCTCTCCGGGTTTCGTTGAGGAACAGAAAAGCGGCTGCTCCTGCTCGGCCTTCTCCATCTCATCCAGGAAACTCATAATGCTTCGCAGCTTTACTTCAGACAGCAGAGTGCCATCCTCTGGCAAGCCTGAAGCCTGCTCGATTTGCCCCAGCTTCTCCAGATTGTCTGCCGTCAAGGATGTGGAGTCACAATCCTGTTTATTAAGAGAGCGCAGGACAATAGGGAGTTACCGCCAAATCCTGTATATCATGCAGCTTGTACTGACTTTTAATATGGTAGCAATCAGCAATTTTAAGAATCAAATACAACTAGTTACACACGGTCAAAAGGCAGTGAGTAAAAAAGATGGATATTACACCAATCCTTTGAAGAGCAGGTGATCACGAGTGTTCAAGCTGTCTGATCCTTTGTTCACTGCCGTTACTCTGGCGTTCCCCCCTTAAGGCAATTTTTTATATACCACTTGCCCCATGAGGCAACCACACGACCATGACATAATCCACCCTCAGCCAGCCAATCAGTGGCACTGTAGCTAATTTTAACCATACATGTGCCCATTGTGTTTCCCCCTTAATTTTCAACAGTTTCAGCCATTATGGTGCCTTACAAGCTGCAGTGAAACAATTCAAGATCACAATATGCCTTACAAGCCACAGTGAAACAATTTAAGATACAGTCCCCACCTTGAGGGCGAGAGAAACCCAGCAGTTTTTTGACCAGTCACTTATTTCTCCTGGTTAACCAGTTCAACCAATTTAAACTGATCTCAACTTTTGCGCACATCCCTCAAAACAGTGAAGCAAAGCGTTATAGTCAATATAACCACCAGGGTGATCTGAATCAACGCAAGGCCATAGGAGGCTAAACAGGCCCTGGGGTGACATTATTTTTTGCTTCCCACCATTCATGAACTCTCAGTTGTTGTACTCCCCTTTTCACATTCAAATTGTCCTGTAGCATTTGACTGAAATGAACAGCAGAATCAGTAGTCTGGGCAATGGCTACCTTCAGACTGAGGGAAAGATGAGGATTTGGGTGACCAAAATGGATCACTACCTGGACAGTTTTATCCTGCAACATTTTGTCTACCCCCAGGGTGGCAACATTGAGTAGCCGCACGGGAAAACTTATATAATTTCTCATTAGCACCCAGTCATGTTTGGGACCGAACAGTTAGTGTTGTGCCCATAGGTGTAATGTGTAATGACGAGCAGATGGAGTTTAGCAGGAAGTACCTCCTCCTGTGTGCCACTTGGGTGCCATTCCATCGTGAGGTAACTTGTACCTTGCACTCAGGAGAATGGTCATCCAAAGTAAACCCACAAGCAGGCAATCCTTGGTTTAGGATATCAGAAGGGCAGAGTCACACCCTACTCTTACAATAGCATCCCTCCAGACGAACGGCTTTCTATTCTCCTTCTGGTCCCCCAGCCAGATACCAGGGAAAGTAGCCATACTCTTTATGATGACTCTCCTCTATAGTCCCTATTGATTCTACCTGGAACATTTCAAGGGTTGCTGGCCCCTAAGAATAGGGAAGGTGATAATGGCTGGAACAAGTGCAACATCAGCACCTACTTGACAATCCTGCCTTACGAGATAAACCCTGTCCAGACGCCTCAATTTACACCTTTCCTGTCAAAAATTACCTCATCTATCCAAGCGTATTTATCCTTTTGATAGACCTTTGGTTCTGGAAGTAATTCAGGTTCTTCCTCCAGCAGTTTGAGTGTGTCGAGCACATCATTCAGCGTTGTTTTAGATTGGGTTACACTCGCTGTCATTGTCTCCTGCTCCTCAACTGACATCTCTCTCAGAATCATATCCTGTGACTGGTTCTACAAAACATTCTGTGGTTAATTAATAAAACTAAGCAAGAAACTTGCATTCATTATGTGTAGACACGGTCGTTTTGTAGGCAAATGTGGCAGCCAAATTGCGTACAGCAAATAATAATGAGATAAATGACCAGTTCATCTCTTTTGGTGGTGTTGGTTGAGGAACGAATGTTGGCCGGGACATCGGGAGAACTGACATGCTCTTCTTTGGATAGCGCCACGGGATCTTTTGCATCCACCTGAACAGGCAGATGGGGCCCAGGTTTAATGACTCATGTGAAAGGTAGCACCTCCGACAGTGCGGCGCTTTCCTCAGTACTGCATGGAAACCTGCCAGCATTCCAATACATCCTTTGGTAGAGCCCCAGGTGGGCAGAGGAAACACGTCAAGGACACCCTCAAAGCCTCCTTGAAAAAGTGCAACATCCCCACCGACACCTGGGAATCCCTGGCCCAAGACCGTACAAAGTGGAGGAGAAGCATCCGGGAAGGCGGCGAATACCTCGAGTCTCTTCGCCGGGAGCAAGTGGAAGCCAAGCGCAAACAGCGGAAGAAGCGCACGTCAACCCAAGCACCCCACCCACCCGCCCCTTCAACCACCGTCTGCCCCACCTGTGACAGAGACTGTAGGTCCCGCATTGGACTCATCAGTCACCTGAGAACTCATTTTTAATGTGGAAACAAGTCATCCTCAGTTCCGAGGGACTGCCTAAGAAGAGAAGAAGACATCCTTTGGTATAGAGGGGCCTCAGCTGGAAAGTATGTATGTAAGTATGTATAATATAACTATAATTCTCACACACACAAAAATAGGATAGGGTTCAGCCACCAATACTCCATGACTAGGCACGCACAGGGCGAACTTTGGTGATGTATGACGCTGATGCCCATCGAAGTATACGCCACCATGAGTCAGCATTTTCAGGAAAAATTGACCAGAGTTGAGGGGAGTGGTTGGAAGAGATATATGTAATTTAGCATCGCTCTCTTTTTTAAAAAGGTTCATGTCCCTGCCTTATAAAGAGAAGTGGAGGACAGTCATGGGAGCTCTGACAATAGTCGACCGGTGATGGTGAAAGTTTTCAAGAGTAAAGTATTTTTTTTTTGACTAAACAGATTTGTTTTGCAGTGCAAGTGCACGTGGTGTCACCAACACACGTGGAAATGCCTACATACCGTATAGGTACATGTATCGACGTTCAAGCTGTCAGTTATCTTCAACATATTAAAAGTCTTCCTGTCACACTTTGCTGATAAAATCCCATTGTTATAAATCAGGATATCCTCTGATTCACCACAAGCAATGCCACAGAAGATATGCTAAAATAATTATCTAGATGAAACTTGCAGATTGCAAACATTTTATGATTTTCTTAATTTCCAATGGAAAAGGGGGGAAAAAAGTAAAGGAGGTAAGGAGTGCCACAGTTTTGAGCTTCTCAGAAAGAATGAGGTACAGTCAAAGACTGTGGGGGTGAAATTCGAAGGGCGTGGGCACTGCGATGCGAGACATGCCCGCGCCCGTTCGGAAAGCACAGGCAGCTCTTCAATTTGGTGCTGCCTGCTAATTATCGTGATTGTAGCGCACAGCCTAGCAGGGGGCTGACGTTTGCCTCGCTGGAGCGCGGGTAGCTTTACTTAAAGCTAGTCTGCTCCTCCTCAAGGCAGTCTGCAGCTCTTAAAGCTGAGCTGCCTTCTGCATATAAAAAAAATTAAAAATCCTTCAGCAGTAGGCAGTCTGCAGCTCTTAAAGCTGAGCTGCCTTCTGCACATAAAAAAAATGCTAAAAGTACTTCAGCACTAACACAAATGGCTCAACAGGCCAGGGAAAGGGCATCCAGGGTCTCGGACGCAGCACTCCAGCTTTGTGCAGGGGTCTTCGCTGGAAGGGAGGTCCTCTGCCCACAGGGGGCTAGGAGGCCCTCCAGAAAGACCAAGAGCCAATGTAAGTCAGCGAGCACAGTGTTGATGGGTGAACAGGATTTGTTGCAAGTCAGGACACGGGCAGCAGGGCTTTGGATGAGCTGAATTTGTGGATGGTGGAAGAAGGGAGGCCAGCCAGGAGGGCATTGGAATAGTCTACTATAGACATGCCAAATACACTCACCTTAGGGATAGAAAAACAGGAAAAAGAGTTGATAAGGAACTCAGTAAACCAAATCTTGCTCTTCTCCATGCCCTTCTGTAAGGCAATAAGAATTTCTTTCTTTCAATTGTTCAAAGTCACAGTTTCTTGATGACTCTCTAACCAACGACTCCCACCTCTCTGATAGCTCCACCCTTAGTCTGGCCTCACTATCTCCTCTATCACTAAAGTTGGTGCCAAGAACTCAGTTTCATCTTTCATTTTTAAATACATAATTTCCCCTCTTCGCACTCTATTCTGTCCAATTCTGGCCCCTTGCGCATCCCCAGTTTTAATCACTCCACCATTGGCGGCCGTGCCTTCAGCTGTCTAGGTCCTAAGCTCTGGAATTCCCTCCCTACAACTCTGTCAACTCATTTAAGACGCTCCTTAAAACCTACCAGTTTGACCCAACATTTGGTCACCTGTCCTAATATCTCCTTATGTGGCTTGGAGTCAAATTCTTTCCGATAATGCTCCTGTGATGCAAGTTGTTGTTGTTTCACATGCCTATGTCGGTGGGAACTTAGAAATTGTGACCATGTTAATTGATACATTGATGTAACCTTTCTCAGTTTCACCTATGCATTTTGCATCAGCTACTGCCACCTGGAGGTAAGTAGCATGGAGTCCAGTTCTACGGAGTACTGCTTCTACAGAGTACTAAACACGGGTTGATCTCTTTCTAAAATTTAGTAAAGTTTTGCATTTAACATTTGGCATTTAACTTAACATTAACCTTAACTTGTAGTTTTTTTCACAGTGGTAAACCAGCTGCCTGCTAGTGGCAGTTGCACAGTTAATGAGATGTTGAGCTAGAACTGGCTACCTGGTAATTATTGTCAGCAGGGGCTGACTCAGGGCTTTGGAATTTCTGCTGGTATAAAAGCAAGAGGCTTTTGCTAATGCATGGAGGTAAGTAGCCCAGTGCTATGGAATACTGCTGTCACAGAGTACTAAACTTGGGAATTTGGTGAGGTGGGGCTAAGAGGTGCTGCTTGATAAATAAAAAATATATAAACACCTCGGGTTAAATTAGGACTGTGGGCTAAGTTACAGTAAAGACCAAAAGCATCTAACTAAATTTAATAAATGAAACAAGGTTATTACCTAGATTAAAAACTATTAATAGACAATTGAGTATTTCAAAACTTGAAAACCTAATTAGTTAAATAAAATACAATAGAGATGGCAGGGCAGATGATGTGTTGCAGCTCTTGCATGTGGAAGCTGGTGGACTCCAGTGTGATCCACATCTGCAGTAAGTGTCTGCAGCTCGAGGAACTTCGGCTCAGAGTTTATAAGCTGGAGACCGAGCTTCGGACACTGCGATACATCAGGGAGGGAGAAAGTTACCTGGACACTTTGTTCCAGGAGGCAGTCACACCCCTTAGGTTAAATACTTCAGATTTGGTCAGGGACAGGCGGGTGTGACTATGAGTGAGGCAGGTATAGGGATCCAGAAGGTAGCATTGGAGGAGCCTCAGCCCTTGCACTTGTCCAACAGGTACAAGGTTCTTGCAGCCTGTGTGTACGAGAGCAGGGATTGCAGGGAGGATGAGCAAACTGACCACAGCACCATGGTACAGGGGGCCATTCAAGTTGGGGGAGTAAAAAGGAAAGTAGTAGTGGTAGGAACAGTATAGTTAGGGGGATAGATACTGTTCTCTGCAGCCAAGAGCGTGAGTAGTGAAGGGTGTGTTGCCTGCCTGGTGCCAGGGTTAAGGACATCTCATCGGGGCTGGAGAGGAACTTGGAGTGGGAGGGGAAGGATCCAGTTGTCATGGTCCACGACATGGGTAGGACGCAGAAAGAGGTTCTGCTGAGGGAGTATGAGCAGCTAGGGGCTAAATTAAAAAGCAGAACCACAAAAGTATAATGTCTGAATTACTACCTGAGCCACGATCAAATTGACATAGGGTCAATAAGATCAGAGAGTTGAATGTGTGGCTCAAGGTTTGGTGTGGGAGAAATGGGTTTTGATTCATAAGGCACTGGCACCAATACTGGGGAAAGAGGGAGCTGTTCCGTTAGGACGGGCTTCACTTGAACTGTGCTGGGACCAGTGTCCTGGCGAATCGAATAACTAGGTCTGTAGATAGGGCTTTAAACTAAATAGTGGGGGGGAGGGTTCAGGTGAGGGGAAACTTAGGGGGTGATTTTGTGACTGGGGGTACGTTGGAGGCGGGACTGCTGCTTGTCGGGTTGATGTCCCGCCTCCATCGATTTGTGGCCAACCCACGCTATTTTCCCTTGATTGACCTTGTTAAGCCTGCCCAACGGGCTTAGCAGGCCAATCAAGGGAAAGCCAGTTGCAGAGCACGTCAACGTATGATGTTTCATCTGTCAAAATTTTGACAGATGAATTGTCATTGTTTGACAGCTCTGTGAAGCTGTCAAACAGTGACATTCTCTGCAGTTTGATGAAGTCTTGAATACAAGACCTCATCAACCTTCTTTCTTTAACAGAATTGAGATGGTTGTTGCATCTGTGAATGCAACGGCCACCTGTCAATCCCAACGCGGAGGTGCGAGACTCTCCGCATACAAACCGACTGAAGCCCGCAGGAAGAAACAAAGGTAAGTACACTTTTAAAAACACTTTGCACTTACCTCAGATACTCACCTCTACACTCTTGCACACACTTTTGCACCCCCTGACCCCCGCAGACCCAGTACTCACCTTGCTGAGCTGGCGTGTTTTGGAGCCTTTGGGAAGCCCGCACTTGTGAGGGCAAAAAGGGGATAATCCTATTTTCTGCCTGTTTGTGAAGGAATAAGCCATATTCAGAAAAATACACCATCCTATGAAAGAATTTTGACTTTATTAAAACATGACAAACTGGGCTTGAAAATCTAACAACCTAACAATGGAGAAGCTGTGAACAGCATACAGGCTGTTGAGATAAGATAAGTTGTTGACACTGAATCAATAGCCTTATTGAAACAGGAGGTTGGAGGTTCCTGAAAGTCTGAAGCCTTGGAAAGAACATAATGGTATACCCTGTTAAGGTGTTTTAAAGTACATTTCGTAAACAGACACATAAAAGAAGAAACATATGCCTTTGTAAAAATGACATCAAATAAAACATGGGAGACACGAGTCTGTGTTGCAACCAGCTGAGGTAACTAAGAAGACAATGGTGCACCCGGTTGAGGTGTTCTAAATGCAAAAGATACAAACAGAAGACCTTGGTAAGAATGACATCAAATAGATGCACCAGCCATCGCATTGTTTTCATGTTAAGCTTGAGACACCTGACACAAGAGACATAATCCTTAATGATACCAGCTGAACTGACTGTAAGAATAGCAGAAGTCACCAGAAAAATGACTAGAGATAATTAGCTTACATCAGCAGAAAACTTCAAAGGAAATACCACTGCAAAAGGGTATAAAAATTGAACTTTCAAATGGGATGACAGATTCGCTGTAAAGGGGCAAAGCGATTCTCGGCTTCAGAGGCAAGCTCTGTAAGTCTTCAACTCTTTGTATCTCAGGGATCAAGGTATTGTATTTGATTTTGGTGGATATCCTGGAATAAACTAAGAACTGTAAAACTAGCGAAGTTAAGATTTGAGAATAAGGATCTCTGATAATAGAATTGTAAGCTTTTTGTATTTGGAACTGTTAATGTTGCGATTGAATCACCAACTGTAAATTACATGTCGGTTCTTTAATAAATCTATATATTTTTAGAATTGTCTCACATAGTACTTCTGTATCAAACTCGCAAACTCAATCTCTGTACGCTCTTTGGTGAGGAGTTGCAGAATTCTGAGGGAGTTTTCTGGACCCTCATAATATCCGGAACGTTACAGTCTAGCTAAACTTATTAAAAGTGCTATCTGGAGGATGGTAACATCTTCAGGTTGTTCCTTTCCTTTAGGGAGAGATAGTCTGGACCTTTAGACCCAATTAAGCATCTTTAGGATTCGGCTAACTCAAACTTTAGTTGAAAGTGAATGTCTGAGGAATACGCCTGATCCGGGGTAGTCCTAAAGGGGCTAGGACTAGTAATTATCCCTTCATGTTAACTACCTGTTAACAGGCAGTTAATAGGCTTTAATTCCTTCCCACCTCCAAGGAGACGGGATCCAGCACGGGACGGCTACTCGCTTCCTGGGAAGATGGCATGGAGGCGGGTTGGGCACCCGCCCCCAGATTCTGCCATTTTCCCGGCAGTCCCGCCTCCCCAGGGCTGGCAAAATCGCCCCCTTAGAAAGTTAAAGGGAAAGGACAAGGCAATAGTGCAGGGTAGTGATAGGAGTGTGACAGGAATGAACAGAGCGTACAAGTATAAGAGTGCACCAGCAAATGGGTTCAGAGTAGGGAAAAATGGTAAAAAGACAAAATTAAAGGCTCTTTCTCTGAATGCACGCAGCATTCGTAACAAGATAGATGAATTGACGGCACAAATAGAAATAAATGGTTATGATCTGATAGCCATTACAGAGACGTGGCTGCCAGGTGACTAAGGCTGGGAACTGAATATTATGGGGTATTTGACATTTCGGAAGGATAGGCAGAAAGGAAGAGGAGGTGGGGTAGCTCTGTTAATAAAGGATGAAATCAGTAGTGAGAAATGATCTTGGCTCGGAAGATCAAGATGTAGAATCAGTTTGGGTGGCGATAAGAAATAATAAGGGAAAAAAGTCACTGGTGGGAGTAGTCTATAGGCCCCCTAATAGTAGCTACACTGTGGAACAGAGTATAAATCAAGAAATAATGGGGGCTTGTAAGAAAGGTGCTGCAATAATTGTGGGTGATTTTAATCTTAATATAGATTGGACAAATCAAATTGGCAAAGGTAGCCTTGATGACAAGTTCCTAGTGTATTCAGGACAGTTTCTTAGAACAATACATTGTGGAACCAACCAGGGAACAGGCTATTTTAGATCCGGTAATGTGTAACAAGACAGGAATAATTAATGATCTCATAGTAAAGGATCCTCTAGGGAAGAGTGATCATAATATGATAGAATTTCACATTCAGTTTGAGGGTGAGAAACTTGGGTCTGAACCAAGTGTCTTAAACTTAAATAAAAGCTCATGGTGTTGGGGATAATATATTAGCATGGATAGAGGATTGGCTATCTTAGCATGGATAGACGATTGGCTATCTAACAGAAAACAGGGCGTCGGGATAAATGGGTAATTTTCAGGTTGACAAGCTGTAACTAGTGGGGTGCCACAGGAATCAGTGCTGGGGCCTCAACTATTTACAATCTATATTAATGACTTGGATGAAGGGACCAAGTGTATTGTAGCCAAATTTGCTGACGATACAAAGATAGGTGGGAAAGCAAGTTGTGAGGAGGACACAGAGTCTGCAAAGGGATATAGACAGGTTAAGTGAGTGGGCAAAAATTTGGCAGATGGAGTATAATGTGGGAAAATCTGAGGTTATCCACTTTGGTAGGAAGAATAGAAAAGCAAAATATTATTTAAATGGAGAGAGACTACAGAATGCTGTGGTACAGAGGGATCTGGGTGTCCTTGTACATGAAACACAAGGTTAGCATGCAGGTACAGCAAGTAATTATGCTCTATCCCCGTAGCCCTGCAAGTTTATTTCCCTCAAGTGCCTATCCAGTCTCCCCTTGAAAACATTGAGTGTCTCCGCATCCACCACTTCCATCGGCAGCAAGTTCCAGGTCCTCACCACTTGCTGCATAAAAAAGTTTTTCCTCACATTCCCCCTGTATCTCTTGCCCAAAACCTTAAATCTATGTCCCCTAGTCCTTGTACCATCAACTAGTGGGAACAGCCTTTCCCCATCTAGCCTATCCAAACCCGTCTCCAGCTTTCCATCAACAAGACGCAAAGATCTCTGCCTCAACCAAACAAAGCATTCCTTGCTCCAACAATCGCGGCTGTGTTTATTTGCACCACAAGTGGGTTGGACCAGATTTCTGCTGTGGTTCAGGCGGGAGGCTCTGGCTAGGCGCATGCGCAGCTGGAACATCGGGTGCGGATTCGCGGCTCCGGCGGGATGGTATTTAGGCTCCGCCCCCCCATACAGGTGCGCATGCACAGAACGACTCAAACTTCTTCGTGGCAGCAATCACTCCCAACAAGATGTGTAGTCAGTTTCAGGTCAAGCTTACTACCTGAAGAAGTTAGGAATGCAATAGGTTTGGATTGGCGAGTCTTTGAATCAGTGTGGGAAATGCAACAGTTTAATGGTTAACTGTTGTAACTGAACTTGCTGCTTTCTATAAGTCACAATGTTTAGCCGGTCTGCATTCCACCCGTATCTATGTTAGATAAACCCAGATATAAACTGAACTCTTAACGGTATGGCGTCTTTGAGATGGTTGCCTACTCTAGAGATATCCAGGTTGGGATTTGCCAAAACCTGTTTTCACAGCACACGTGGCTTAGACCAGTTGGGCTGAATGGCCTGTTGCTGTGCTGTAAATTCAATGTCATTCTCCTCTCCCTTCTTTGTTTTATTCCATTTATCCTTCCCTTTTCCGGTTCTGACAAAGGACATCCAGCTGAATTAGTAAGATGTCTTTTCTCTTTTCAGATGCTGATGGACCTCTGCGCATTTCCAAAATTCCATGCATTTAATGGGAAGCTAGATAAACACATGAGGGAAAAGGGAATAGAAGGTTATGCAGATAGGGTTGGATGAAGAGGGGTGGGAGGAGGCTGGTGTGGAGCATCAACACCAACATGGAGCAGTTGGGCCGAATGGCCTGTTTCTGTGCCGAACATTCTACGTGATTTAATGCAATTTTTCTATTTCTATTTCAGATTTTCATCATTTGGAGTGTTTTTTTGTTTCTTTCTAACTCTCCTGTTTGATTTGATGCCACTTCTCTTCCAGGTATGTCAGTCCTTCGAGAAATTCTGTTTCTCTCCTGATTTTTGTCTCTTTTGTCCTTTTCACCATCTGTGCTGTCCCTTTCGAATCTGGTTTACGATTGTGTATTTGTCAAAATCGCTTTTCTCAGCACCTAATCTCCCCTCTGCTCCTTGTTTTAGTCAGTACTATCACGGGTCTGGAATGTCCTTTTTACAGTTCATTTCCACCCAAAACAGTGACCTGCATTTTCTCTTTTCGGAGGCTGATTGCTCCGCTGTATATTTTCAGCATCTACAAGTTGTTTTTCCTTGTGATCTTCCAGAATCTACCTCTATGTCTTAATGGGAATGAGCCAAGGCAAACATCAAAGATTCCAGAGATATATGGCCTTACACGCAGCCTTTACAATATCTTATCCATAGGCACGCACGTACAAATCAGTCAATGGCTTTTTGTACATTAGATGGGATAAGAATAGTGTATAACCAGAGGGCATGGTAACAACTTGCATTTACATAGCGCCTTTAATGAAGTAAAACATCCCAAGGCGCTTCACAGAAGCATTATCAAACAAAATTTGACACCGAGCCACATAAGGATATATTAGGACAGGTGTGTCAAAGAGGTAGGTTTTGAGGAGATCTGGGACTCTCCAATTGTCTGATTTAAACACAAATTCTATTTAACTACTATATATAACTGAATGTATAAATATATCCTGCACATTTTATCTTAACTATATTTGGTTATCTGGCAAAGTCTACATTTCAAAGCAATGTAATGTTGGTATATAGATTCCTTTGAATCTGTAGAGATTAAAAGAAAAGCCACTGACCTCAGAGATGCTGATATCCAGTCAGCCTGTCTCCATCATGACCTCCTCTTTTCCCCAAACATTGAAAAAGTCAATGCCTATCCATTGTTATCTTCGCTACAGAACACTCTGTGAACTAAGAAATATGCAGATAAAAAGTATTCGTCTTGCCTACAAAATCATTCAGTTCGTAGAACTGCTGCGGATGACTTTCCAACTCTCAACTGTTACATAGAATCATAGAAATTTACAGCACGGAAGGAGGCCATTTCGGCCCATCGTGTCCGCGCCGGCCGACAAAGAGCTATCCAGCCTAATCCCACTTTCCAGCTCTTGGTCTGTAGCCATGTAGGTTACAGAACCTCAAGTGCACATCCAAGCACTTTTTAAATGTAGTGAGGGTTTCTGCCTCGACCACCCTTTCAGGCAGTGAGTTCCAGACCCCAACCACCCTCTGGGTGAAGAAATTTCCCCTCAAATCCCCTCTAAACCTCCTACCAATTACTTTAAATCTATGTCCCCTGGTTGTTGACCTCTGCTAAGGGAAATAGGTCCTTCCTGTCCACTCTATCTAGGCCCCTCACAATTTTATACACCTCAATAACTTCTCCCCTCAGCCTCCTCTGTTCCAAAGAAATCAAACCCAGCCTATCCAATCTTTCCTCGTAGCTAAAATTCTCCAGTCCAGGCAACATCCTCGTAAATCTCCTTTGTACCCTCTCTAGTGCAATTAATAGTTAATAGTTACATTAATGCATTTATTTTTGGTTCTACCACGACTTGGCTGGTTAAGTTTGTTTTTAAGGGATTGTTTTGACTCTAACAAAGTTTGATGTTTGGCATGTAATAGGCCCACACTCATCGCAAGGCCTTTATATATTTATCATAGAACCATACAACACAGAAGGAGGCCATTCGGCTATCGCGTCTGTACCGGCTCTTTGAAGAACTATCCAATTAGTCCCAGTTCCCTGCTCTTTCCCCATAGCCCTGCAAATTTCTCCTTTTCAAGTATTTATTGAATTCCTTTTTGAAAGTTATTACTGAATCTGCTTCCACCGCCCTTTCAGACAGCATGTTCCAAACCATAACAACTCGCTGCATAAAAAAATTCTCATTTCCCCCCTGGATTTTTTTGCCAATTATCTTAAATCTGTGTCCTGTGGTTACCGACCCTTCTGCCACTGGAAACAGTTTCTCCTTATTTACTCTATCCCCAACGCTTCAGGATTTTGAACACCTCTATCCTCCCCTTAACCTTCTCTGCTCTAAGGAAGACAACCCCAGTTTCTCTAGTCTCTTTAAATATACAAATTTAAATCAGGATTTTTATTCAGACCCTCCCTCCAAGCTTGAACAACAGTGCAGTCCTTCCAGAATTTGTTCATATGAAGAATTGTTGTTTTTTAGTCATAAGCATAAACATAACTAAAAGAAATGTAGTTAGTGCAACTACTTAGAATGTATTACAAAATATAAAGACATGTTTTAAGTCATTTCTGTTGAGTCAAACATATTGGTTCTCTCCTCAGCAGTATCTGTGTTTGGAAAGAAAGACAGACTTCCATTTATATAGTACCTTTTACGACCCAAAGCGCTTTACAGCCAATGAATTACTTTTTGAAGTCTAGTCACTGTTGTAATGTAGGAAACGTGGCAGCCAATTTGCGCACAGCAAGCTCCCACAAACAGCAATGTGATAACGACCAGATAATCTGCTTTAGTGATGTTGATTGAGGGATAAATATTGGCCCAGGACACCGGGGATAACTCCCCTGCTCTTCTTCAAAATAGTGCCGTGGGATCTTTTACGTCCACCAGAGAGAGCAGACAGGGCCTCGGTTTTTAACGTCTCGTCCGAAAGACGGCACCTCTGAGTGCGGCTCTCCCTCAGCACTGCACTGGAGTGTCAGCCTAGATATTTGTGCTCAAGTCTCTGCAGTGGGATTTGAACCCACAACCTTCTGACTCAGAGGCGAGAGTGCCACCCACTGAGCCACGGCTGACACTCTCTAACTGTACCTGCTGACTATATTTGCAGGAGATGGGTTAGTGTATTGTACATATAAGGTTACCTCAGAAAAAGCTGAGGGCTTCATGCTTTTACCTAGCTTTTAATGTTTTATACAATAAAATAATAACTTTTAATAATGGGCTCCCTGAAATGTTCATCTGCAGCCCACACTCCCTTAACCTTAACCTTATGAGCTTAGTATATGCGTATAGTGAGTTGCAAGGCAAACAATCTTCCCTTTTATTGTAAACATGCTACAGGATAGTGTGCAACATTTCACTACATCTTGTAGTGTTGCTTCGAAGGGCTAACATACCGACAACAAGTGCTGAGAGAGCTGATTGATTAACTCCAGAAAATGGATATTCACAGCAATTTTAGACACCTTTTGTAACAGGTTAAACTATTAAACGGATTTATTCGCAAATACAATTATTTACAAAACCAGCACTGCAGGCAAGATATCAAACAGTCGAACAGAACAGTCGGATCTGGATACAGATTTCAAGGGGTTAATCAAAATAAACCCCTTAGCTAATTCCTTTGATTTTATTTCTTAGAGAATCTGAGAAGACGTGCTTCTCAAAGAAATATACAACGTTGTCCCCTTCAAATGGGCAATAAACCAAATATCTCAACTCCTAGCAAATATTTTGAGTGGTATTTAAAATCAAGCAAAAAAACAAGAGAAACCATGAGCAAAGATTCCTCTAATGCCACATCATATGACCTTTCATGCACTATTTTCCAACATGATGTTGTCCTGCACTATGGACCTTAGTCTTTCATCTAGGTTGCTCAATAATAGCAGAAAAACATCAACATTATCTCAACTGAATTGATTTTTTAAATGGGAGCCAGAACTACAGAGTTCCACGAGAGTATTCCGTTCTTGCTACATCCTTGGAGTGATTTGAAAGTCAGTAATTAATCAACTGATAGGGTTAGATGCAGAAGGATGGGAGGAGGCTCGGTTTGGAGCATAAATGCCGGCATAGACCAGTTGGGCCGAATGGCCTGTTTCTGTGCTGTAATTTCTATGCAATTCTATGTAAGATTCAGCATGCATTTTTTGCAGAAATGCCAGAGACAATTAACCCCCTGTGATGGGTCTGACCAGTTTCATTTGAAAAGAATTTCTATATTTTATCTTGTTACGTAAAATTTTAGCGAGCTGGATTTAGATTTTTTTTGTGTAAACTGAAAGCTGATAGAGCATAGCTGCTGTCTCCCTGTATGTGTACGAAATCACACTGCTCTTTCCGAAGCTATTACAATATCAAATTGCATCAGGAATTTTCTCTTGATTGAATCGTCGCCGTAATCCTTGCAACTATAGCTAATCAAATTGTAGATCCGTTATAGAAGAAAGGATGTGTTCCTTTGTACTTTCCTATCAAATGAATATCATTTAGGACCAAGCTATTTGTACTGCCTAACAAGTGTTAGAAGAGGGATATTCCAACAAAGATTCCCACTAAACTGCTGATTACCCAACTTCCCTTCCTGGCCCTCATACTAGCTGATATTGTAAACAGTTCCCTCTCTACTGGTACTGTTCCCCTCCCTTTGCAATCTACCATTGACGTAAGAAAACTACTAGGCACTTGGTCTAAGTGTTAAACAAAGCTTTAATCAACTGTTTTACAACATGGAGGTCTAGTTGTGTCCTTCATTAGTTCCTGTTAAGAATGTCCTGCGCAAGCTGGGCCTGTGCCCGAGTATTTATACTCTCCCTGGACAGCGCCACCCGCAGACCAATCAGTATTATTTCGTAAGTCTTTCTTCATGAATGACAGATTCATGTCAACCATCATCACCCCCTCCTCAAAAAACCTACCCTTGACTCCACTGTCCTTGCAAACTCTGCATCTCCGACCTCCCTTTCCTCTCCAAACTCCTTGACTGTTTGCTACATCCTAAATCTGTGCCTATCTTTCCCACTACTCTATGTTTGAACCTCCCCAATAAGGTTTCCGCCCCTGCCACAGCACTGAAACGGTCTGAAGCAACATCACAAATTGCATCCTCTGTGACTGTGACCGTGGTGCACTATCCCACCCTAGTCCTTCTCAACCTCTCTGCAGCCTTTGGCACTGTTGACCACACCATCCTCCTTCAACTACTCTCCTGCGTTGTGCAGCTGAGTGGGACTGCCCTCGTCTGGTTCCACTCTTACCTATCCAATCATAGCCAGAAAATCTACTGCAATGGATTCTCTTCCCACTCCCCCACACTGTTACTTCTGGGGTCCCCCAAGGATCTATCCCTGGCATCTCCAATCTACATACTGCCTCTCGGTAATATCATCCGAAGACATGACGTCAGCCTTCCTCCAACTCTGGTCTCTGCTCCATTCGCCCCACCATTGGTGACTGTTCCTTCAGCAGTCTAGGCACTAAGCTCTGGAATTCCCTCCCTAACACATTACCCTCTCCATCTCTCTCTCCTCCTTTAAGATCCCCCTTAGAACCTATCTCTTTGACCAAGTTTTTAGTCAACCGTCCTGCTATTTCCTTTGGCTCGATGTCAATTTTTGTCAGATTATACTCCTGTGAGGCACCTTGGGATGTCTTCTGATGTTAAAGGTGCTATATAAATACAACTTGTTGTTGAGGTGAACTCCGTAAGTGTATCTACATAAAAAACACCTGAAAAGATCTTTTGTTACTTTGCCTCTATGAAGTTCCTTGAGATGTTTTGAAGTAACCGTGCAAATTAAGGCCTGTTTAGTTCTGTTTTTAATCTGCTGATGTATTCTTGGTTCTGGATAAATACTTCTGAATAAACACTAATGAATGGTTCTTGGCCTGAGCTATGGCCACTTTAAAGGCAGGTGACTTGCTTCTGTTTAGGTGGATCGTTCAACAAGTGAGAGAAGACTCACAGCCCACTCAGGTGAAGGAAAAAATTAATATGGATTATCAGGCTTTGGGTTAAGAACATAAGAACATAAGAAATAGGAGCAGGAATAGGACACTTGGCCCCTTGAGCCTGCTCCGCCATTCAATAAGATCATGGCTGATCTTGGGCTCAAAGCCACTTCCCAGCCCACTCCCTTATCTTGCAAAAATCTGTCTATCTCCACCTTAAATGTATTTAATTACCCAGCCTCCACAGCTCTCTAGGGCAGAGAATTCCACAAATTTACGACCCTCTGAGAGAAGAAATTTCTCCTCATCTCAGTTCTAAAAGGGCGACCCTTTATTCTGAGACTGTGCCCCCGAGTTCTAGATTTCCCCACGAGGGGAAACATCCTCTCTGCATCTACCCTGTCAAGCCCCCTCAGTATCTTATATGTTTCGATAAGATCACCTCTCATTCTTCTAAATTCCAATGAGTATAGGCCCAGCCTGCTCAACCTTTCCTCATAAGTCAAACCCCTCATCTCTGGAATTAACCTCGTGAATCGTCTCTGAACTGCCTCCAATGCAAGCATATCCTTCCTTAAATAAGGAGACCAAAACTGTACGCAGTACTCAAGGTGTGGTCTCACCAATACCTTGTACAGTTGTAGCAGGACTTCCCTGCTTTTATACTCCAACCCCTTTGAAATAAAGGCCAACATTCCATTTGCCTTTTTGATTACTTGCTGTATCTGCATGCTAACTTTTTGTATTTCATGCACAAGGACCCCCAGGTCCCTCTGAACTGTAGCATTTTGTAATCTCTCTCCATTTAAATAATAGTTAGCTTTTTTATTTTTCTTGCCAAAGTGGATAACCTCGCACTTCCCACATTATACTCCATCTGCCAAATGTTTGCCCACTCACCTAGCCTGTCTATATCCCTTTGCAGATTCTTTGAGTCCTCTGCACAACTTGCTTTCCCACCCATCTTTGTCTCATCCGCAAACTTGGCTACATTACACTCGATCCCTTCATCTAAGTCATTAATGTAGATTGTAAATAGTTGGGGCCCCAGCACCGATCCTTGTGGCAACCCACTAGTTACCAACCAGAAAATGACCCATTTATCCCGACTCTCTGCTTCCTGTTAGTTAGCCAATTCTCTATCCATGCTAATATATTACCCCCAATTCCGTGAGCTCTTATCTTATGCAGTAATCTTTTATGTGGCACCTTATCGAATGCCTTCTGGAAATCCAAATACACCACATCCACTGGCTTACCCTTGTCCACGCTGCTTGTTACATCCTCAAAGAACTCCAGCAAATTTGTTAAACATGATTTCCCTTTCCTAAAACCATGCTGACTCTGTTTAACTGCAGTATGTTTTTTCTAAATGCCCTGCTACTGCTTCCTTAATGAAGGACTCCAGCATTTTCCCAACGACAGATGTCAGGCTAACTGGTCTATAGTTTCCTGCTTTCTGTCTCCCTCCTTTCTTAAATAGGGGTGTTACATTAGCGGTTTTCCAATCCGCTGGAACCTCTCCAGAGTCCAGGGAATTTTGGTATATTGCAACCAATGCATCCACTATCTCTGCAGTCACTTCTTTTAAGACCCTGGGATGCAGGCCATCTGGTCCAGGGGACTTGTTATCTTTTAGTCCCATTATTTTACTGAGTACTATTTCCTTAGTGATAGTGATTGTCTTTAGTTCCCCACTCCCTGTGGCCCCTTGATTATCCATTATTGGGATGTTGTTAGTGTCTTCTACAGTGAAGACAGATGCAAAATATTTGTTCAGAGTCTCTGCCATTTCCCCGTTCCCCATTATTAATTCCCCAGTCTCATCTTCTAAGGGACCAACGTTTACTTTAGCTACCCTCTTCCTTTTTATATACCCGTAGAAGCTCTTACTATCTGTTTTAATGTTTCTTGCCAGCTTACTCTCATAATTCATCTTCTCTCTCTCTCTTTATTATTTTTTTAGTCATCCTTTGCTGGTTTGTTTAAAATTCCCAATCCTCTGGTCTCCCACCAATCTTGGCAACATTGTATGCCTTCGTTTTCAATTTGATACCATCCTTTACTTCCTTAGTTAGCCACGGATGGTGCTCCCTTCTCTTAAAATCTTTCTTTCTCACTGGAATATATTTTTGTTGAGAGTTATGAAATATCTCCTTAAATGTCTGCCACTGCATTTCAACTTTCTTACCCTTAAATTTATTTTTCCAGTCCACTTTAGCCAGTTCTGCCCTCATGCCATTATAATTGCCTTTGTTTAAGATCAGGACACTGGTTTGGGATACAACTTTCTTACCCTCCAACTGAATTTGAAATTCAACCATGCTATGATCACTCTTTCCTAGAGGATCCTTTACTATGAGATCATTTATTAATTCTGTCTCATTACATAGTACCAGATCCAAGATAGCCTGCTCACTGGTTGGTTCCATTACATACTGTTCTAGGAAAACATCCCGGATGCACTCTATGAACTCCTCCTCCAGGCTACCATGGCCAATTTGATTTGTCCAATCAATATGGAGATTAAAATCACCCATGATTATTACCGTACCTTTTTTTTTACAGGCCTCCATTATTTGTTGATTTATACTCTGTCCAACAGCATTGCTACTGTTTGGGGGCCTGTAGACTACGCCCACCAGAGACTTTTTCCCCTTATTATTTTTTATCTCCACCCAAACCGGACCTACATCTTGATCTTCTGAGCCAATATCACTTCTCACCACTGCACTGATCCCATCTTTTACCAACAAAGCCACCCCACCTCCCTTTCCTTTCTTTCTATCCTTCCGAATTATCATATACCCTGGAATATTCAGTTCCCAGCCCTGGTCGCCTTGCAACCACGTCTCTGTAATGGCGATCAGATCATACCCATTTGTATCTATTTGTGCCATCAACTCATTTATCTTGTTACGAATGCTGTGTGCATTCAGATATAGAACATTTTAACTTTGTCTTTTTACCATTTTTCCTTGTTTTGGCCTTTTTTTCTGTTACACTCTTATTTTTAAACATTATGTCCCTTCCTGTCACACTCTGGTTATTATTTCCCCCCTCTCTATCCTGCTCTATTGCTTTCTCATTTCTCATTGACTTTTTATCTTCCCGCTCACCTGGATCCTCCACCCCCCCCCCCCCACTATTTAGTTTAAAGCCCTCTCTACAGCCCTAGTTATTCGATTTGCCAGGACTCTAGCCCCAGCATGGTTCAAGTGAAGCCCGTCCAAACGGAACAGCTCCCTCTTATCCCAGTACTGGTGCCAGTGCCCCACAAATTGAAACCCATTTCTCCCACACCAGTCTTTGAGCCACTCGTTCATTTCTCTGATCTTATTTACCTAGATTTATAGTCTATTTCATGTACCATTTTATGAAGCCTCCAAAGGACCACTAGCTATGATTGTTATCTCAACTGGGGACACTGATTATCAGACACCTCTCTGCTTTGTCCAGGAAATAGATGAAAGGCTTGAGACAGGCTTCTGAAGGGACCACTCTGGTAACATTGAAGTCCACTTTGGTTGACAGTTCTGTAGGCAGAAGTTGCCCAAGACTGGGTGTAAGTATAGCATTCTGTTAGTTCATCAGCTCCCTTTCTGTGTGCTAACTTGCACCAAGTCCCGCTCACCCATCTCCCTGTGCTTGCTGACCTGCATTGGCTCCAAGTTGAGCAACGCCTCGATTTTAAAATTCTCATCCTTGTTTTCAGATCCCTCCACGGCCTCGCCCCTCCTGATCTCTGTAATCTCCTCCATCCCTATAATCCACACAGACATCTGCGCTCCATCTATTCTGGACTTTTGAACATCCCCGATTTCAAATGCTCCACCATTGGCGGTCATGCATTCAGCTGCCTAGGTCCTAAGCTTTGGAATTCCCTTCCTAAATTTCTCCGCCTCTCCACTTCTCTTTCCTCCTTTAAGACTCTCCTTAAAATGTACCTTTTCGACCAAGCTTTTGGTCATCTGCCCTAACATTTCCTTATATGGCTCGGTGTCAAATTCTTTTTTGATAACACTGCTGTGAAGCGTCCTGGGACGTTTTATTACATTAAAGGCGCTATATAAATATTTGTTGTTGTTGTACTGCTGCATAGGCAGACTCTGTGACTTGTCTTTTTCACACAAATGCATTTCATCAAGGACGCAAGTTGTTTAAAGTACTGTGGAGAATTGCTAAAGTATTCCGGACCTTTATTGTTTTGTGACAGACTTTATAAGTTCAGTGAACCGTTGCGATTTATCAATGAAGAAAGAAAAGAAAGACTTGCATTTATATAGCACCTTTCACGACCTCAGGACGTCCCAAAAGTGCTTCATGGCCAATGAAGTAATTTTGACGTGTTGTCTCTGTTGTTGGAAACACAGCAGCCAATTTGCGCACAGCAAGCTCCCACAAACAGCAATGTGATAATGACCAGATAATCAGTATTTTTAATGATCTTGGTTGAGGGATAAGTATTGGCCAGGACATCTCCTATTGTTTGATTTTTGCTTCTGCTAGTTTAACTTCTTAATAAATCTGATTTATAGCTTGAAATGGTCTTGCAATACTGTTTTTGTGTCAGTTCGGAAGGTTCATAGTTACTGTTTGCAGTGTACATATTGATCGTAACCGGGTTTGTTGTTCACCCAGAGCACAATACTATCCAGATTAATTTGTGCATTGAAGATGGTATGGTGGAGGGCAACTAAATTGACACCTTGCATCAGGCAGCTGAGCTTTGAGGAGAGATACAGAACCATGGATGGTTTGCACTGGAGAAAAGCAAGCTAAGGGAAACTTATTGAGGTATAAAAGATCATCAGTGGTAATTGAACCCGAATAATATGTTTGACATAATCACAGACTCAACAAGATGACATGGACTCAAGCTCAGAAGTGGGAAGGTGAAGAGGCAATTTAGATTTAACTACTTCACATCGGAGATGGTAAACACATGGAACAGACTGGCAGGAAAGGCAATGAAGGTGGATCGTGTTAGCAAATTCAACAGAGAACTTGATGGCTATTTGGCAGAAAAGCAATTGAGGGGTTTGAGAGATGGTGTGTGGTATTTCTTGAACTTTGGGATTGGCCAGATGGACCATAATATCCTTGTGTGTCAGCCGTGGCTCAGTTGGTAGCACTCTCGCCTCTGAGTCAGAAGGTTCAAGTCCCACTCCAGAGACTTGAGCACAAAAATCTAGGCTAGCACTCCAGTGCAGTGTTGAGGGAGTGCCGCACTGTCTTTCGGATGAGACGTTAAACCAAGGCCCCGTCTGCTCTTTCAGGTGGACATAAAAGATCCCATGGCGCTATTTCGAAGAGCAGGGGAGTTATTCCTGGTGTTCTGGCCAATATTTATCCCTCAATAAACATTACTTAAAAAAAAAAACAGATTATCTGGTCATTATCACATTGCTGTTGTGAGAGCTTGCTGTGTGGAAATTGGCTGCCGTGTTTTCTACATTACAACAGTGACTACACTTCAAAAGTACTTCATTGGCTGTAAAGCACTTTGGGATGACCTGAGGTCTTGAAAGGTGCTATATAAATGCAAGACTTTCTTTTTTCCAGTCTTGTACAATCTTTAATAATCAGCATACATCCACGATTCAAATGTCTTGAGAGAAACGCATTTAAATGTTGATAGCGTTTTAATTGATTCTTTTTTCACTCTATTTTGATGGTGTCATGAAATGCTGTTATGCTCCACCCAAGGGACAGCTTCAGGAGAAGTGGGGAAAGGGTGCAGGGAGTGTGGAATCAAGCAAGAGCAGGGTCAGGTCAGGTGCCTGGGACGCAGTGATACTTAAACTCAGGGTGATCTCACACATCACAGGACAAGTGGTCAACATCATTTAGACATGTCCTCGCTGAGCTCATCTAACTCAACACTGACCAGGGATTAAACCTTGGATCTAACTGGCATGTTGAGCCATACAGGGCTAGGTTTGGTCATTGATCTTTGCTGATACAGAAGATCTTAGCTGGGGCAATAGTAAGGGTTCCAATGTGTTATGGTCAATCCTACTGCCTTGGAAGTAGAATCAGCCAGGGTTCGTATTCCAGAGACCCTTGTTTGAAAGTGTGCCTGTGTGGTGAAGATGGCGTTTGACTTAGTTGGAATGCCCCCATATTTGAATAGCTTGCTGACATTTACCATCTAGGCTCAGACACTAAGAATGAGCACTAGGATGAGATACCCAAAAGCTGCTGGTTCCTGTGGAACCACACCCTAACACAAGGGGAACCTTAGGAGGGAAAGGACATTTTCCTTTTTGAAGAAGGAGTTTGAAGAACCTGATGAAAATATTGTCAAAAAGTAACATCAGGAAAACCTTTCTTAATGCACCAGTGACAATGGGGGGAAGGTTGGCAGGGGAATCAGCAAATGCTGGAAATCTGAATCAAAACACAGTAAACAAATCAGATCTGTAAAAGGAAGACTTGCATTTATATCGCGCCTTTCACGACCCCAGGCCATCCCAAAGTGCTTTACAGCCAATGAAGTAATTTGAAGTAAAAACAGAAAATGCTGGAAATACTCAGCAGGTCAGGCAGCATCTGTGGAGAGAGAAACAGAGTCAACGTTTCAGGTCGATGACCCTTCGTCAGAACTGGAAAAAGTTAGAGATGTAACAGTTCTGACCTCTCTGTCCTCGGCCTCTTACACTGTTCCAAAGAAGCTCAACGTAAGATCAAGGAACAGCACCTCATCTTTTGATTAGGCACTTTACAACGTTCTGGACTCAACATCGAGTTCAACAATTTCAGACCATAACCTGCCCCTATTTTTTTTCCACATGGCAGCTGTTGATGATTCTGCCATTCCAATTTACACCTCATCTAGATTCACCTTTTGTTTCTTAACTTGTCCCATTACCATCTCCTTCTGCCTCGCACCATCATCCCTTTTGTCTTTTAATCTCTCCTGCCTTCCATTCTATCACAGACCTTCCCTTTTGTTCTTTCCTCCCCTCCCCCCTTTCCCTGCCCCTGCACTTGCTTAAAAATCTGTTACATCTCTAACTTTTTCCAGTTCTGACGAAGGGTCATCGACCTGAAACGTTAACTCTGTTTCTCTCTCTCCACAGATGCTGCCTGACCTGCTGAATATTTCCAGCATTTCTGTTTTTATTTCAGATTTCCAAAATCCGCAGTATTTTGCATTTGTTGAAGTAATTTGAAGTGTAGTCACTGTTGTAATGTAGGAAACACGGCAGCCAATTGTGCACAGCAAGCTCCCACAGACATGCAATGTGATAATGACCAGATCACCTGTTTTAGCGAAGGTCGTTGTGGAATAGATATTGACCAGAACATAGAACATAGAACAGTACAGCACAGTACAGGCCCTTCGGCCCTCGATGTTGTGCCGAGCATTGTCCGAAACCAAGATCAAGCTATCCCACTCCCTATCATTCTGGTGTGCTCAATGTGCTTATCCAATAACCGCTTGAAAGTTCCTAAAGTGTCCGACTCCACTATCACAGCAGGCAGTCCATTCCACACCCCAACCACTCTCTGAGTAAAGAATCTACCTCGGACATCCCTTCTATATCTCCCCCCATGCACCTTATAGTTATGCCCCCTTGTAACAGCTACATCCACCCGAGGAAATAGTCTCTGAACATCCACTCTATCTATCCCCCTCATCATCTTATAAACCTCTATTAAGTCGCCTCTCATCCTCCTCCGCTCTAAAGAGAAAAGCCCTAGCTCCCTCAATCTTTCCTCATAAGACCTCCCCCCCAAACCAGGCAGCATCCTGGTAAATCTCCTTTACACTCTTTCCAATGCTTCCACGTCCTTCCTATAGTGAGGTGACCAGAACTGCACACAATATTCCAAATGTGGTCTCACCAAGGTCCACCAAGAACACCGGGGAAGTACACGCCTGCTCTTCTTCGAAATAGGGTCACGGGATCTTTTACGTCAACCTGAGAGGGCAGACGGGGCCTCGGGTTTAACAGGACAAATTTTGAGCTGCGCATGCGTGAAAACCCGGAACTTGCGATCTGTCAAGGTTGGGCTATTTTCCCAACTACTGCCCAGCAAATCCCACGAAACCCTTACACCTGGTAAAAGCAGGCGTAGGGCCTGCTTTCACCAGTGTAAGGGCTAATATAGATCTAAAATTAAAAAATCACGCACAAGCACTTAAAATTAGTTTATGCAAATTTTGGCACAGATTAAAATGTTTAAAATTATTTTTTTAAAATTACATTTTTATTGTATATGCTTTATTGAAGGGACTTTTAACTAAATTTGAAAATGGGAACATTTATTTTTATTCCAGTCGTGTAAGTTAACATCTGTCTGAGGCTGAACCACACTGTTCGCAACCTTGGTGTCATGTGCTTCCGACCACATATCCGCAGCATCACTAAGACTGCCTATTTCCACCTCCGTAACATCGCCCGTCTCCGCCCCTGCCTCAGCTCATCCACTGCTGAAACCCTCATCCATGCCTTTGTTACCTCTAGACTTGACTATCCCAACGCACTCCTGGCTGGCCTCCCACATTCTACCCGATGTAAACTTGAGGTCATCCAAAACTCGGCTGCCTGTGTCCTAACTCGCACCAAGTCCCGTTGACCCATCACCCCTGTGCTCGCTGACCTACATTGGCTCCCCGTTAAGCAACGCCTTGATTTCAAAATTCTCATCCATGTTTTCAAATCCCTCCATGGCCTCGCCCCTCTCTATCTCTGTAATCTCCTCCAGCCCCACAACCGCCCCCCACCCCACCCCCTCGGTGTCAAATTTTTTGTCTTTTAATACTCCTGTGAAGTGCCTTGAGACGTTTTACTACGTTAAAGGTGCTATATAAATACAAGTTGTTGTTGTTATTTAATTATTTGGGAATTCCTAATATGCTAATGGGAATTCTGTTCATAAATGAAATCCCCATAAGCATATTAGGAATCCTCCTTTCTGATTGGAGGACCAGGCCCAAGTATGCCAGCAGGCATACCCAGGACCCGAAGTCTCTGAAGCCCGGGTGCCTGAAGGTAGGTGCGGCTATTTTTAGCGGGTCGGAGGTGTGCTCCGGAGGTACGTGTCCGACCGCAAATTCCTGGCCAACGTCTCATCCGAAAGATGGCACCTCCGGCAGCGCAGCGCTCCCTCAGTACTGGCACGGGGAGTGAGTCAGCCTAGATCAGGTGCTCAAGTCTCTAGACAGAAAACAAGACAATATTCTGTCTTTTTAGAAGAGTGGCAACTGATGCACCACCTGATGCACCTTTCCGCTCTCACCAACAGAGACGCGGGTTGGGAAATGATGCAATGTTGAGCTGGTGTTGCAAGGCTCATCTAACTTCATTGCAGGAACTTACCTTTAGCTATTGGTGCATGGCGAGCTGATGGGCGGATCCTTGCTACAGCTCTCGGGCTCATTGGTGGGTGTCGCCGTCACTCCGGAGAAGCAAGGTTGGTTGGTTGAGTTGACAAGTCTTTGAGCCACGTTGACGGGACGGGTTGCAGTGCTGAAGGGAGGGGTATTCAGGACTTGGGGGGACGTAAGCTGGTCTTTAACGGGTTGTCTAAGAGAGGCAATTGTTTCCAATCCCCCTCTCCGCGCACCCTGAGTGATTTCCGCATTGTTTTGTGTTGCAGGCAGAAGGATAAAGAAATGAGTGTTGGATTCATTGGAGCCGGCCAGCTGGCCTTTGCTTTAGCCAGAGGATTCACGGCTGCAGGTGAGAACGGGTGTAGAATGGGTTGCCGCTTGTGTTAACGCTCTTGGTGGGAGTCTGAGATGCGGTTGTGTACCTGTTGATGGAGAGAGGACCTCAGCATTTATACAGTTCCTTTAACGTAGAACGTGTCCCCAAAAACGATCAAGGGAATAGATCCTATCTGAACATAAATCAGGCATGGGGGCCAGCTTTCATACATCTGCTGATCAGATCTACCTCTCCATCTCCTCTCTCGACCCTCGACAATGGCCCGGAATTTGCGGTCAGCGGCGAAGCGAAGGCACGCGCCACTGGCCCCGAAGTACGCTCCGCACAAGGATCTCGCGATCTCTGTGTCGAGAACTTCAGGTTTTCCGACATACAATTCAATTCAATGGAGTAGAGTGGGGATCCCCTTGTTCGAGCTGCCTTGACCTGAACAGGTTGTCTAAGCAGCCAATCCAGGCAGAATTCTCATAGACTGGGAACCAGGAAGCCAGTAAGCTCTTAAAATTCAAACTTTTTAAAAAATGTTAGAGAGAGCAAAAGAAAGATTGGGGCTCTCACATGGGGAAAAGGCAAACCTGAAATAAAGATGGACAAACTTAAAAAAAAAGTGTTTCTTAAAAATGTTAATTCTTATTGGAATGGACACATTTTGTACGGCACAAAATTAAAATTAGTTTTCCAGGCCCTTGGCGGTAATAACACTGTCAAAACCCCAGTTACACCTAATCCCTTTGAGTCTAGCATTTAGTGGGGAATTTAACAGCATAATTACTGCAGAAGAGCCAAAGTTTTCCTCAGTTTCCCTGATTTGGGTGATCACACAGATTGCCAGCTCTGTGGGCGGGCGGGTGGGCCGGTGGAGGGGGGGCACGGCGCAGCCAGTGGAGGAGCAGTGAATGACAGACCGCAACTTCGGGATTGCCGCATATGCCTGCGCCTGACTCTACTGCTTTGTGCATCAACTGCCTCCGCCCCCACTGCCAAATCCCACCGTTGCTGTCTCAGTTCTACTGTTCAGCAACTCCCTTTCTAAACTTCAGCTTTTAAACATCTCCTCAAGACCCATTTCGTTGACCAAGCTTTCAGTCATGCCTCCTCGTCTCTCCCATCCGCCTTGGCATTCCTTCTCCTTCCACAACTGTGTGAAGTGCTTTGAGAGGTTTTCTTGCACCAAACGTCACTATATTAATGCAAGCAGTTGTTGTATAGAAAGGAACAATGCGCTATGATGGGAGAGTTTGGAGGGGTAACTGAAAGCTTGGTTGAAAAGAAGGGTTTTGACAAGTTTTTAAAGAACAACGCCACCAACACGGATTAATTGACTATTTATCTCATTTGTTGTTTGTGAGACATGGCTGTGCAGAGATGTGTCCGCGTGATAACAGTGACTGAAGTTCAGAAATAGTCAATTCATTGATTTCAGGATGCCCCGGAAAAATTTTTATTTGTTCGTTGGGTTTAGGGAAGGAGTTCCAGAGAGTAGAGGGGCCAAGGTGACGGAAGGCTCTGTCCCCAGTGGTGGGACGAAGAGACAGGGAGGGGGACGGATGCACAGAGGACCAGAGTCGGAGGAGACTGAAGAGAGTGGGCAGGGGTTGTAATGCTGGAGGAGATTGTAGATCGAGGGCAAGGTGAAGCCATGGAGGAATTTGAAGACAAGGACAACAATTTTAAATTCAGTGCTGTGGTGGACCGGGAGCTTATGGAGGATAGAGAGATGCTGAAATGGGTTTTCGTGTGGGACAGGATACAGACAACAACAACAACTTGTATTTATATAGCGCCTTTAACGTAGTAAAATGTCCCAAGGTGCTTCACAGGAGTATTATAAGACAAAAAATTTGACACCGAGCCTCAAAGATAAATTGGGCCAGGTGACCAAAAGCTTGGTCAAAGAGGTAGGTTTTAAGGAGCGTCTTAAAGGAGGAAAGAGAGGCGGAGAGGTTTAGGGAGGGAATTCCAGAGCTTAGGGCCGAGACAACAGAAGGCACGACAACCAAATGTTGTGCGATTATAATCAGGGATGCTCAAGAGGGCAGAATTAGAGGAGCGCAGATATCTCGGAGGGGGGTGGGTGGGGCTGAAGGAGATTACAGAGATAGGGAGGGGCAAGGCCATGGAGGGATTTGAAAATGAGGATGCGAATTTTGAAATCGAGGTGCTGCTTAATCGGGAGCCAATGTAGGTCAGCGAGCACAGGGGTGATGGGTGAACGGGACTTGGTGCGAGTTAGGACACGGGCAGCTGAGTTTTGGATGACCTCAAGTTTACGTCGGGTGGAATGTGGGAGGCTGGCGAGGAGGGGAGAAACCAGTCTGCACTGGCTGTACCAACATTTTTTTTTAAATAACAGTAAATCTGAAATAAAAGCAGAGAACACTGGAACATTGCAGCATCAGCAGAGAAAGTCAGGTTTTTTTTTCTGATATAAACTAATAGTCAGTACATGTTGTGCTTTCTTGAACTTTGAGCGCAGGCTGAATCAACAGTACAACAGATGTTCCACGAACAACAGCAATCAATAGTGTACTGTCACCTTTTGTGGGGTGGTGGAAAATACAACACATGGGGCTAGAAATTCAGTGCATTTGCACCTCACATTGGTGCTTACGGGGCGCAAATGACTTTTTGCCTGGGCGCCACTAACGACTCCCGCTAAATTCAGTGGGAGTTTAGTGGCGGCAGTAACCGGTAGCACTCAGCTGTGCAGGCGATGACGACATCATCACCGTGCGCAGCGCCCCGTTTTCGCCCCGCCTGCAAAATTGCCGCCGGGCGATGACGCCGACCGATTCAGGGGGTGGGAACGGAGCGGCAGGAGGCTCGCAGGGCGCTAACTAAAGGGGAGGTGATGGGCGGTGGGAAAAAAAATCAGCCGACCGACTTGTTGTGTCTTTGAACGCGCGGGGTCCATGCCGCAATCTGGCAGCACGGCACTCCTCTTGTGTGCCGGGCTGCTGGCACGGCACCCCGCTCCCCGGTGGTCCAGGTAGGGCTCCGCAGAGTTGTGGGCTTGGGCTCTCCCCTTTAATGAGGGGTGGAGCCCTTCCAGGCGGCAGCGCTCCGTGGCCCAGTGCATAGCGCTGCAGAACGCACTGCCCTGATGTTCGGGATTAGTCTTCCGAGAAGGAAGTGGAGTGCTTGATAGTGCTCCACTTCCCTCTTGGGATGCTAAAACTGATTAGCGCCGGCGCTAAAGTTAGCGCCCAGGCGATGTTAGCGCCCCAGAATGGTCGATACCGAATTTTTCCCCCCAGAACTTTGGGAGAATCCCTAGCCGTGGCCTCTGTGAAACATTTCTGATATTATTATACTTAAAATAAAGTGTAATCTGACTTCCTTTGAGCAACACGATGGGAGATCTGTTAGTATGCTAAATGAGACTGGTGACCACTCTGGCAAAGTCACTTAGCATTGCAAGAGTAGTCTTTTAGTTGGTAATGTCGCTCATTCCATTGGGAGAAAATAAAACAAAAATATTTGTTGCTGTATTGACTTTGAGACGTCACTGGAGACTGGTTGGCCAATCTCTTGGCAGTGTGAAGCGACATTGTAGCCAAAGATGAACATTAATCTAAAATGAGTGAGAGCTTCCCACCAATACCTATTTTCTGTATTAACATATGTTGAAGAGCTCAGAGCGCTGTAGCATTGTGGTAGTAGACCAGCAACCCAGAGGTTCCGAGATCCAATTCCACCATGACAAGTTGGGTAATTGAATTCAATAAATCTGGTACTTTGTGGGCTGATGACCATCTAAGCTACTCGGTTGTGGTAACAATCCAACTGATTCCCTAGCTTCCTTCAAGGAAGGGAAGTTGCAACCCCTGACCAATCTAGTCTACACATGGAGTCCCACACTGCTGGGTTGGCTCACTAACCCATCGCCATTGTTGACAATATACCACACAGGAGGCTATTGAAGATGAATAAGGGGAATAGGATTAATGGAAGGGTAGCTCCTATTTCTGCGTGGTTGAGAATCCTATTTACCTGAACATCTTTTCCTGAAACTTATTTTCTTTCCTCAGGTGTCATAGCTGCTCATAAAATTACAGCGAGTTCACCAGACCGCGATTTACCCACCGTCGGAGGCCTGAGGGTAGGAATTAACACGTTTTCTGTTTGCTTTACCGACCCAGTGAAGCACTGTCCCTTTGAATAGTGAGATTATTATATAAATAACTGGTGTGGGATCCACCTCAGGAATAGTTTTCACACCACCAACGTGCAACCAACTGTGCATGGCCGAGCTTATTGAATGTTGCGATTACAACATTGGCTGGCTATGGGCTACATAAGATATAAGACGTAGGAGCAGGAGTAGGTCATTTGGCATCCTCGAGCCTGCTCCGCCATTCAAGAAGATCATGGCTGATCTGATCTTGGCCTCGACTCCACTTCCCTGCCCGCTCCCCATAACCCTTCACTCCCTTACCATTCAAAAATCTGTCTATCTCCACCTTAAATATATTCAATGACCCAGCCTCCACAGCTCTCTGGGGTATAGAATTCCAAAGATTCACGACCCTCTGGGAGAAGAAATTCCTCCTCATTTCCATTTGAAAAGGGTGCCCCCTTATTCTGAAACTATGCCCCCTAGTTTTAGATTCCCCCACAAGGGGAAACATCCTCTCTGCATCTACCCTGTCCAGCCCCTTCAGAATCTTATATGTTTCAATAAGATACCCTCTCATTCTTCTAAACTCCAATGAGTATAGGCCCAACCTGCTCAATCTTTCTTCATAAGACAACCCCTTCATCTCCGGAATCAACCTCGTGAACCTTCTCTGAACTGCCTCCAATGCAAGTATATCCCTCCTTAAATAAGGAGACCAAAACTGTACGCAGTACTCCAGGTGTGGTCTCACCAACGCCCTGTACAGTTGTAACAGGACTTCCCTGCTTTTATACTCCATTCCCTTTGCAATAAAGGCCAACATAGCAGCCACATTGCTGGCTTGTGTGGATGAGCACGCAGCCTGCCTGGGGCCACATTTCGGGGCTGTTTCTAGCTGTGCTGCGAGGTAAATTTAGCATTGATTTGCTAGTAACTAAGTGATAAGATAGCAAAATACTGCGGATGCTGGAAATCCGAAATAACAACAGAAAACGCTGGAAAAACTCAGCAGGCCAGGCAACGTCCGTGGAGAGAGAAAGAGAGTTAACGTTTCAGGTCGAAGACCTTTCGTCAGAACTGGAAAGAGCCGGAAATCAAATAGATTTAAGGCCAGGATAAAGCTGGGAAAAGGGGGAGGGGATAAAGGAACAAAAGGGGAGATTAAGAGACATTAAGAGAGATGCAAGGCTAGAGGTGGTGTAAATGTGACAGTTTAAGGCTAAAAGAAGTGTGAAATCCACTGGCAGAATGAAGGACAGCTGCCAGCTTCTAGGAGGGAAAAAAGAAGTGGGGGGGGGGGCCAAATAAAAGGGTGGATGAAAAAATAAAATATAAATGTGATTGGAGCTGAGGTTATGATCTAAAATTGTTGAACTCGATATTGAGTCCAGAGAGCTGTAGCGTGCCTAAACGAAAGATGAGGTGCTGTTCCTCGAGCTTACGCTGCGCTTCCATGGAACAGTGTAATAGGCCGAGGACGGTGAGGTCAGAGTGGGAGTGAAGCGGTGAATTAAAGTGACAGGCGACCGGGAGCTCGGGGTCCCCCTTACGGACTGAACGGAGGTGTTCCGCAAAGCGGTCACCCAATCTGCGTTTGGCCTCCCCAATGTAGAGGAGACCACATCGTGAGCAGCTAACTAAGTGATAATCCTGGTTGTATTGAAGGGTCGACGCCTAAAAGCCTCAGTGATTTTAGCTGGACCTACACACTGACTCCTTTGTTCAGGCCTTTCCATCCCAATCCTGATCTCACTTTGTTCGGCCTTGCCCTCAAAGGATCATGTTTGCTTGGGAACAGTTGGCTAAAATTCCTTTTTTTTAAAAAAAATCTCAACACAACTAAAAGAAAGTGGAATAAAAACAGCAAATGCTGGAAATACTCAGCAGGTCAGGTCGCATCTGTGGAGAGAGGAACAGAGTTAACGTTTCAGGTCGGTGAACTTTCATCTGACGAAAGGCCATCGACCTGAAACGTTAACTCTGTTTCTCTCTCTCCACAGATGCCGCCTGACCTGTTGAGTGTTTCCAGCATTTGCTGTTTTTATTTCAGATTTCCAGCATCCGCAGTGTTTTTGCTTTTGTAAAAGAAAGTGGATGTACTGACGGCCAGCGTTCCCGCGAAGCTGTGCGGCCACGCAGCGGTCTGGCGGTCCCACGCAGGCCGCTCACCGGCTTTTACATTGAAGAAACCGCACGTGCGCGGAAATTTGAATGGGCCGCGCAGCCAGTTAGAGGGTCCGTGCACCTAAAATAAAAAATCGGAGCGAACATTGCTGTTAGCCCCTCTGCTTTCTATAGTGGGCAATCATGCACTCTCAAACACATGCCTTCCTCTTGTCCAAGTGTCAATCTATTTGTGACCACCAGCTGATAGGGTGGCGGGGGAAAAAAAATCACATTAGCAAACTTACCGCCTTCCCTCTGTCCATTTAATAATCTGCTGTTCTTGGTTCCCAGAGCCTTTTATTTAATGTACTCAGTACATTTCCACATATAGGCAGTTGGCAAGTAATAAAAGAAAAATATCTTGAGTGTTGCATTTTCAATCTCACTCCTAAAACTAACCTAATTTGATGATTCATGCAAAGAGTGAGAGAGGGTTGTAGATTCTGATTTACATCCAACTTGCAGCAACAGCGTTTTCAAGTTTGAGGAGGATGAACGAAAGGGAGGCACGGAGACATCAGTTCTGTCTTCCTACACCCTCCTTCGAGCCAGTTCTCCTAAATAAGCACAACTGTGTGACTAAATGTGAGGTCGACACAGTAGCAGCAGACTGACGATCTGCTGGTTTTAACCCGAAGCCTCCGTGCAGTCTATTTATTATCTGGCAATCCTTTTAGAATTAAATTTGGAGGAAATTCGGCTTCTCCCAAGGGGGGCATAACCTTAAAATTAGAGCTAGGCCACTCGGGGGTGATGTCAGAAAGCACTTCTTCACACAAAGGGTAGTGGAAATCTGGAACTCTCGCTCCCAAAAAGCTGTTGAGGCTGGGGGTCAGTTGAAAATTTCAAAACTGAGATTGATAGATTTTTGTTAGGCCAGGGTATTAAGGGCTATGGAACCAAGGTGGGTAGATGGAGTTAAGGTACAGATCAGCCATGATCTCATTGAATGGCGGAACAGGCTCGAGGGGCTGAATGTCCTATTCCTGTTCCTATGTTCTTGTGACTTTTTTTTGTCAAAGCTGTTACTGAACAATGTGGGAGTGACTGGGATCACAGGCTCCAGTCTAATGGATCAATGGTTCTGATCACATCACATGGTTAAATGCCATAAAGGTAATCGGACAGAATATCCTAAATCTGAACAAAGCAAACTACTTTGGTATGAGAGGCGAGTTGGCTAAGGTTGGTTGGGAAACTAGATTAAAAGATATGACAGTAGAAAAGCAATGGCAAACATTTAAAGAAATAATTCATAATTCGCAACGAATATACATTCCCTTAAGGAACAAATACACCACGGGAAAAATGGTCCAACCGTGGCTAACAAGAGAAATTAAAGATAGTATTAGATTAAAGGAAGAGGCCTATAATCTTGCCTAAAAGAGTAGTAAGCCTGAGGATTGGGAGGATTTTAGAATTCAGCAAAGGAGGAACAAGAAATTGATAAAGAAAGGGAAAATAGAATATGAGAGTAAACTAGCGAGAGACATAAAAACAGACTGTAAAAGCTTCTAATAGGTATGTAAAAAGGAAAAGATTAGCAAAAGTAAATGTGGGTCCCTTACAGGCTGAGACAGGAGAAATTATAATGGGGAATAAGGAAATGGCAGAGAAATTAAACAAATACTTTGTGTCTGTCTTCACGGAAGAAGACGCAAAAAACATTCCAGAAATAGTGGAGAACCAAGGGTCTGGTGAGAATGAGGAACTGAAAGAAATTAGTATTATCCTTGGCCCCTCCAGTTTCTCATCTACATGTTGCCTCTTGGCGACATCATCTGAAAACACAGCATCAGTTTCCTCATGTATGCTGACAACACCCAGCTCTACCTCACTACCACTTCTCTTGACTTCTCCACGGTCTCTAAATTATCAGACTGTTTCTCCGACATCCAGTCCTGGATTAGCAGAAATTTTCTCCAATTAAATATTGGGAAGACTGAAGCCATTGTTTTCGGTCCCCGCCACAAACTCCGTTCCCTAGCCACTGACTCCATTCCACTCCCTAACATCTGTCTGAGGCTGAACCACACTGTTCACAACCTTGATGTCATATTTGACCCTGAAATTAGCTTCCGACCACACATCCGCAGCATAACTAAGACCGCCTATTTCCACCTCTGTAACATCGCCCGTCTCCGCCCTTGCCTCGGCTCATCCGCTGCTAAAACCCTCATCCATGCCTTTGTTACATCTAGACTTGACTATTCCAACGCACTCCTGGCTGGCCTCCCACATTCTATCCTACGTAAACCTGAGGTCATCCAAAACTCGGCTGCCTGTATCCTAACTCGCACCGAGTCCCGTTCACCCATCACCCTGTGCTCGCTGACCTACATTGGCTCCCGGTTAAGCAACGCCTCGATTTCAAAATTCTCATCCTTGTTTTCAAATCCCTCCCTAGCTCTGTAATCTCCTTCAGCCTCACAAACCCCCGAGATAGCTACGCTCCTCTAATTCTGGCCTCTTGAGCATCCCTGAGTATAATCGCTCAACCATTGGTGGCCGTGCCTTCTGTTGCCTAGGCCCTAAGCTCTGGAATTCCCTGCTTAAACCTCTCTACCTCTCTCTCCTCCTTAAAACCTACCTCTTTGACCAAGCTTTTGGTCACCTGTCCTAATTACTCCTTATGTGGCTCGGTGTCAAATTTTTTGTCTTATAATACTCCTGTGAAGCGCCATGGGACGTTTTACTACGCTAAAAGCGCTATATAAATACAAGTTGTTGTTGTTGAAGTAGTACTGGAGAAATTAATGGGACTGACAGCCGATAAATCCACTGGACCTGATGGCCTACATCCTAGGGTATTAAAAGAGGTGGCTATAGAGATAGTGGATGCATTGGTTGTCATCTTCCAAAATTCCATAGATTCTGGAACAGTTCCTGCGGATTGGAAGGTAACAAATGTAACCCCACTATTTAAGAAAGGAGAGAGAGAAAAACGGGGAACTGTAGACCAGTTAGCCTGACATCAGTAGTAGGGAAAATGCTAGAATCTATTATTAAGGACATAGTAACAGGATACTTGGAACGAAGGGTCCCCGACTCGAAACGTTGACTCTGTTTCTCTCTCCTCGATGCTGCCTGACCTGCTGAGTGTTTCCAGTATTTTCTGTTGTTACTTAGAAAGTAATAATAGGATTGGGCAGAGTCAACACGGATTTATGAAAGGGAAATCGTGTTTGACAAATCTGTTTGTTTTTTGAGGTTGTAACTAGCAGGATAGATAAGGGGGAACCAGTGGATGTGGTGTATTTGGATTTTCAGAAGGCATTCGATAAGGTGCCACACAAGAGGTTATTAAACAAAATTAGGGCTCATGGGATTGGGGGTAATGTACTAACATGGATTGATTAACAGACAGAAAACAGAGAGTAGGAATAAACAGGTCATTTTCGGGTTGGCAGGCTGTAACTAGTGGGGTACCACAAGGATCAGTGCTTGGGCCTCGGCTATTTACAATCTATAGTAATGATTTGGATGAGGGGACCAAATGTAATATATCCAAGTTTGCTGATGATACAAAGCTAGGTGGGAACGTAAGTTGTGAGGAGGATGCAAAGAGGCTTCAAGGGGATATAGACAGGCTAAGTGAGTGGGCAAGAACATGGCAAATGGAATATAATGTGGAGAAATGTGAAGTTATCCACTTTGGTAGGAAAAACAGAAAAATCAGAGTATTTTTTAAATGCTGAGAGATTGGGAAATGTTGGTGTTCAGAGAGACCTGGGTGTCCTTGTACACGAATCGCTAAAAGTTAATATGCAGGTACAGCAAGCAATTAGGAAAGCAAATGGGATGTTGGCCTTTATTACAAGAGGATTTGAGTGTAAGAGTAAAGACTTCTTACTGCAATTATATAGGGCCCTGGTGAGACCACACCTGGAGTATTGTGTACAGTTTTGGTCTCCTTACCTAAGGAAGGATATACTTGCCATAGAGGGAGTGCAACGAAGGTTCACCAGACTGATTCCTGGGATGGGGGGGATTGTCCTAATGAGGAGAGATTGAGTAGACTAGGCCTATATTCCCTAGAGTTTAGAAGAATGAGAGGTGATCTCATTGAAACATACAAAATTCTTACAGGGCTTGACAGGGTGGACAAATGTGAGAAGTCGCACAACTCCAGGTTATAGTCCAACAGTTTTATTTGAAATCACAAGCTTTCGGAGCACTGCTCCTTCGTCAGGTGAAGTCAGGTGACGAAGGAGCAGCGCTCCGAAAGCTTGTGATTTCAAATAAAACTGTTGGACTATAACCTGGTGTTGTGCGACTTCTCACATTTGTCCACCCCAGTCCAACACCGGCATCTCCACATCTTGACAGGGTAGATGCAGGGAGGATGTTTCCCTGGCTGGGGAGTGTAGAACCAGGGGTCACAGTTTCAGAATAAGTGGTCGGCCATTTAGAATTGTGATGAGAAATTTCTTCACTCGGAGGGTGGTGAATCTTTGGAATTCTCTACCCCAGAGGGCTGTGGAGGCTCAGTCGTTGAGTATATTCAAGGCAGAGATTGATAGATTTTTGAATATTAAGGGAATCAAGGGATATGGGGATAGTGCAGGAAAGTGGAGATGAGGTAGAAGATCAGCCATGATCTTATTGAATGGCGGAGCAGGCTCGAAGGGGCCAAATGGCCGACTCCTGCTCCTATTTCTTATGTTTATCCATTGTATTACTGTAACTTCCATAATTTAATACCAATTGTATTTTAGCTTTAGGGAAGTGATTTGGAATAAATGTGGGTGCAGGGCATGGCACTATGTCTCTGAGGGTCTGCGAGAAGCTCTCCTTCACTCCAATGTTTCCATTTTTTTTTTTTAAATTTCATTTTGTAGAAACTTGGTGTCAATTATACCTCGAGCAACAAGGAGACCGTTCAAAAGAGCGATGTCCTGTTTCTTGCCGTCAAACCACCCATTATCCCTTTTGTGCTGGATGAGATTGCTCCCGACATCGAAGATCGCCATTTAATTGTGTCTTGTGCTGCTGGAGTCACCATCAGCTCCATAGAGAAGGTGAGGCTTGGGTTTTAAAGTGAACTTTTACTTTTAATGTTGTTCACGTGCCGTTGGAGTTACTAAAATGGTGGGGGGATTGCGAATTAAGATGGTCTACGATTATGATTTATGGTATCTGCAGAGCTGGTGTCTGAACCTCTGTACATTTAAAAGGAAAGAACTTTGATTTGCATGAATTATTTGAAAAAGAAAAATCCAATGGGGCAAAAGGGGAACATGGCGAAGTGACTAGCTCTTTCGGAGGGGTAGCACGGGCTCGATGGGCCGAATAGCCTCTTTCTGTGCTGCAAAAATTCTATGAATGCCTATTGTCTCTCAATTAGGCCGTCGCGCTTCACACAGGGAGGGACTTTGTTCAGGGGGATGCAGCCGCCATTTTAGACACAAGGTTCCCCACAAAGAGCAATGAGATGAGTAACCAAGTTGACCCTCTGTCCCAGTGCGCTGCCACAGCAGTGCTCCAACTGGAATATTAATGTTTCAAAGAGCCCACCCAGGGCTCTGCTCAGAGGGCAGGTTTTGGGTTGAGAGCAACGAATAGAAAGAAGTAAAATACCGAATTTGTTTTATGACCTCCCCCCTACCCCCCAACAACAGCGTATTGTGGAGGAGAGGTTGATTTTAGCTGTTAACCCAGCTGTTCAAAACACCAGCGGGTGCTACACAGCACTGCTCAGCAGTGCAGACAGTGAGTCACCCTCCGGGTAGCTTGCCGTTAACCAGTTACGGTCAAATAGTCTATTAATATTACTGGTTCATATCCAAAAGCAGAGAGATTAGCAACGTCGCAACTAAGGTAACTGTCTTACAACAATAGAGGGGACTGCCTCAAAAGTGATGAGTGCGATGAACTCCACTGATCATTCCAAACGACTGCCATAACATTGGACAGCTTGTGGTTTTTAGAAAGCAAAGTTTGATTGTCATGAGTGGCTAATCACTACAAAGAGTGATCAGTATAATGGGAGTCGGGTGTTTTTCCATTAATTTTGTATGAATTTCTTCCTTTTGAAGTGCATGCAAATGTAACCTGGTGAAATTATATTAACAATTCAGTTACGATCTTTTCCAAGACTCTGATCTGTTGGCATGCTTGTGCCATTTTTAAATGTTTGGGCCAGCCAGTTCTCCCAAAAGCGATCGAGACGAGGGAGGCCATTCTGCCCATCTTAACCGACCTGTAAATAAAGGGAAACTTGACTTCCTTTCGACTCCCCATCACATGACTTATGATTGCATCAGTACCCTACCTGCAAGCCCATTCCAAGTAATGGATGTCGGTGATATTGGCGTGGCTGCATTTACCGCCCATCTCTAGTTGCCCTGAGAAGATGGAGCAGCCTCAGCAAGATGTGCTTTCTGACCTATGTCAGATATTGACGTTAGACAGATGTCTCCAGTTCTCTGCATTAAATTTTCTTGAACATGCGTAGTACACTAAGGCAAGTTTTTCCATCCTTCCCCTCTTCCCTTTCCTCCTTCCCCTCTTCCCTTTCCTCCCTCCCCTGTTCTCTTTTTCCTTACCTCCTTCCTTCTTCCCTTCCTTCCCAGTTGCCCTCCTCTCCCTCTGTTCCTGCAGGGTTTGTGAAGCTTATTCTTTCTTCGACTTTTGATTCTGTTCTTGATCCCTGTAGGGTAGCTTTTTGATGTGCTTGCTCACCTTAAATACGTATTTGTTCTGCTTATTCCTCGGTACGCCTTTGAAGATTTTTAATTTCTCCTTTTACTGAGGCTAATAACCAACTTCCCCCAATTATGCTGTTCTAGCTGTTCCCTCTATCCTTGCATTTGACATTATTAAAATTGTAAACCTGGGTGTTGGTCCTCGATTTTGTTGAATCCTAAATCTCGTTGAACTTAGTCATGTCATGGTCACTGTCACCCAGAGGTGCCACAAGCCATTTTCTGTATGCTGTCTGGTCAGTTTGCATTGCAAGACAACCTGAGAACAGCCTTTTGTTGCTTCCTTGAGGAACTGGGTCATGAAGCTGTTATGCGTTATATTTACTAAATCTGACTCTAGGCTACTTGGGAACATTCACTATTTTTCAATCAACGAAAAATAAATGATCAATCCCACGACCTTTACCACCTAGAAGGACAAGGGCAGCAGGTGCATGGCAACGCCACCACCTCCAAGTTCCCCTCCAAGTCATACACCATCCTCACTTAGAACTATATCGCTGTTCCTTCATCATTGCTGGGTCAAAATCCTGGAACTCCCTCCCTAACAGCACTGTGGGAGCACCTTCACCACACGGACTCCAGCGGTTCAAGAAGGCGGCTTACCACCACCTTCTCAAAGGCAATTAGGGATGGGCAATGGTAGCGCCCCAAGAAGGAGGCGGGGCGCTACTGGAAGCGCTCCAGGGAATATCGCGGCGCTACGTGCCGCTGTACTCCAGGCCTTCCTCCCCTTATTAAAGGGGAGGGGCCTTGCGCAGCGCGAACCGGGGCCCAGCTGGGCCACCAGTGATCGGGGTGCTGGCAAGAGCCCGGCACTCAAGGACTGCCGGGCTGCCTGATCGCAGCCAGCTCCCCGCGGGGGGACGGCAGAGGGGGCAGGTGCTGGCAGGCGGCCAGCAAAAAAAAATGGCCGCCCAGCACCTCCCATTTAAATATCGGCGCACGTACGCCATCCTGACCCTGTCGGACGTAGTGTCCGGCGGTACATCAGGGGGCGCGACCAAAGTTTGCGGCCGGGGCGTGAGCGGGGCGCTGCACACAGCGATGATGTCATCGCCGCGGGGCGCAACCGGCTACTGCCGCCGCTAACCTCCCGCTGAATTTCACTGGAGGCATTGGTGGCACTGCGCCCGGGCGCTAGTTGCTTTGTGCCTCCCGTTAGCGCCCGCTTAGGGCGAATTTTGCCCCCATAGCATTTACGGGGAAGCTAGATAAACACATGAGATAGAAAGGAACAGAAGGTTATGCTGATAGCTTCAGATGAAGAGGGCTGGGAGGACACTGGCATGGACCAGTTGGGCCGAATGGACTGTTTCTGTGCTGTAAATTCTATGTAGCATCGATGCTTACAGTTCAGCCACAGTGACCTGGCTGGCCACTTTTTCACGTAGCTGCTTGGTTTTACAGAAACTCTCCACTGTGCGCGAGTTTCCAAAAGTGATCCGCTTAATGACCAACACCCCTGTGATTGTACGAGAGGGAGCCACGGTGTACGCCGCAGGAACGCACGCGGAGGTGGAAGACGGGAACCTGCTGGAGCAGCTGATGGCCAGTGTGGGGTACTGCGTGGAGGTGGAGGAGGACCTGATCGATGCAGTCACTGGGCTCAGTGGCAGTGGCCCTGCCTATGTACGTACCAAGCCTCTCACCTTGTGCACAAAAACATACCAATCGACACATCTAAGTGTTCACATTTGCTGAGAAACTAAAGAAAGACTTGCATTTATATAGCGCCTTTCACACTCTCAGGGTGTTGCAAAGTGCTTTACAGCCAATGAAGTACTTTTGAAGTGTAGTCACTGTTGTAATGTAGGAAACGCGGCAGCCAATTTGTACACAGCAAGCTCCCACAAATGTGATAATGACCAGATAATTTTTTTTTTTAGTGATGTTGAAAAGGGATAAATATTGGCCAGGACAACGGGGATAACTCCTCGTCTTTGAAATAGTGCCATGGGACCCTTTAGAATCATAGAAATTTACGGCACAGAAGGAGGCCATTCGGCCCATTGTGTCTGTGCTGGCCGAAAATGAACTATCCAGCCTAATCTCGCTTTCCAGCTCTTGGTTCGTAGCCCTGTAGGTTGCAGCACTTCAAGGGCATATCCAAGTACTTTTTAAATGTGATGAGGGTTTCTGCCTCTACCACCCTTTCAGGCATTGAGTTCCAGACCCCCACAACCTCTGGGTGAAAAAAGTTCTCCTCAACTCCCCTCTAGTCCTTCCACCAATTACTTTAAATCTATGCCGCCTGGTTATTGACCTCTCTGTGAGGGGACAAATTCCTATCCACTCTATCTAGGCCCCTCATAATTTTATACATCTCAATCAAGTCTCCCCTCAGCCTCCTCTGTTCCAAAGAAAACAACCCCAGCCTATCCAATCTTTCCTCATAGCTAAAATCTTTCCTGTAATGTGGTGACCAGAACTGCACGCAGTACTCTAGCTGCGGCCCAACTAGTGTTTTATAAAGTTCAAGCATGACCCCCTGCTCTTATATTCTATGCCTCGGCTAATAAAGGAAAGTATCCCGTATGCCGCCTTAACCACCTCATCTACCTGCCCTGCTACCTTCAGGGATCTGTGGACATGCACTCCAAGATCCCTCTGTTCCTCTACACTTCCCAGTATCCTACCATTAATTGTGTATTCCCTTGCCTTGCCTTGCCTCAAATGCATTACGTCACACTTCTCCAGATTGAATTCCATTTGCCACTTTTCTGCCCACCTGACCAGTCCATTGATATCTTCCTGCAGTCTACAGCTTTCTTCCTCATTATCAACCACACGGCCAATTTTTGTATCATCTGCAAACTTCTTAATCATGCCCCCTACATTGAAGTCTAAATCATTGATGTATACCACAAAAAGCAAGGGACTTAGTACTGCGCCACCCCACTGGAAACAGCTTTCCAGTCACAAACATCCGTCGACCATTACCCATTGCTTCCTGCCACTGAGCCAATTTTGGATCCATCTTGCCACTTTCCCTTGGATTCCATGGGCTTTTACTTTTCTGACCAGTCTGCCATGTGGAATCTTGTCAAAAGCCTTGCTAAAATCCATGTAGACTACATCAAACACACTACCCTCATCAACCCTCCTTGTTACCTCCTCAAAAAATTCAATCAAGTTAGTCAAACACGACCTTTCCTTAACAAATCCATGTTGACTGTCCTTGATTAATCCGTGCCTTTCTAAATGACGATTAATATTGTCTCGCATTTTTTCCAACAATTTTCCCACCACCGAGGTTAGGCTGACTGGCCTGTAATTACTCGGTCTATCCCTTGCTCCCTTTTTAAACAACGGTACAACGTTCGCAGTCCTCCAGTACCACACCTGTAACCAGAGAGGATTGAAAAATGATGGTCAGAGCCTCCGTTATTCCCTCTTTTGCTTCTCTTAACAGCCTGGGATACATTTCATCCGGGCCTGGTGATTTATCTACTTTGAAAGATGCTAAACCCCTTAATACTTCCTCTCTCACTATGTTTATCTCATCTAATATTTCACACTCCTCCTCCTTAACTACAATGTCTGCATCGTCCCTCTCTTTTGTGAAGACAGACGCAAAGTATTCATTAAGAACCGTACCTACATCTTCCACCTCCACACACAAGCTTCCTTTTTGGTCTCTAATAGGCCCGACACTTTCTTTAGTTATCCTCTTGCAGTTTATGTATTTATAAAACATCTTTGGGTTTTCCTTGATTTTACTTGCCAATATTTTTTCATGCCCTCTCTTTGCTTTCCTAATTTCCTTTTCAATTTCACCCCTGCACTTTCTATACTCCTCTCGGCTTTCTGCAGTATTTAGCTCTCGGTATCTGACATAAGCTTCCCTTTTTTGCCTTATCCTACCCTGTATGCCCCTTGACATCCAGGGGGCTCTAGATTTGGGAGTCCCACCCTTTTTCTTTGTGGGAACATATTTGCTCTGAACCGTCACTATCTCCTTGAATGCCTCCCACTGCTCTGACACTGATTTACCTTCAAGTAGCCGTTTCCAGTCCAATTTTGCTAAATCACATCTCAGCTTAGCAAAATTGGCCTTTCCCCAAGCGAGAACTTTTACTCCTGATTTATCTTTGTCCTTTTCTATAACTACGCTAAATCTAACTGAATTATGATCACTACCACCAAAATGCTCTCCCACTGATACCCTTCCACCTGCCCAGTTTCATTTCCTAAAACTCCAGAACCGCCCCCTCTCTTGTTGGGCTTGCTACATACTGGCTAAAATAGTTCTCCTGAATGCATTTTAAGAATTCTGCACCCTCTATGCCATTTACACTGATTCTATCCCAGTTGATGTTCAGGTAGTTGAAATCCCCTACTATTACTGCCCTATTGTTTTTGTACTTCTCAGAAATTTGCCTACATATTTGCTTTTCTATCTCCCTCCTGACTATTTGGGGGACTATAGTACACTCCCAGCAGTGTGATTGCCCCTTTTTTGTTCTTCAGTTCAACCCATATGGCCTCATTTGATGATCCTTCTAACATATCATCCCTCCTCACAGCCGTCCACCTGAGAGGGCAGACGGGGCCTCGGTTTAACGTCTCTTTCGAAAGACGGCACCTCCGACAGTGCAGCGCTCCCTCAGTACTGCACTGGAGTGTCAGCCTAGATTTTTGTGCTCCAGTCTCTGGAGTGGGACTTGAACCCACAACCTTCTGACTCCGAGGCGAGAGAGAGAGAGTGCTACCCATTGAGCCACAGCTGACACTAAAGGTGCTGTTGGAGGGGGAAGAACCTGACCACTTTTGTAGGGTTATCGGAAGTATGTTCTTTTGAGGAAGGATGGGGAGAAATTGCAAGAAGGTTATGCTGATGAGGGTAGATGGAGAGGTGGGAGGAGGCTTGTGTGGAGCATAAACACTGGCAGTTGGGCCGTATGGCCTAGTACTGTGCTGTATTTCTATGTAATTCTATATCATTTCTATATACTATATAAAACCACATTTGAAAGTAATTTATGATGGGAAATCTTTGAATGTCAGCTATTTCTTGTGAAAGCTCTTTTGTTTTTCTTCTTGTTGTCTTTGTAAATGTTCTGTGACTCAACAAAAACCGGTTTGAACATAAGTGTGAATTGATCTTTATCATGCCCACACACTGACAGCTGTTCATTCATTATCTTCACACACCACAAGTTCCAAACTAGTATCTGCATTTCTTAACTTGTGTTTGGGCAGCTTGAATCTCACAACCTCCCATCTCTGAGCAGTTCTCCTGTTATATAGCACCTTTTAATATAGTAAAATGTCCCAAGGCGCTTCACAGGAGCGTTATCAAACAAAACTTGACGCGAACCACATAAGGAGGTATTGGGACAGATGACCGAAAGCTTGGTCAAAGCGGTAGGTTTAAGGCTCTCCTGGCCGGCCTCCCACCTTGCACCTTTCGTAAACTTAAACTCATCCAAAACTCTGCTGCCCGTATCCTAACTCGCACCAAGTCCCGTTCATCCATCACCCCCTGTGCTCGCTGAGCTGCATTGGCTCTCGGTCCGGCAAAGCCCCAATTTTAAAATTCTCATCCTTGTCTTCAAATCCCTCCATGGCCTCACCCCTCCCTATCTCTTCCAGCTGTACAAGCCTCCGAGATCTTTGCGCTCCTCCAATTCTGGCCTCTTGCGCATCCCCGATTTTAATCTCTCCGCCATTGGCGGCCGTGCCTTCTGTTGCCTGGGCCCTAAGCTCTGGAATTTCCTCCCTATACCTCTCCGCCTCGCTACCTCTCTCTACTCCTTTAAGACGCTCCTTACATCCTGCCTCGTTAACCAAGCTTTTGGTCACCTGTTCTAATATCTCCTTATGTGACTCAGTGTCAAATTATGTTTGATAACGTTCCTGTGAAGCGCCTTGGGATGTTTTACTACATTTAAAGGCGCTATATAATTGCAAGTTGTTGATGTTGGAGGTGCATGGATCTTGATTGGCTGAACCACGGGCTGCCTGAAGGAGGTGGTTTGCCATTCAGAGACCGCAGCGGATCACCTACTGGAAGTCCGAGATTGGTTGGTGAGGTGGGGGGAAAGAGAAAGAATCTGTAAACAAGATGAAGTGTGCATGTTGCATTGTTTAGCCTTTTGACCGAGCAAAAAAAGTTTAACCTTCGTGCTTAATTTCCAGGCGTTCACAGCTATAGATGCTCTGGCAGACGGTGGAGTGAAGATGGGTCTCACTCGAAGGTTGGCTGTTCGACTTGGTGCTCAAGCATTGCTGGTCAGTAAACCACATTGTGTCTTTTATCAACCTCTGAACCCTTGCCTAAAGTACTCTATGGATAAATCTCTGTTAGTTTTATGTAGCTGTTCCATTTAAACCATTTCATTAGTTCAGTGAATCTACAGTTCCCTCCCCAGTAAATGGAATTATTTGGAATGAAATGCTGAGGCTTGTCCATCTAGATGATTCTTCAGTGTAAAGAGTTACTGATTGTTCAACCCAAACCCTGGGGGTAGTTTTTGCAACTTCGATTTTTAAATTACAAATGTGCTGTACATTTTTTTTTTACCACCAAGGAGTTTGTGAAGTGATGTATATCTTTTGTCGTCTTCTCTTGGCAGGGAGCAGCTAAGATGTTGCTGGAGTCGGAGCAGCACCCCGGGCAGCTGAAGGATAATGTGTGTTCACCAGGTGGTGCAACAATCCATGCCGTGCACTTACTGGAGAGTGGGGGCTTCCGCAGTCTCCTCATCGATGCTGTCGAGGCTTCCTGTATAAGAACAAGGTGTGTGTCTGGCTGGCTGGCTGTCTGTGTCTGCCTATGTGCGTCTGGCTGGCTGGCTGTCTGGCTCTGTGTGTCTGTCTGGCTGGGGCGCTGTCTGTCTGTGTCTGTGTGTGTGTGGCTGGCTCTGTGTGTGTGGCTCTGTGTGTGTGTGTGTGTGTGTGTGTGTGTGTGTGTGTGTGTGTCTGTGTCTGTCCGCCTGTCTGAGCGTCTGTCCATCTACCTGTCAGTGTGTGTGTCTGTCCATGTGTCGGTGATTTCTCTTCCCTCTTTCCCCCTCCCCAGCTGTAAATCAGCCTTTGACCCTCTTTTTATAAGAGAGAACTTAACAGCTCAATGCCAGTAACACTGCAGCAACATTTAACTATTGTTTCGATTTTGCTTCCAATCTGTGAGCAGTCCAGAGATGCTCCAATTCGAAGTTTGATTGGACTCCTGGGAGTGTCGGCTGTATTTGAAATCAATGAAGGCTGAGGAGGAAGCTGTTAACTGCTGCAGTTGTGTCATTTGTTGTTAACAGTAGTATCTATTTTATGTAACTTTCAAACAAGTAATAATTCCCAGCATGGTGGGTGGCCTCCTGCTCTTAACTTCATTTTTCTGGGGCTAATTTCTGAAATGTCTTTGATTAGCCTGGGTTCCCAGTTCCCTTGCTCCTCCTTGCCCCCACCACCCAATGCTGCTTCACTGAAAACAATGGGTAGTCAAGGCTAATAAACACCTGGATTTGGCACTGGTTGTGGAAACCAAGCATGGTCCCCAGATCATGAGGCGAGTCACTGTTCGGCCACTTGTTTTGTTGTAGGATGTATTCTCCAGATAAAAGAGACTGCAGCACCTTATTGTAGGGCAGTCATTTAACTGCTTGCCACAGGAATTTATTCGACCTGTCTCTCACCCTGCTCTTGCACTTGTACATGACTCTCTGCCTTTCTCTCTGTTTAGGGAGCTGCAGTGTCTTGCTGACCAGGAGACCATTTCCCCAGCTGCCATTAAAAAGACTACACTGAACAAGGTGAAACAGACCGCCTCCAAAGCTGGCATCAGCCTCTTCAACAATAAGTACCCCGGAAGCAAGAGTCACTAAATTCTGAACTGTTACTGGAACTGACTTTTGGGGTTGGATGGGCGGGCGAGAGAGAAACATGAGCAGTATTGCCAAACTACCGGTTGAAATGTATTCAGTGAAGAATAGTGGCTTTGTCTTTGTAACCACATTGTACTGGTCCTGAATCTGGAGTTTTAGGATGGTAATGTGAAGGTAAGAATGCATATTTAACGTGCCCTATTGAGAGCAGCGGTTAATGTGTGTGCTGTATATATACAAAATGGAATTGGCTGTATTTCTATGGCAGTCCAAGTTACACCCTTTTTTTTTTTTCCTTCCTGACTATTGTTCCCTACTGCACAAAACCAGTTGGCTCCTTTTGTGAATTTTCCTGATGTAATGGTCTCAAAAATAACCCTTTACCACTGCTCTCTGCTTTCTGTTTATTTGCCAATTTCATATCCACATTACCACTGGACCTTTAATCCCATGGGCTTCAATTTCGCTAACAAGTCTATTATGTGGCACTTTACCAAATGCCTTTTGAAAGTCCCTATACACAACATCAACCGCACTACCTTCATCAACCCTGTCCGTTATTTCATCGAAGAACTGAATCAAGTTTGTCAGACGCAACTTGCCTTTAACAAATTGGCTGTCATTTATTAACCCATGTTTTTCCAAGTGAAAATTAATTTGTGTCCCGGGATTCATTTTTACTCCGGGACCAAACATCAACATCTGGGAATTTCTCCAAAAAATGACACTGGCATTTATGTGCAGTTGAATAATGGTACAGCACTAGTGTTTCATGTAACTTACCCTTACTTTGAGATGAAGCATTATCTCAGCTCAACTTTGTAATTTTCCTATGCATCATTGGCTGGGAGTGTCTAAGCTTTTATCCTCAATGGCCTCCTAGAGGTGTGCAGTGGAGGCTTGTGGGCCACATATAAAGTTTGAATTAATATTCCCATTAATTGACATTGATCTCAAGCTGTGGTAGACACAGTTCTAGGTACTGTTATTTAGGATGAAGTAATGATGCTAAGAATTATGCTTTCCAAATCTCCAGATCCAGGGAATTTGAACAGGATCAACCTGCGCATGAGAAATATATACTGAGTTGCCTGGGCTTCTTGGGCCAGATTTCCAGGGCTCGAATGCTTCAGTTTCGACACTCTTCCCATAAATTCATGTATTTTCTGGAAGCCCTTCAATGTAAAAAACCCCTGTGCTGGGAGCTGGAACTCAAAATAGTTAATGGAGGTACTGCTGCTGAGATAGGCCATTAATGTTAGGGTTTGAAAAAGAGATGGTGCAAAGGGGACCTGGCTGCTGATGAGGGAGCACAGATTGTTTTGCCAAGGGCCTGCTTTCCATATTGCCGTAGATATGTGGCCCAGTGAGTTAGGTAAGGACCACCTACAAGAATCTTAATGAGTTGAAGAATGCAGTGGTGCTAAAGACTGCACTTGGTCAAATAAAAGTACAGTGGACAATTGACATGAAAATAAATAAAAACTTTCCTCACCCAAAGTGGATACAGGAATAACTTTCTGATTTTTCTTGACTAAGGGGTTTGGGTTGGTGAGGGAGAAGAGGGCAATATCTGGCCTGTTTGTTGGGGAAGGGAACTTTACTCTTCAATTCTTAACAAATGGGCTCCTTAGAGAGACAATGATTAAAAAATAAGACCCATTCCTTCTAATCATGTAAGATAAAGCGCATCTTTTCCGAAGTTAATTTTCTGCTAGGTTTTATCTCCGCTGCTTTTAAGCAGATGTCTATCTTGGGATGAAAACGTAGTCTCAACAACTCTTGAGAAAATTGAACTAGTTTCAAGAATCACAGGCCTATTGAATTTTCCATCAGATTATTCACAAAAGATTGAGTTGAATTGGTTTGAGAAGCATGTTCAATGTGAGATAAGAAATGTGAACTTTTTTTGATTGTAGAACAATTGAACAATCTTATGTATCCATGGCAACAGGACTATTATTTCTGTTCTGATCTTCAATACACACTTGAGCTATAGCTGAGAAACTTCAGATGGACATGGATAATGTTTTATGAACATTCCAAAATCTGTGCTGCTGTGGCTATATTTACATGTAGTGCTACACATCTATCTTACAGCCCAGAGCAAAAGACTGGGATACTATGGTCTGGTGAACCCAATGAAGTGCTGGAAGTGATCTATATTTGTGTGCTTGTAACTTTTGACCTAAAGTGATGAGATATGCACACTTGTGTCCTGGTGGTCAGTGCAAAATACTGCAGATCTCCTCCAGGTCAACACTCGAACTCGGAAGACCGAGGATTCATTTAGGAAAAGGGTAGACTTGCAGACCAAGAGTTGCTGGGTGAAATTCACTAAATTTTAGAATGAGATGTCAGGAAAGTGCCTCCTGGTTTGTTACTACTAGTTTATTACTACTTAAAAAATGAATGAAGCCGTGCTATAGATGTTACAGCTTATCTAGCATAGTGCAACCTCTACCCTTCTACGGTTAAAGGTATTTGCTGAATAGGGATAAAAGGAGGAGTTTCAGATTAATTTATTAAAGCCAGACTTTGTGACATTAGCAATGAATCTTGGTGTAATTGTGCCAGAAGTTGGCGTGATGTCAGAAAGTTCACGTTAGCCAATCCGTACTTTTCTATTAAACTGTGCTTCTGATTGAGGCTAATTTTCTAATTATCCGAACTTGTCAAATTGGACCTTGCACAGCAAGACGAAATACAACATACCAAAAGATGAATAATCCTGTGAGAGCCTGACCTTCCTTGGAGTCAATTTCTTGCAACGTGCGGGGTTGTACTTTTTCAGGTAGTTTACAATTTAAACACCAAAAATATTTTTGGAGGGCTTTTATCTTGATTTTCAGTGGCACAAATGTAGGTGGGAAAAGAGGAGTCTGCATTCATGCAATTCTGCAGCCAAGTGTCTTTCTGTGTTCATCACTAGACAATCACCTTTTGACTTAAATTTGCTTTCTTAATCCCCACCACCTCTCCAGTATCTTCTGCATTTCCAAAAGCACTGCAAGGTGCATCTGCTCAAGAGATTGGACCAACTAAACCTGGAGCTCTGGCTTTATAATTGTTTGTGGGCAATTGGTGAGCAGTGAACCAATGTGTTGGACAATGCCTGTGTGAGGTGCATTTTGGGAATAGGGGTGAATTTCCCCTCACTGTGATATGTACATGTGTACACCCACACACACACACAATACTAGGACTATGATTCTATGAAAGTCATTTTAAAGTGCTTTGTAGCTTGATATAGTAGTGTATAGCTGAGCCATGAAACTTGTATACGTGTGAATTCAACATATATTTAATTAAAAAAAAATACAAGATTTTCTAAGATCCAGAAGTAAATTCTGTATGTTCCACAAAAGAAGCATAGCACTCGAGTTACCACATATTAAACCTGAGCTTTGCATCTCCATTTGCCAGTAGTGGGGCTGGGGCATCATTCTACATATTAGGGATATTTTCCTCTAGTTTTAAGATGGCATGTTGTGTTTCGGAGAGGAAAGGGGTGAAGTCAGGCTTAGTCCCACTCAAAGAGACTTGAACACGGAAATTTAGGCTGACACTGCAGTGCAGTACTGAGGGAGCGCTGCACTGTCAGAGGTGCCGTCTTTCAGATGAGATGTTAAACCGAGGCCCCGTCTGCTCTCTCAGGTGAATGTAAAAGATCCTTTGGCACTGTTTTGAAGAAGAGCAGGGTAGTTAGCCCCGGTGTCCTGGCCAATATTTAGTCCTCAATCATCATCACTAAAACAGATTATCTGGACATTATCACGTTGCTGTTTGTGGGAGCTTGCTGTGTGCAAATTGGCTACCACGTTTCCTACAATAGCACAGTGACCACTTCAAAAAGTACTTCATTGGTGGTAAAGCGTTTTGGGATGTCCGGTGGTCGTGAAAAGTGCTATATAAATGCAAGTCTTTTCTGAGCAATTCAAAAAGTAACTACTACAGATCTGGAAAATATTAATTTCAATAGAATAACAACAACAACTTGCATTTATATAGTGCCTTTAACGTAGTAAAAATGTCCCAAGGCGCTTCACAGAAGCGATTATCAAACAAAATTTGACACCGAGCCACATAAGGAGATATTGGGGGGGATGGCGGAAAGCTTGGACAAAGAGGTAGGTTTTAAGCAGCGACTTAAAGGAGACGAAGAGGTTTAGGGAGGGAATTCCAGAGCTTAGGCCCTAGGCAGCTGAAGACAGACATGACTGCCAATGGTGGAGCAATGAAAATTGGGGATCAACTTAGTGTTTTTAAAAAATATTTTGAGTTGCTGGTTCAGCTTCTTTTCTCTTCCTCCAGCTTTTTTTTGACATTTCAGTTGTCTTCAAACGGTGTAGTACAAACTTGAAATGCTATGTACATAGTGCACAAATCCAGCCTGGAAGGATAAGCTGCGATTAAATTCTATCTAATTATTTTTAATGTCTACAGTATACCTAAGTTCCTAATTAGCATGCGTAGGTATGTATGTTTTTCTTTTCTAGCATATTTTTATTTCTGATTCAATTTTACAAATCTTTTTACAGCAATTCTAGAATCATAGAATAGTACAGCACAGAAAGAGGCCATTCGGCCCATCGAGTCTGCACCGGCTCTTTCGAAGAGCAATCCAGTTAGTCCCACTCCCCCGCTCTTTTCCAATATCCCTGCAAATTTTTCTCCTTCAAAGCATTTATCCAATTCCCTTTTGAAGGCTACTATTGAATCTGTATCCACCACCCTTTCAGGCAGTGCATTCCAAATCCTAACTACTCGTTGCGTAAAAAGGGTTTTCCTCATGTCGCCTCTGGTTCTTTTGCCAATCACCTTAAATCTGTGTCCTCTGGTTATCGACCCTTCAGCCATTGGAAACAGTTTCACTTTATTTACTCTGTCTAAACCGTTTATGATTTTAAACACCTCTATCAAATCTCCCCTTAGCCTTCTCTGCTCCAAGGAGAACAACCCCAGCTTCTCCAGTCGATCCACGTAACTGTAATCCCTCATCCCTGGAACCATTCTAGTAAATCTAGTACCCTCTCCAAAACCTTCACGTCATTCCTAAAGTGTGGTGCCTAGAATTGGACACAATACTCCAGCTGGGGCCGAACTAGTGTTTTATATAGGTTTAGCATAACTTCCTGGCTTTTGTACTCTATGCCTCTATTTATAAAGCCCAGGATCCCATATGCTTTATTAACTGTTGCCTTTACTTCCTGTTTGTATTTTTCTTGTTCTATGAAGGATTCTATATCTGTATAATTTAATAAATCCTTTTGTTTGCTAAACTTTATTGATTTGAATGAAAGAGTTAGACAAGTACAATTTTATTCAGGAATGCAGCGTACTTGCAGTACTGGCGGTGGCAGTGTTTCTGGTCCCGTCGTGTCAATTTTATTTATTATCATCACACCATTTGTTTTCATCTTTCCAGAGCTTGTCTGTTGGCGGTGTGTTAAGTACCAGGCATGGTACATCAGAGGTAGACTTCCTGATCTCGATTGCACTGCCGTGAGGGAATCCAAAAGCAGCGAGGCTGGTACCTCTCATCTGGGGCACTGTTGTACACTAGCTAGGAGATATTTTAAGCTGTTTTGCCAAAGCCTGGGAGCAGAAATGTCCTTTGGTGGCAGGGCATGTGGAGGCCGGGCAGAAGTCACTTTACATTCAGAGACGTTAGATAGAAGCATGCCTGTTGACATAGACTTTCCCCCTCACAAACATTTCATTCTTGAATTTGCATGCTATTATACAGTTTCTTCAAATTAAAACATTTAAGCTCTCTGTGAGTTAACACATCGATGTATTATTTATGTACTATCCATTTTGAATTAAACTAAGGCAGCTTTTGACAAAATATTTATGCCTGTTTTTCTAAAGTCTTACCTTGCCCTGGATGCATTTTTTTCCTTTTTAAATGTCCAACTCGGTTTAAATCAAATGCTCCTGCCCCCTTTTTCGGCTAGCTTCACCGAAAGGCAGGCTCTACCTAATAAACTTATCACTAACTTATTTGAAAAAGCAAAAAAAAAGGCTGCAGATGTAACAAAATCACAGAATGGTGTAAACACTCAGCGGGGCAGGCAGCATCTGTGGAAAGAACAGAGCAGTTAATGTTTCATCAGAACCTGACAGCAGTCCAGATTGATCTGGCTTCTCCACCTTCAGAGTGCAAAGAAGTGCATGAAGTAAGCATTTCAATGTTGGAATAGTCAGTCCCAATTGGCAGTGCTCCAGATTCTATCAAACCTTGTGACATGCACGGCAACTTCCAACCATGTGAAATTCAATCAGACTTCTATCAAAGTAAAAAGATGATTCTGATGCGGTCGACAGCCACAATGGGAAAATATCATGTGCACCAGAAGTTGAGTGCCAATCTGAGGGCATCTACATAATCAGGTGTCACTGCTGCAAGATTTAAACATTTTCTAGACAACGTTCCAGTCATTTGCAAAATGTTCCCAGATCATGTTCTTAACACCTTGTTTCCAAATCCTGGTATTCAGTCTGTGTCACTGCTTTGGCATTTTGAATGAGCTGGAATAAAGATTGCCTTTGCATATTTGCACCAATTATTTCACATTGCCTTGACCTCAGCAGAACATGCCCAAGATTATGAGGCAACATTTTGGATAGTTGCAGGGGCTAGAAATACAGCTGATCCTAGTGAGACTTTACTGTCATACATTGCTGAGTGCCTTTGTTTCCCTCATTGGGTGTTGACTTGTGACCCACTCCAAAGTAAACTTGCCTAACTGACTGGCTGTGCATCCCACTTGCTCCTATGACTGCTGCTATTTATTTTTCAATTTGAGCCTCCTGACTGTTATCTCTAGATGAGCAAACATTATCCTATTGCTATGATTTTTGATCCCTATGCATGAATAGTCAACCTCCAAAATCTTTGAATTACAATCACTTCAGCCGTATCATGCCTTTTGCCCATGCAGAAGAGTTTTGAGATTTTTTTAAAATTCATTCATGGGATGTGGACGTCGCTGGCAAGGCCAGCATTTATTGCCCATCCCTAATTGCCCTTGAGAAGGTGGTGGTGAGCCGCCTTCTTGAACCGCTGCAGTCCGTGTGGTGAAGGTACTCCCACAGTGCTGTTAGGGAGGGAGTTCCAGGATTTTGACCCAGCGACGATGAAGGAACGGCTGATATATTTCCAAGTCAGGATGGTGTGTGACTTGGAGGGGAACTTGGAGGTGGTGGTGTTCCCATGCGCCTGCTGCCCATGTCCTTCTAGGTGGTAGAGGTCGCGGGTTTGGGAGGTGCTGTCGAAGAAGTCTTGCGAGTTGCTGCAGTGCATCTTGTAGATGGGACACACTGCGCCGGTGGTGGAGGGAGTGAATGTTTAAGATCATTGGTGTATAAGTGTGGATGGCAACATCTACATTCTAGGGGACCTAGAAAATTCTGTTTATCTGCAATATATATTTTAATATATTAAGGTGTCAGCCTTGACTCAGTGGTAGCATTCTCACTTGCGTCAGAAGGTTGCATGTTCAATTCTCACTCCAGAGACTTGAGCACATAATCTAGGCTGACATTCCAGTGCAGTACTGAGCGAGAACTGCACAGTTGGAGGTGCTGTCTTTTGGATGAGATTTTAAACCAAGGCCCTATTTGCCCTCTCAGGTGGATGTAAATAGCGCTATTCGAAGAAGTGCAGGGGAGTTCTCCCCAGTGTCCTGGACAATATTTATTCCCCAACCAACATCACTAAAACAGATTATCTGGTCATTATTTCATTTCTGTTTGTGGGACCTTACTGTGTGCAAATTGGCTGCCATGTTTCCCTGTAGTGCAACACTGACTACACTTCAAAAAGTACTTAATTGGCTGTAAAGCGCTTTGGGTTTCTGCAACAGGTGAGCTGAGGCAAGGGTGGAGATGGGTGATGTTACAGAGATGGAAGTAGATGGTCTTGGTGAGGGAGCGGATATGGGGTCGGAAGCTTATCCTGGGTTCAAATAGGACACCAAGGTTGTGAATGGTCTGGTTCAGCCTCAGAGTCCTCTTCACAGCTTGGCAGTGGCAACAGGCCCAATTTGAAGGGCAGGGGGGAAAGTGAGGGGCAGGCCTAGTCTTGACATTGACAGCAGAGAGCTGGCTTGCAGCTTACGTTTTTTGAGATTTGGTGTAATCCTAGACCTTGCAATGATTGAGAGCAAAAGAAAAGACAATTGATGAGGCTGGTTCTGAAAATGATGATCAAACTGTGCACACGTTATTGGGGAGTCAGTAGGAAAGCTGTTAGGTGTAACTGTCTGGAAAAGGTTATGCTAAAAGATCAAGTGGATGGTAAAAAATAATCGGGGATGATGCGATGGGAAAACATCAGGGGCTCTAAAAAGCCCCAAAAATATGTAATGCAGAGGTCAGCAATCTTGAGAATGGAGAAGGCAAGACAAAATAAATCACGTGAAAATGTACACCTTTATCAGAATAAGTTTATATAGTGATCATTCTATCATTCAGAACCACAAAGACTTTATTTAGTGAACAATCAGAAACTGCTTTATTCTTATGAATTCCCTGGAAATTACACCACAGAAACAGGCCATTCGGCCCAACTGGTCTATGCCAGTGTTTATGCTCCATATGAACCTTCTCCACCCTACTTCATCTCATCCTATCAGCACAACCTTCTATTCCTTTCTCCCTCATGTACTTACCTAGCTTCCCCTTAAATATATCTATGCTATTTGCCTCAACTACTTCATGTGGTAGCAAGTTGGATTTATTACTGACGAGCTTATATTTATGACTCCTAGTTTTGATTGGCTACGTCTACCCTATCAAATCCCTCTAATAGGTCATCCTTCAGCCTGCTCTTTTCTAGAGATTCCTGTTCAATTTTTCCTCCCAGTTCTGATATTCTTAGTGCGAACCCTGAAATTAACAGTCCATAAATGTAAGATAGTCACCAATAAATCCAATAGGGAATTCAGGAGAAACTTCTTTACCCAGAGAGCGGTTAAAATGTGGAACTCACAACGCCAGCATTTATTGCCCATCCCTAATTGCCCTTGAGAAGGCAGTGGTGAGCTACTTTCTCGGCAACTGAGTGGCTTGCTAGATAGGATAGGAAGGGATATGTTAGGGGGAATTAAATACGTGGTGTTACGGGGATAGGGTGGGATATGTGTCGGTGCAGGCTCGATGGGGATTCTGTGTGAGGAAAGCAGGGACAGGGTACTGGATTTGGATGATCAGCCATGATCGTATTGAATGGTGGAGCAGGCTCGACGGGCCGAATGGCCTACTCCTGCTCCTAGTTTCTATGTTTCTATTTCAGAGGACAGTTAAGAGTCAACCCCATTGCTGTGGTTTTGGAGTCATATATAGGCCAGAACGGGTAAAGACAGCAGGTTTCCTTCTCTGAAGGAAATTGGTGAACCAGATGGGTTTTTACAACAATCTGATAGTTTCATAGTCACCATTACTGATACTAGCTCTTCATTCCAGAGTTATTTAATTAACTGAATTTAAATTCCCCAGCTGCCTTGATGGGATTTGAACTGATGCTCTATGCAGATTGTTAGTCCAGGAATTCTGGATTATGAGTCCAGTAACATAACCACTATGCCAGTGTTCCCATGCAGTTAGGTGGAAGCTAGATAAACACATGAAAGGGAAAGGATTAGACGGTTATGCTGATAGAGTTAGAGGAAGAGGGGTGGGAGGAGGCACATGTGGAGCACAGACCATTTGGGCCAAATTACCTGTTTCTGTGCTGTACGTTCGATGTTAAGGATCGGTTATCAGAAGGACACGTCCTGGATCATAGCAGACGAAATCCGCCTATGGGAAAATGGTTCTGTTAAAACACTCTTGTCCTGGCCAATATTTATCCCTCAATCAACATCACTTAAACAGATTATCTGGTCATTATCACATTGCTGTTTGTGGGTGCTTGCAAATTGGCTGCCACGTTTCCTACAATAACATAGTGACTACACTTCAAAAGTACTTCATTGGCTGTAAAGCACTTTGGGACATCCTGAGGTCATGAAAGGCGCTATATAAATGCAAATCTTTCTTTTTTTAAATGCCTTGTCCTATGACTGGCACTGGGAAGGGGCAATACTTTTACGTAATGGTAGATAGAGTTTTGGCACTTGGCTACCTGCAGGATTGACCACAAGTTATAATCTTGCCTTTATTGAATAGGACTCCAGGCCACTTCATTGAGAAGAATGGTGAAACTTCTGATGCGTTTCAAATCAAATTGATTTTAAAACTGGACAAAGTGTGTAGGGAGGGGGCGGAGAGAGAATAACTTCACAAAAGCCTATTGGTTCTGAGCAATCTGGTCATTATCACATTGCTGTTTGTGGGAGCTTGCTGTGCGCAAATTGGCTGCCACGTTTCCTACATTACAACAGTGACTACACTTCAAAAAGTACTTCATTGGCTGTAAAGCGCTTTGGGACGTCCGGTGGGCGTGAAAGGCGCTATAGAAATGCAAGTCTTTCTTTTCATTTCTGAGCAATTGAAAAAGTAACTACTACAGATCTGGAAAATATTAATTTTAATAGAATAACAACAACTTGCATTGTTTTTTTTTCTGTTTACATCTATAATTTGTATTGCTCCACATTATACAGCATAGTAACTTTTTATTGGAGGGGGGGAAAGCATGTTTAGTTAAAACCCTTGCTTTCCTAAGTGGTGGGGCGCCGGCAGCATCTTTGCACGGTGTCCAATTGAGCTGTGTGGAGTTTGCAAGAGGACAAGCGGCCGCAACCTCTGGGAGTGTGAGCGCGAGTGCCCGGTCAAGCTAACGTGATAGCGGAAGCGGCGCATGGGGCTGACTGACGTCGGCCTCAGCCAATCAGCAGCCCGCGGTCCCCGGCCGAGCACCAATCGGCGGCGGCGGCGGCCGAGGTGGGCGGGACCTGCGCGGAGGTGAAGTTTGGTTGCAGGGTGACTCGGTTGCTAAGTTGCTCTGGCCCTGAGCTGACTCCGCGGGAGGAGGTTGCTGTGTCAGCAGTCATAGCGGTTTAAAAGGCGACGTGAAGGACAAGCATCGATGTAACCTGCAGGAGTGGGTGGGGGATTTTTGTTTGTTTGTTATTGTTGTGTTGCACTGTATCGTTTCTGATATAAACAATTATAATGTTACTTTAGGCCGAGGCTCTTTGCTACAAGTTGCCAACACAGGCCCGGACTGGTTACTTTGAGCTCCAGTTGTTGCCTTGAAGTCACTCCCATCGTGTTGGGGCAAGACCGGTAAGGTGGCCAAGATATGATACTTTGTAAATAAAGGATAAAGGCACGATGCATTAAGTGAATGTTAACAGCCTAGTTAACCCTTTTCTGCCATCATTAGATTTACGAGAATGGTTCCAGGGATGAGGGACTTCGGTTATGTGGATAGACTGGAGGAGCTGGGTTTGTTCTCCTTGGAGCAGAGAAGGTTGAGAGGAGATTTGATAGAGGTGTTCTAAAATCATAAGGGGTCTGGCCAGAGTAGACGGAGATAAACTGTTCCCATTGGCGGAAGGGTCGAGAACCAGAGGACACAGATTTAAGGTGATTGGCAGAAGAACCAAAGGCAACATGAGGAAAAACTCTTTTACGCAGCGAGTGGTTAGGATTGGGAATGCGCTGCCTGAAAGGGTGATGGTGGCAGACTCAATCGTGGCTTTCAAAAGGGAATTGGATAAGTACCTGAAGGAAAACAATTTGCAGGGCTGTGGGGAAGGGGTGGGGGAGTAGGTCTAGCTGAAGTGCTCTTGCAGAGAGCCGGCACGGGCTCGACGGGCTGAATGGCCTCCTTCTGTGCAGTAGCCATTCAGTGATTCTATCATGGGACTTGGGTGGGATCTCTATTTCTTTCTCTCTGTCTCTGTCTGTGTCTCTCTCTCTCTCTCTCCCTCTCTCCCATGCTCTTGTGGTTGAACCCCAAATATTTGAAGCACTGCATAGATGATTAAATCTCTAGTTAATCTCTAAAGGTTTTCCTGTCGAGGGATTAAATAGTGGAGCATGCTTGTGACTGTTACCAGTGTTGCCTATGGTAACGTTAGACTCAATCAAGAAGGAAATGGCCTTGGTTCATTTGCAGCCAAATAAAACCTAGAAAAATCTGTGTTACTGCCAAGATAGTTTACGGGTTTTATAGCTGGGTTATTTTTAAATTGGAGTTGGCTAGTTTTAAGGTGAATGAGAATTGTTGTAGAGGAATTACAGTCAAAGTTTGGATGTACTCAATAGATTCTCCTCTTCTGTTAAGTAAAACTGACAGCTGTTTTTTTTTTAATACCTTGTTCACTGTCTGGTACATTGCATCTATTTAAAATAGTACTTGCCGGAATTCTGACAATCAGTAAACCTAACTTCACATAGATTTATTACAGCGAGAATGTCAGTTTGTCTTTTAATTGCCACCCTGCAGTTAATAAAAACGTGATGGGATCCAGGGCACTCGGCAAATCCTGATCTGAAATCACCATTTTATGGTTTACAGTCAGTATCGTTCGTCCCTGGCCAGACTTGTGCATGGACAAAACATCTTGGAAATGGGTCAAGGCTGACGCGGGCCCTTGCTGTAATGGCTCCCATTCACATCCATACCGTCTGTTACAGAGTGAACTTTAGGATGCTCCTTCACTAGTTCAAGAAAACACTTAAGTAGCCTCAATGTCTAGAATGTACATTGCTGTGATTTGATTATAATTTTCTCACAGGTCACAGCACTTGACAGGGACTTAATTCTGCTATCCCACTTGTAAGATGATTTAGTTCCCCCTTAAAGTTTAAAAGAAAAACCTGAATTTGTGAGCTATGTAGAGGATAGTGGCCAACTGAAATTGAATTAGAAGGCAGTAAACCAATTGAGGGATTCATGTTGGATCATAAACAAATTAGCCTGCATTACAACAGTGACTGTATTTCATAAAGTGCTTCATTTGCTGTGTAGAACTTTGGGATGTCCTGAGCATGGGGAAAAAACACTTTATAAATGCAAGCTCTTAATTTTTTTTTGTGTTTGACCTGCTACCTTCTGTTTAGCTTTTCTGTGAGCATGACTAAAAATATTCCTGGTACATAATCCCTTACCAGCTATGGAAGCATAAAAACTTACAGATGTAGTATGTTTCTATTGAATCGCTTCAAAAGGATGCATAATCAAGAGTCTATAGAGGCTATTTGTCTGGTGAGGTTCCTACATTGCCATTAATGGGCTGTCCATATTTAGCGAGGCACTTTCCCCACACGGAGAAAAGGAAAATCTGTTGTCGAATCATCTCCAGCAACTTTTTTAAAATTCGTTCATGGGATGTGGGCGTCGCTGGCAAGGCCAGCATTTATTGCCCATCCCTAGTTGCCCTTGAGAAGGTGGTGGTGAGCTGCCGCCTTAAACCGCTGCAGTCCGTGTGGTGAAGGTGCTCCCACAGCGCTGTTAGGGAGGGAGTTCCAGGATTTTGACCCAGCGGCGATGAAGGATCGGCGATATACTTCCAAGTCAGGATGGTGTGTGACTTGGAGGGGAACTTGGAGGTGGTGGTGTTCCCATGCGCCTGCTGCCCTTGTCCTTCTAGGTGGAAGAGGTCGCGGGTTTGGGAGGTGCTGCCGAAGAAGCCTTGGCGAGTTGCTGCAGTGCATCTTGTAGATGGTACACACTGCAGCCACGGTACGCCGGTGATGGAGGGAGTGAATGTTTAAGGTGGTGGATGGGGTGCCAATTAAGCGGGCTGCTTTGTCCTGGATGGTGTCGAGCTTCTTGAGTGTTGTTGGAGCTGCACTCATAAAACTTGTACATAAACCCTTCACAGCTGGGTGACGGTGACAAAGGCATAAGCTTGTGATCCAGCAGCTTTTTCGTGGCATTGCACTGGTGGAGAAGAAATAGCATAAAAAGGGAAACTGTAACTTAAATCGAAGGTGCTAAAACATGGCTACATTCTGGACACTCATGAAACGAAGTAAAAGTACCTCGGAGATACCTTGTTGAATCGGAGCGTGGTGCATCTCCTGGTGAAAGTTGATTGCTTTTTAAATATAATTTCTAAATTTTGGATACTCCTGACTTAGAGTTGAATAAAGGACTTGTATTTACATTGCACCTTTCACCACCTCAGGATGTCCCAAAGCATTTCACATGAATGAAGTACTTTTGAAGTGCAGTCAAATTTTGTTTGATAACATTCCTGCGAAGAGCCTTGGGATGTTTTACTACGTTAAAGGCGCTATATAAATCCAAGTTGTTGTTGTTATAATGAGGGAAACATGGCCGCCAATTTGCAAACAGCAATGAGATAAATGACCAGATAATCTGTTTTAGTGGTGTTGATGAAGGATAAATGTTGGCCAGGACACCTGGAGAACTCCCCTGCTCTTCATTTAATAGTGCCGTGGTGTTTTTTCTTCCACCTGAGAGGGCAGATGGGGGTTCTCGGTTGAACATCTCATCCGAAAGACAGCACCTCCACTAGTGCAGTACAGGAAACTCTTTATTAACCGGCACCGACGGGACCGGCGTGGTGCCGGTTAATCAAAAAGTCCGGATAACGGAGAGTTATATCTCCCAACGTACGAGAGCCCCGTAGACATTGACATGCGCCTGCATTCGGAGCTCCGTCTCCCCGGGGACCGCCAGCTGACCATCTGTCGTGTCCGCTGCCTACCCGGGCTGCACATTCCCCTCCCAATCTACATGCTCCGATACAAGGCAAACGCCTCAGGGTTTTTTTTTAAAGTTAATTTTAAACGAGAGATGAAGGAAAACCCCGGTTACCTACTCAAGAATTTTGCCGGTTAAGAGAGATTTCCGGATATTTGGGTGCCGGTTAATAAGAGTTTCCTGTACTTCCTCAGCACTGCCTTGGGAGTGTCCGCCTACATTATGTGCTTAAATGCTGGAGCGGGACCTGAATCCGTGATCCTCTGGCTCGGAGGAAAGTAGTTACCACTGCGCCGAGACTGACCAAGTTTTTTCCAGAATTTTCTTGTCGGGAATTCTGTCGCCTTGGCATTACCTTCTGTAGCTTTTAGTAGATTTCAATGTTTTTCTGTCGTTATTGTCTATTTTGAAGAATTATCTTTACATTCTACAAAGCTTCATGGTGTTAATGGGATACTGGCATATGAATGATTAATTGAAAAAATTGAAGTTCCTTCTGGCAGTTTAAGAAAGATATTAACCAATTTATTTTAAACGGGTTAATAGCCCTGTTAAAATAGTGAAGGAAGAAATTTCATATGAATGCATTGAGTATTTGCACATTATTATCCCATTGTGTCATTTTAAAGCCCTTGCATCCTTTTGAAGAGGTTCTATAGAAATAAAAGAAAGACTTGCATTTATATAGCGCCTTTCACGACCATCGGACGTCCCAAAGCGCTTTACAGCCAAGGAAGTACTTTTTTTTGTAAGTGTAGTCGCTGTTGTAATGCAGGAAACGCAGCAGCCAATTTGCGCACAGCAAGCTCCCACAAACGGCAATGTGATGATGACCAGATAACCTGTTTTAGTGATGTAGATTGAGGCATAAATATTGGCCAGGACACCGGGGATAACTTCTTTGAAATAGTGCCATGGAATCTTTTACATCCACCTGAGAGAGCAGATGGGGCCTCTGGTTTAACGTCTCATCCGAAAGACGGCACCTCCGACAGTGCCGCACTCCCTCAGCACTGCAGTGGAGTGTCAGCCTAGATTTTGTGCTCAAGTCTCTGGAGTGGGACTTGAACCCACAACCTTCTGACTCAGAGACGAGAGTGCTGCCCACTGAGCCACGGCTGACACAGAAACATACTACATCTGTAAACTTTTATGTTTGTATAGCCGGTAAATGATTATGTATTCGGATTATTTTTAGTAAAATATTTTAGAGATAACTTTGCTTTGTCTTTTCTTTCAACATTTCCTATAATGTATCCCACCCAAAGTACAATGAATTACCGTAACACTGTATGTAAGGTTTATTAGTAAGAGCAGTGGTATTTTATACTTAAAGATTCCAAAGTTTGAGTGTAAATTTGTGTACCTTTATCGCTTTCATATGCTCACGACTGTAAAGGAAAATATCCAGGCTTCAATTTGTCAAAAATTCATTTATTCAACTCAAAAACATTGTTTTCAACATATTCTAAAGATATAGAGGATAAAATGAGACCGGAAAAGGAGGCTTATGTCAATTATAAGGTTCATAATAAAGTAGAGAACCAAGTGAATATAGAAAGTAGTGAGGAGATCTTAAAAAAAGGACTGCGGGGCAGAGAGAGAGTATGAGAATAGTTTAGCAGCTAACATAAAAGGGAACCGAAAAGTCTTTTATAAACACATAAATAGTAAAAGGGTAGTCAAAGGAAGGGTGGGGCCGATCAGGGACTAAAAAGATCATCTTCTGGAGGCAGAGGGCATGGCTGAGGTACTAAATGAGTACTTTGCATCTATCTTCACTGGAGAAGAGGATGCTGCCAGTGTACCAGTAAAGGAGGAGGCAGTAGTGATATTGGATAGGCTAAAAATAGATAAAGAGTACATTATCTCCAAGGTAGTGAGGATTAAAAAGCCAGATGTAAGAAGTTATTTGAAAGGATTCTGCAGCAATGTTTTAGTCTATGAAAAGGCCTGGGGTTGAAAGATTCAATTTGCAAAAGAAGCAAAATTCCAAGTTGCTGGATTAAAAGTAATTAGAATTCTTTCTTAAATCTATCATCCCAGTGCTTGGTGCCAGGTAATGGGTAGCAACCTGCGAATAAGAAAGTGAGTTCAGAGTGAATTTTTACTGCATGTTATTGTGCTTTCTAAATTAAAGCTACATTTCTCCAGTTATTTTTGTTGAAATTGATGTTGCCAAATTCCCAGTTAAACCTCACCAGAGCAAGTTAAAAGCCATTTGGTTGGTAAGCAGTTAAACTAGAAAGTTTATTAAATTGGATTTGGCACCAATGTTCCCTATAAGCTGAGCTTTGTTCTGTGCGGCCTGTTTCCTTTGGTGCGCGGTCCCTTTAAATTTCTGCGCATGTGCGGCATTTACGAAGGAGAAGCCGGTGAGCGGCCTGCGCGGGAGCTTTCCCATTCCCATGGCTGCGCAGCTTAGAGGGAACATTGTTTGGCACAATTGGCTATTTTTGTGCCTTTGTTCACATTGTCAGAGATGACATTATGCTCGGCTCCAGAGATTGGCCATCGACTCCAGATGAACAGTAAAGGCGACAAATTAATTTTATTCATTTGGGTGGGATGAAGTGGCTAGGGTGGAACCTAAGTGATAACAAAAGGTTGTTGAATTTTAAAAATGATGGCTTTTCAGCAGAATGTTAGCATTCTTTCAGTAAAAAGGTGCTTTTTCTCCCCAGTCCTTTGTGTTACTTGTATGCGTATTGTAACCTTCTTGGATGAGAGGGCGATGATGAGGGCAGTCATTTTTATTTTCACTCTGCAGTCACCTGATGGGGGTGAGCAGTCATTGTTGAATATTAAACCTCCTTTCCTTTGTCTGGAGCATGCGGACTGGCAGCGTGCAGTGTGTCGGGGTGAAGTGCTAGTGCTGGCCAGAGAGAGAGAGGGATGGTGAAGGGGCCCTTTGTGTTTGCTGTATTTTCAGCACGCCAAGAAACAGAATAAAAGCAGTTTGAAAGTAGTTCACACAATTAAAGAGCTGAAAATGCAATCTTCAATGTACCATGTTTTGTTCTACGTGGAAAGTAGTCTGTATTCCGGATACAAGAACTCCAAGGTGAGCTCTAAACCTTGCAGATTTTCAAACAGTGCTAGCTGGAGACCATCAAAATCCTGTGTGTTGTGCCAAGGATCTTTGTTTTGGCTGTTTCACACAGAAGAGAATTAGCCAAACTATTTTTGGGGGGAGATAACACAAACTGTGACGTCTACTTTGACTTTTGCTCTGAGCCGGCACTTTCAACCAAAGCTGCAGCAAGACTTGTTTTGGGTAACGGCAGCTTAAACCCTGTGAATGTCTTTTGTCCATCAGATTCAGCTCGCCTTGAGGTTGCGATTGCCGATTAATGTCTTCGTGAACTTGGCAGATCCTCAGCTGTTGCCAGAAATCTGTTGCTTTTAAAAGGTTGATTACTTTTTAATTTAATTTTCATTTAGGTCTGTTTTACCCTCTGAATTCCTACAATTATAATATTGTTTTTGGTATAGTGTTTCTGACCGATCGCGGCTGGCACCCCGCATGAAGAAGCGGAACGGGGCAGGTGCTGGCTGGCGGCCCCCCAAAAAATGGCCGCTCGGCACCTGCCCTTTAATTTGCGCCGCTGCGGCCGCAAAAACGACACCCTCACCCTGTCGGACATATCGTGCGGCGGTGGGTCAGGGGGCGTGACCGAAGTTTGCGAGCAGGGCGCTGCGCATGGCGATGACTTCTTCACCGGAGGCGCAGCGCTGCGAGGCGCTACCGGCTACTCCCGCCGCTAACCTCCCGCTGAATTTCGCGGGAGGCCTTAGCGTTGCCACGCCCAGGCACTAACGGGAGACACAAAGCAACCCAATTTTTCCCCAAAGTCTTCTATTTACATCGTGCTTTATCATGTGTCCTCAAAAATGTCTCAAAGTTGTTCACGTAGAATAAATTAATAAGTTACTTTCAAATCCAGTGACTTGCGATCTAGGAAATATGGCCGCTATTTTGTGCACAATAAGATCCCACAAACACCAATGAAATGAATGACTATGCTGTTGATTTGAGGTTGAAATGTTGGTTAGGACACCAGGTGAACTCTGTAATTCTCTCTGAATATTGTCATTGGATCTGTAATGTCCATTGGAACAGGTAAATAGCACCTTTGTTTAATTTCTCACCTGAAGGACAGCACTTCTGACAGCTTTTATTTATTTGTTCAGGGGATGTGGGCGTTGCTGGCAAGGCCAGCATTTATTGCCCATCCCTAATTGCCCTTGAGAAGGTGGTGGTGAGCTGTCTTCTTGAACCACTGCAGTCTGTGTAGTGAAGATACTCCCAATAGTGCTGTTAGGGAGGGAGTTCCAGGATTTTGATCCAGTGACTATGAGGATGGTGTGTGACTTGGAGGGGAATTTGGAGATGGTGGTGTTCCCATGCGCCTGCCGCCCTTGTCCTTCTAGGTGGTAGAGGTCACGGGTTTGGGAGGTGCTGTCGAAGACGCCTTGGCGAGTTGCTGCAGTGCATCTTGTAGATGGTACACACTGCAGCCACGGTGCACCGGTGGTGGAGGGAGTGAATGTTTAAGGTGGTGGATGAGGTGCCAATCAAGCGGGCTGCTTTGTCCTGGATGGTGTCAAGCTTCTTGAGTGTTGTTGGAGCTGCACTCATCCAGGCAAGTGGAGGGTATTCCATCACACTCCTTACTTGTGCCTTATAGATGGTGGAAAGGCTTTGGGGAGTCAGGAGGTGAGCCACTGACTTGCTCTTGTAGCCACAGTATTTATGTGGTTGGTCCAGTTAAATTTCTGGTCAATGGTGACTCCCAGGATGGTGATGGTAATCCTGTTGAATGTCAAGGGGCAGTGGTTAGACTCTCTCTTGTTGGAGATAATCATTGCCAGGCGCACTGCACTGGAATGCCAGCCTGGATTATAAGATCAATTCTTGGAATGGGCTTTTCACCCACAGACTTCTAACTCCGAGGCAAGAATACTACCACGTGAGCCAAGCTGACCTGTTTAGACCAGAAAGGTCCCGGATATCGTGCTTGGCCTGTGTTGTATGGCGCAAATTTTACTTGTCACTTATCAGCCCAAGCCTGAATGTTGTCCAGGTGTTGCTGCATGCGGGCAGGGACTGCTTCATTATCTGAGGAGTTGCAAACGTAACTGAGCACTATGCAATCATCAGCGAACATCCCCACTTCTGACCCTATGACTGAAGGAAGGTCACTGATGAAGCAGCTGAAGATGGTTGGGCCGAGAACACTGCCCCGAGGAACTCCTGCAGCGATGTCCTGGGGCTGAGATGATTGACCTCCAACAACCAAAACCATTTTTCTTTGTGCTAGGTATGACTCCAGCCAGTGGAGAGTTTTCCCCTTGATTCCCATTGACTTCAATTTTACTAGGGCTCCTTGATGCCATACTCGGTCAAATGCTACCTTGATGTCAAGGGCAGTCACTCTCGCCTCCCCTCTAGAATTCAGCTTTTTTTTTTGTCCATGTTTGGACCAAGGCTGTAATGAGGTCTGGAGCTGAGTGGTCCTGGCTGAGCATCAGTGAGCAGGTTATTGGTGAGTAAGTGCAGCACTTCTTCAGCACTGCACTGGAATGCCAGCCTGGATTATAAGGTTAATTCTTGGAATGGGCTTTTCACCCACAGACTTCTAACTCCGAGGCAAGAATACTACTATGTGAGCCAAGCTGACATGTTTAGACTAGAAAGGTCCCGGATATAGTGCTTGGCTTGTGTTGTTAACTGTTCTCAGCTGCTGTTACTAAACCTGTTTGTTAGCTCTGTTGCTCACTGATGTTTTCTAGCACACGCTGCAACAAAATCCTCACTCAGCAAGTTAGTCAATGCATTGACCAGTTTAACTAGTAAAATATTCATTATATTTAAAAGCTAGAAGAGGACTTGAGAGTGCATGTGTTAACTTGCTTATTGTGAAAACTACAACAGGATTTCATTATTTTAAACTGGACTCAAAAGGCAAATATTTACGTCTCATTTTCTAATTTAATTCCAGGTTGCTTTTTAATGTGCGTTCACGATGAATACTTCACGAAGCAGTTCTTCGTTCCTGGGTGATGGATTTGATCTTAGCTTGACTGGCTCTCAGTTATCCATGTCCAAACGCCCCAGCAGTGCTTCACCTGCTAAACAGCTAGCACGCTCCACCTCTGTCATCTCTGAGAACAAGGCCAAGAGGAACACTTTGGTAAATAATGCATATGGAACCTGAGATGTAACTTAATGCAACTTTTTAGTACCACCAAGTTTTTTTTTAATGCCCCTTCCTGTCATAAAGAAAGATTTGCATTTACACAGCACCTTTCACGACCTCAGGACTTCCCAAAGTGCTTTACAGCCAATGAAGTACTTTTTGAAGTGTAGTCACTGTTGTAATGTAGGAAACGCGGCAGCCAATTTGCGCACAGCAAGCTCCCACAAACAGCAATGTGATAATGACCAGATAATCTGTTTTAGTGATGTTGATTGAGGGATAAATATTGACCAGGACACCGGGGATAACTCCCCTGCTCTTCTTCAAAATAGTGCCATGGGATCTTTTACGTCCACCTGAGCGAGCAGACGGGACCTCAGTTTAACGTCTCATCCGAAAGCCGGCACCTCCGACAGAGCAGCACTCCCTCAGTACTGCACTGAAGTGTCAGCCTAGATTTTTGTGCTCAAGTCTGAATGTAATGATTCCTGGTGAGGTACACGTAGTCACGCCAGCAGCCTTCTGGTATCGCACCCAAATTGCCATTTTGCAGGCAATTTAAGCTTAACTTTAATTGTGGAGTGAATCACAGCTAAGTCGCCTATTACCCTCACCTGACAACCACACATGTGGGGATACTGGCTAGCAATTAGAAGCATGAATCTTGGATGATGTCTCCCCTCCCCCCTCCTTTCCCTTGTCCAGAGAACACTATCCAGCTAATGAGCAAAACTAGGGATTGAACCTGGGACATTTCTGGTCTTTTTACCTCCGTGTTCTAGGTGATGCACTTACCAATGGGAGCCTTGGGGATATGTACAGTTTAATGGTACATAAATGCACTTGAATTGATCATCTGTGACTGTTCACCAAGCTGAATCTTCTAATGCCTGGTATGTTCAATAAACAGTAAGGGTTGGATACAGTTAGTACTATTTTTTTCATTCACGGGATGTGGGCAAGGCCAGACTGGGTAAGGACGGCAGATTTTCTTCCCTAAAGGACATTAGTGAACCAGATGGGTTTTTGCGACAATCCGATAGTTTCATGGTCACTAATACTGATAACCAGCTTTTTATTCCAGATTTATTTGAATTTAAATTCCTGTGGTGGGAATTGAGCCCCTGGATTACTAGTCCAGTAACATAACCACTATGCTACCGTACCCCTACTACTGCCTCTGTCAGATTGATTTTGATGGTTGTCACTGGCTACCTCACTGCTGACCGTACTCTTCCTCTCCCCCTACCCAAGATCAGCAATACAACTCAAATTGGGAAAGTGCAAAATTTGTAAAGTCACAAATGTGCTATTGCACTTCAGAAGTGTTTACACAAGTAGGGAAAAAAATATCCCAGGAAAAGCTCTTGGTTTCCTGAGTGTGACTGGGAAGTTGTATTGGGTGTGTGTAAATGCATACATGTGAGAGAAGCAGAGGGAATGAGAAATGTCACATGTTGAAGTCATGCCATGGTTGTTTGCCTCTCTGCAGGGCGATGCTGGGCTTGGAAACCTCTCTGGCAGTAGTTCCCGTGCCATTAACAATTTACGAAGGTCAAACAGTACCACGCAAGTCAACCAGCAAGCCAGTGCCACATTAAGGTAACGTAGTTAATTTACGTGACCAGAAAACCGAAGCAGATCCGTGTTTAAGTGAAATTTAATCTGCTGCGTAAATATGAAGGCAATCTTGCAAATGAATTCACAAAAGAATTTGTCTTCGTTTTCACAGAGGAGGCCAGTACTGTGGTTGCAGAACCAGCAGAGGTGGGTGTGGAACAGTTAGCGAAGGTTGCAATTCAAAGAGAAATGATACGAAAGCAGTTACTCAAAACTTAAGGTAGACAAATCAATTGGATGTGATGGTTTACATCCGAGGATCCTGAGGAGAGTTAGGAAAGAAATAGCTGAGGCTCTGACTATAATTTTCCAAAATTCTGTGGAAAGGCAAATTGTGCCAGAGAACTGGAGGGTAGCAAAAGTGACTGCCCTTTTTTTAGAAAAAAAAGAGACAAGGATAAACCAGGAAATTATAGGCCAGTCAGTCTCGCATCCATTGTTGGTTAACTACTGGAGTTTATAATCCAGGATGAAATTGGTAAATGTTAGTTAAACATTCAAGGCCATTCAATACAAATCTCTGAATAGCAAGTCATACTTGGTCAACATATTGAATTCTTGGAAGAAATAAGAGAGGTTAGGTTACGGAAATGCGGTGGATGTAGTTTATGTGGATTTTCAAAAAAGCATAGAGACCTATGGCAAAGATAGCGACATATGAAACTAAAAGGAATGTGCTCACAGGGATAGAGAGATGGTTACAAGGCAGAAAGCAAAATGTGGGGGTAACGGGAAGTTTCTCTGACTGGAAAGATGTGGTGAGATGTGTTCCATAGGGTATTGCATTGAGGCCACTCTTATCTACGATATATACATAAATGTCTTGGACTTCGGGATTGAGGGAACAATACTGGAATTTGCTGTTGGCATCAAATTAGGGGATATGGCAAATTATGAAAGATTGCAGAAAGACATAAAATGGACAGATAGCTAACAGACACAGTTCAAAACATGGAAAAATGTGAAACAATATATTTTGGAAGTAAGAAAGTGGAAATACCTTAAATGGTCAGATTTTAAATGAGGTCGAGGAGCAGAGAGACCTTGGGGTGTAGATACACAGATAAAGGTGGATTTTTTTATTTATTCAGAACAGTGGCAAATGGAATTAAATCCGGAGAAGTGTGAGGTAATGCATTTGGGGAGGGCTAACAAGGCAAGGGAATACACATTAAATGGTAGGACACTGAGAAGTGTAGAGGAACAAAGGGATCTTGGCGTGCAGGTCCACAGATCCCTGAAGGTAGCAGGCCAAGTAGATAAGGTGGTCAAGAAGGCATATGGAATACTTGCCTTTATTAGCCGAGGCATAGAATACAAGAGCAGGGAGGTTATGCTTCAACTGCATAAAACACTAGTTAGGCCTCAGCTAGAGTACTGCGTGCAGTTCTGGTCACCACATTACAGGAAAGATGTGATTGCACTAGAGAGGGTACAGAGGAGATTTACAAGGATGTTGCCTGGACTGGAGAATTTTAGTTACGAGGAAAGATTGGATAGGCTGGGTTTGTTTTCTTTGGAACAGAGGAGGCTGAGTGGAGACCTTATTGAGGTGTATTAAAATTTTGAGGGGCCTAGATAAAGTGGATAGAAAGGACCTATTTCCCTTAGCAGAGGGGTCAATAACCAGGGGCATAGATTTAAAGTAATTGGTAGGAGGTTTAGGGGGGATTTGAGGGGAAATTTCTTCACCCAGAGGGTGGTTGGGGTCTGGGAACTCACTACCTGAAAGGGTGGTAGAGGCATTTAAAAAGTGCTTGGATGTGCACTTGAAGTGCCGTAACCTACAGGGCTACGGACCAAGAGCTGGAAAGTGGGATTAGGCTGGATAGCTCTTTGTCGGCCGGCGCGGACACGATGGGCCGAAATGGCCTCCTTCCGTGCTGTAAATTTCTATGATTCTAATAACTATGCCAAAACACTGAGCAATATTTTGATTAGTAGGTCAGCATTAAATGTCCCAATATCATTTCCCAACTTTACATGAGTTTCTGAAAGAGGGAAGCATATACACAACCCCCTTTCATCACTCTTCCCCTACTGTTTATAGTGGAGGCATTGAAAGTGAAGGCAGCAGCTGCAGTGATGCTCCCAGCCTGATGGGTTGGGGCCTGCCTCCTGCCAGCCCCACATTGATTTTATTTGTGCTTACTGGAACTTGGCCAGCAATGGGAGATGTTTGAGGGATAACAATAATGTACGTGCTGCCCGTGTGTGGGTGTATATGTTCTAAATGGAGCAAAAGGTAGAGGTGGGTAGGAAATTTGAGCTTTTATAATTCCAACAGGGACATCAAAAAACAGGTTCTATGCCAACGGCTACAGAAGAAGTGCAAAGGGAGGAATAAATGATAAAATCAAGAATAAAAAGTTAAATCTGAACCTTTTGTCAGTCTTGCAAGTGATGCTACTTTTAAAGACAGCCAAGGTGAGATTTTGTTGACTGTCTGCAAGAAGTCCCTTTACTGAGGCAAGGCTAGCAGGGTCTGAGATTATTCTTGCTTTGTCAGAACTTCCTCCTCCCTCCCTCTCACCTGGGCTCTGAAGATGTCATTAAAGCTCTGACTGGATTAAATTTATCCCAAGAGACATGCATGTATTCCCTCAAGTTATTGTTACTGTGATTTAGTGTTTAAACACTTGTTGAAACAGCAGCTGATTCCTGATCTTGTCTCTTCACTCGCCCTGCTCCTAAAAAGAAAACCCTCCATTCCCAGCCCCTGCACTGGCCCTAAAAATTGTCTGGCCAGTGAAAAGCTGATAGTTACAGCTGCTTTGGTCACATGGGAAGGGAGAGGCACTGTAGTGCCATGGGACATAAACTACTAATGGATTGTAATGGTAGTCTTGCGCAGTCCCGATTTTTATCACTCCACCATTGGTGGCCGTGCTTTCAGCTGCCTGGGCCCTAAGCTCTGGAACTCCCTCCCTAAACCTTTCTGCCTCTCTTTCCTCATTTAAGACACTCCTTAAAACCTACCTCTTTTCACCTGTCCAAATATCTCCTTATGTGGCTCGGTGTCAAATTTTGTTTTGTAACACTCCTGTGAAGTGCCTTGGGAAGTTTTACTATGTTAAAGGTGCTGTATAAATGCAAGTTGTTGTTGTTGTTGTGTGATGACGTCAGAGGATGATCACTGCAAATAATTCCTTTATTAGAGATTGAGGGAAATGAGACAGATGTATAGGAATTCAGTGTGAACAGTGGACTTCAGTTACTGCCATGCTAACCAAACGGAGTTAAGTAAGTGGTGTGTGTACGTATTGCAAAATAAATTAATTTGTTCCCCAGTCTGTACTGATCAAGTTCTATCTGGATACTTTTGAATGGGACATGCCAATGACCCATAGTTTTTCATACTCATTTTCACCCACAACCTTCCTCCAGCCAGTTTCTTCTGTGTGACGTCAGTAAAGTTCACTGCACGCCAGTAGTTCTAAAGTGGAACCTCAATTATCCACAGTCCCACATTGTTAATTATCTATCTGAATTGTTGTAAGGGTCAGGAGACCAGCTGGAGTCGGGGCTTCCAGATTTTTGAGGATAATTTTAGTTTAAAATAAAACTGAGATGAAGTTCATTTCGAGCACATGTTGAAAGGTGATTTGCAGACTCTCGATATTCTGCCCATTTCCATTCGACACAGAGTAACAGCTATCCAGTGACATCTTGGATGCGATGATAAATATTAGTAATCTGTGTGCTTGAAATTGTTGGTATGGGAGTTTTTTGAATTTACAGTAATCCTAATCTCTTCTGAATTATGAAGGGGTGCTTTTTAACTGACTGAAATAGGATGTTAAATAGTGACCTTTATCTGCAGCAGTTTGGGAAAAAAAGGAAAATGCTGGGAATGCGCACAGGTCAGTTAGCATCTAAAAAAGAGAGCTCAACATTTGGGAGTCTATGTATGAGAAAAATAATAAAGGAAAAGCAGCAAATGCTGGCAATCTTAAATAAAAAAAATAAAAAAATGCTGGAAATACACAGCAGGTCAGTCAGCATCTGTAAACAGAAAGGCCCGGTTCTGATGTTTTGGGTGTGTACCCTTCATCAGAAAGGAAGATTGGAAGATATTAGTAAGGTTGGAAAACCAGTCTAGAGATAAAAGGGGGAAAAGAAATTAACAGATGCACCAGTCACAGAGAGGGAGTTAATGGGTTAAATGACCTGCAAGCTCTTTAATAGAAGAATGTAGTTGATCTAAAACATCAGTGAAATGATGCAAAGCTATCCAAAGGACCTAAAGAATGTGAAAATACTCAGAATGGAAAAGGCATGAGCGTGAGAAAAGAAAGTAAGGTAAACAAAACACACATCAAATGTAGCAGATCTAACCGACCGTGCAACTAAAACACGGTTGATGTAAGAAGAGAAAATGCAAACATGTTCATGGCTTTCAAAAGAGAATTGGATAAAAAATTGCAGGGCTATGGGGAAAGGGCGGGGGAGTGGGACTAGCTGAAGCTAGTGGGACAGGCTCAACGGGCCGAATGGCCTCCTTTTGTGCTGTAACCATTCTATGATTTAATGTGACGGGCTGACACTTCCACCAGTGCTGTGATCCTAAATGTTAATCTGTCTCCCCTCCCCTTAGTCACTCGGAACGTCCCTACATCACCAGCTTGCAGAAATGGAGCATGCAGCTAAGGTCTAAAATAATTGTTCAGAGCATAGAGCTACAGTGTTACCAGCAGAAAAGTGAGACACTGTTTCCTGAAGCTTGCATTGAGCTTCAATGGAACCATGTAGGAGATCAACGCAGGAGAGGTCAGAGTGAGAACGAGAGGAAGAGTTAAAATGGCGAGCCACAGGAAGGCAAGGATCACACTCTTCGACTAAATGAAGGTGTTCAGGAAAGCAGAGAAGCTAATCTGCGTTTGGCCTGTCTAGTGTAGAGGAAACCTTACCATGAGCAGTGAATACAGTAAACTAGGCTGGAAGGAGTACACATGAATTTCTGTCTCAAATGGAAGGAATGTTTGGGGAACTGGGCAATGGTGTGTGAGGTGGCGAATTGTGAAATGTTCTAGCTCCTGTGATTGAATGAATGAACAAGGCATAAATGGTCCCTCCAGAAGGTGGGAAAACGATGAAAAAAACTTAATTGGCAGTGGGATTGTGATGTAGATGGTGGAAGATGAACTGGCATATGTGGAGGCTGATTGGGGGGGGTGGAAGGTCATTTATTTACGGGATGTGGGCATCACTGGCAAGACCAGCATTTATTGCCCATCTCTAATTGCCCTTGAGAAAGTGGTGGTGAGCTACCTTCTTGAACCGCTGCAGTCCATGTGTTGTGTTGTAGCAGTTTGAACTGAGTGGCTTGCTAGGCCATTTAAGGGCAGTTAAGAGTCAACCACATTGCTGTGGGTCTGGAGTCACATATAGGCCAGACCAGGTTAGGATGGCAGATTTACTTCCCTAAAGGGCATTAGTGAACCAGATGGGTTTTTACGACAATCCGATAGTTTCATGGTGTCCATTACTGATACTAGCTTTTTATTCCAGATTTATTTAATTAACTGAATTTAAATTCCCCAGCTGCCGTGGTGGGATTTGAACTCATGTCTGGATTAGTAGTCCAGCAACATAACCACTATGTTACCGTTCCCTATGAAGGTGATAACCAGGAGGAATGATGTTGTGGTAAGAGCAAAGGCCCAGGAAATAAAGTAGATGTGATCAGGAGTCCTGTTGACCACTGTGGAGGGAACACCTTGGCTGAGGAAAAGAGACATTGACCTGGAAATTGCAGTCGGAGGCTTGCTGCCCGGGTACGCCTCTGAACTGCAAGAAAAGTATGCACTTACCTGCTGCCTCCAGAGCTTCGGACTCTTGCGGTCCAGGGCCTGCAGGCAAACACCTGCGTAGAGACCCGCGCATCCTAGGGCGCATGCGGTTCGCAAGCGTCCCTGGGATCACGTGGGCCAGGCCAACCAATGACAAAGGGGGATTCCTATTATGCTTTATGGGGACTCCATTTACGTATGGAATCCCCATAAGCATAATAGAAATCACCTAAAAAATACAACTTCACAACACTGAAATAAAAATAAATAATCGCAGATTCAAAATTAATTAAAATACCATTTAATTAAACATTTAAAATAATTAAAATTTTTGAAAAATAAATTTAAACATTTTTAACCAGGACAAAATTGACCTAAACTAATTTTAAATGTAAGTGAATGTTTTAAATCATTAAAAAAAAATATTTTAACATTTATTTAAACCCTTATGCTGGTAAAAGAAGGCCTTGAGCCTGCTTTTACCAGACATAAGGGTTTGGTGGGTATTCGCTGGGCAGTAGTTGGGCAAATAGCTCAACTCTAAGTCAATTTACAATGGATGCAGACGATCTGTCAAGGAGAAACCCGTAAAATCCGGGCCATTGTAAAAGCTGTGTGGAAAGTAGAGTGATCAGAGCAAATATGATGGAAATGGAGAAACTGGTAGACGAAGAAACTCTATGCAAACTGTGCCATAGGTTACGAGAGATATGATGTGAAAAACATAATTTGTGGGAGTCAGTGAGCTGGTAATAGATGTCTTTGGAAAGCCCATCACCAGAGATGTGGGGGGTAGAGAGAGAGAGAGAGATAGAGCACACGAGAGAGAGAGAGAGATCCAGAAAGGGAGGAAAAGATTCAGAGATGGACCACATGAAGGTGAGGGATGGGTAGAAATTCATGAAATTCTGTAGATCAGAGCAAGAGAGGTTTGATGAATGTTCTCAACTTAAAATGTTAATCTGTCTTCTGTCAGGTAGACCTGCTCTGTATTCCCAGAATCTTTTGCTTTGCTTTCAGATTTAAAGCCTGTGATTTTTATTTTAATCTCCACTGTGCAGAGCAGTGGTGCTTGGCGGTTAAGAATCATTTGGAACTCAAGGCAATGAGTCACTAGAATCAAACATATGATAGGCTGGAGTCATCACCAGATTTTCTTCCTAAAACCATGCTTCCAAGAAATGTATTATTGAAATTTGCAACCTAAATACCTCTGCATATCCGATTTAGAAGCGCAGACACCATGTAGTCCAAATTATTGATGTACTAAGTTTTGAGAAGATTCAATAAATCTGGATGTCACAATTTATGCAATGGAAAAATAACTTTAAGAATAATTTGGAGCACTTGAGGGTTGTGTGCATCTCTGAAGTCTTTCCTTGAAGCAAAATTTTAAAAAATCACAAAGATGGCAATAGGTGAACTAGAGAGGGGAAAAATCAACCGGGATTGCTTCTGCTGATCTCTATCCATTGATCCATGCTGGAAATGCTGTGGACATTGAGTGAGGACAAGATTGGCTTGCCTGCTTGTGGGACCATAATGGAGCATGAGCCAGCACCTTCAGAGAGAGATGCAGGGGTTCAAAATCACACTGCTTGATGTCAAATCTATGATTCTGTGCTTTTGGAATTAAAAATAGTTCAGAAATAATGAATTTCTTAAATTGGAGTACGGCAGTGTCAAACTGTGAAAACCAGATTTCTTCTGTTCACAGCATGGGAAGCCTATGACTTGTTCATAAATGAAAACCAGTCTGGTGCTCTATCCTGATTTTGCTGATCTTGGTTGGAGTGGCAGAAAGGACAGTACAAGTGGCCTTATTGCTTCTGCATTAAAGAGAGGAGCATTGCCTGGGGTTTCCGCTCCTGATTTACTATTCATTGATCTCTGCTGGAAGTGCAGAAGTGCAGATATCTGATGAGGACAGCATTGGTCTCATTGGACGCCTCTTTTCCCCCCTTCCCTCCATGGAGGCAATGTAGCCTGCCAGGACGCGATGTCTAGAAGGACCACTTGGGGGGTGGGGGGGGGGGGAGATACCAGAGAGTGAAAGATGCCTTTGGAACTTTACCCAAGCAAGGAAAGAGCCAAAACCTTAAGGAAAGAAAGAACTTGCATTTATATAGTGCATTTCACAACCAAAACACTTTACCGCTAATGGAGTACTTATTTTTTGAAACGCAGTTGCTGTTGTAATGTAGGGAAACACGGCAGCCAATTTGTGCACAGAAAGATCCCACAAACAGCAGTGAAGTAATGACCAGATAATCTGTTTTAATGATGTTGGCTGAGGGATAAGTATTGGTCAGGACACAGTGAGAAACTTCCCTGTTTTTCTCTAGTGCCATGGGATCTTTTATGTCTACCTGAGAGAGTAGTTTTTAAGACTCTAAAGGGACGAGATAATGTAGACCATGACGAGCTTTTTCACCTTGTCCAGAGCAGTAGAACCAGAGGACATGGCCTTCACTTGAAGGGGGGTAAAATCAAAATGAATCCATGGAAATTGGCCCCGATTTTAATTCCAGGTGGATTCCCCGCTTAGGCCTGAGTTAAAATTACAGTCGGATCTCAATGATGTCATCGGGCCGCAACATGCATATGTAAAGAAGGACTCTGTTGGCTCCAGGCTCGTGTCCTTGCTGCCCGCTCAGGAGAGCAGGTTAAAATTGCAGATGTTGCGATCCTGGCGGTTTTCAGACAGGTGAGAGCCCGGGCGATTTTTTTTTTTAACTGCCCACCCGCCAGGTTTCTGCTGAGTGAGTAGGGTTAAAATCGCCCCCATTATTTGTGAGCGAGTGGTCAATCTATGGAACAGGCTCCCTAGGGGGACGGTAGAAGTAGATAGTATTGATTCATTCGAATGTAAATGAGATAGATTATATAGATTTCCTTCAGAAAATAATATTTTGGGATACAGTGCATGAGTAATTTGAGACATGACATGTGGTAAGTGTGGCATGCTTGGGAGGAACCGGTGACTTTGGATATCTGGTTCCCACCACTGGGGGTTTCCTCACTTCATGTTTGGGTCTGTTGTAGATAGAGATTGATTGCCCACGATTGTTTTTTTTTGTCTAGCAATTCCTATGTTCTAGACGGGGCCGCCGTTCAACATCTGACCCGTAAGACGGTACCTCCAACAATGCAGCACAAGTCTCGAGTGGGTCTTGAACCCACGACCTTCTAACTCTGAGTCGGTATTGCTAAATTTTAAACCCTGCTTTCCTACAAAAGGTTAACAAGTTATTTTTTAGGATGATAATGTCCCAGATAAATTTAAAATAACATGTTTCAGTAGCTTAATAAATAAGACCAGCTTAATAAAAATATTAGATCTTTAGAGTTGCTTTTGTATTAGTGCAGTTTTAATTTGGGTTCTGTGAGCTTTTATCTGCTTTTCTGTTGGTATAATTTGGAATCCAGGAATCTGGTGCCCGTGAGCTGGCTCCTGGTGGTTGCACTGCTAAATCGTATTCCATATCCTAGTGGCATACAAGTAGATCCATTTAAAAACAAATGCTCCTGTGAGTATGTCTCCATAGAAGAGAGCTGGATTTAACACCACAAATGCTGGGAGCCAGCTCTTGGACACAAGTGTCCTGGAATCCGAATTAAACCAATATTAAAACCATTTGGTCTTAATCAGCAACGGTAGTGCATGATTTTAAGTAATCTAAATGCTGATAGCTGTTTTTTTGAATGTCAACCAGTGGCTCAGTGGGTCGCACCCTCACCTCTGAGTCAGAAGGTTGTGGGTTTGAGTCCCACTCCAGAGACTGGAGCACAAAAATCTAGGCTGACACTCCAGTACAGTGTTGAGGGAGTGCTGCACTGTCAGAGGTGTCATCTTTTGGACGAGACATTAAACCGAGGCCCCATCTGCTCTCTCAGGTGGACAGAAAAGCTCCCACGAAGAAGAGCAGGGGAGTTATCCCTGGTGTCTTGACCAATATTTATCCCTCAACAAACTTCACTGAAACAGATGATCTGGTCATTATCACATTGCTGTGCACAAATTGGCTGCCCCGTTTCCTATATTACAACAGTGACTACACTTCAAAAAGTTCTTCATTGGCTGTAAAGCGCTTTGGGACGTCCAGTGGTTGTGAAAGGCGCTATATAAATGCAAGTATTTCTTTAAAAAAAAAACAATGACTAAATTGTAGTATTTGATGTAGTATGCCTTGGTTGGAAGCTGCCACTCTGTAGAAAATAACACATGAGTGATACTGACTGTAAATTACAAGTAGAACGAGAATCTTACTCAACATCTCATTGCAGTTCTGTTTGTGTAATGCATATTTCAATTTTGTAAAAAAATAAAATAAATATGTTTTCTCTACAGCTTTTATTGTGTGTGTATTCTAAGGAGTATTCCCCCCAAGAATCGTGACTTATAATCTATGTGTGCTGCATAATTGGTTTGTGGCTATACATTAAAGAGTGGTTTCTGGCTCCCAAATGTAACACTGGGAGGACCTGTGTGCAGCAGTGATATAGTCCAGGCTATGCTGGGTACTGCAGTTTGTTTTGTTTTGGCAGGCTGTACTGCCGCAGTGCTGCTGCAGCGGAGAGGATATTGAGGATGAGATTGGATGGGAAACAGAAGCAGAATAGGAATTGTAGAGGGCTTTGAAGTTTAGCTAACAAATGGAACATTTTTAAAGTTTGTTGTTGCATTTCTGTTTCATGTCCTTATCCTTAAAATTTGAATTTGTAAGCAATACTTTCTCTTTAACTTCTCTGTCCAGTTTTCTCTCTCTCTACACCTCCTCTCCTGTAGATGGTGACCTGCTAGATATAATCGATCAAGTGTCAAGCTGCCCTCTGGTACCTCTCTGAAATGACAATCGGATGTGTGGACCATGGGGCTCATGCAGCCAAACATGATCCTGTCCTCTCCTAATATCTGGAAATGTGTGCTTCTAGCAGGAGTCCCAAGACAGAAATTGAAGCCGTGATTTTCCCTACCTCGGCGGATCTGGTGAGGCTGGGGTCGGTGGTGGGTCCCAACCTCACTGCTGGCTCCAGCCTCCACTGTCCAAAGTGATTTTACATTGATTGGGCTTGTTAAGCCCGCCGAGCATGTTTGCCGGCCAATTGAAGGAAGCGGGTCTGATGACATCAAGGGACCGTGCGCAAATTTATTTTGTCAGTTGTGCTGTCAGTATTCTACAGCATTGAGATGCTGCAAACACTGACGAGCACTGCACAGAGGTGCACGGCTGCACTGAGGCTCTCCCATGACTCCTTCCATATGCTTATGGAGAGAGTCACAGCACGCAGGGAGGTTCTCTTCCCTTCCAATGAGTGGAAGAGACCTCCCCAGGAGATCAATGCAGCCTTGTTGCACATTGCACAGGAGGACACAAGCAGGGATGTCGTCAGGAGGACTAGGCTGCAGTGGCGCAAATCTTTCAATGATCTTAATAGATCACGAAACGTTACTGCAAAGCCACACTCAACCTCATCTTGCTGTGCCACTCATCATATCCCCATCTCTCTGCCTTCGCTACCCTACTCCTGCACATCGTTACTCACACCAACTTACCTTGCACCTCCACCCGTCCCCCTCTATCTAAATTATCACTTCCCCATCTCACTAGCCACACCTCTCACTCGCCCTCATCCTAGTCCAATCATACCAACTAACAACACACAAGGGTAGGTACTTGTGTATTTTAGCCAATGTTCATGTGAAGTTTCTGTTAATGTGCTGTCAAACATTGAAATCTTTATTTTCAACACTTTGCATTCTTGGACAGATTTTGTGCACCTTTGGAAGTGGCTTAGTGAGTTGCAGTGAATGGTGAGACATAATGGTACCCGCCCCCCCCCACCCGCAATGCTGAGGAGTGTGAAAGGAATGGCTTGGTCATTGTACGGATGCATTATGGTGTTGGTGTGGGGTGGTGCCAACCTGGCACATGTGGCAGCCAGGGTGTATAGCATCAACTGAAGTAAATCTGGCTATGGTGAGGCGGTCCCTGGCCTCCCGGACAGTAATGTGGTCGGGTGCTGATGTCCTGTGCAGCATCAATTGATTGCGGAGAAGGTTGGTGGTGGTGTTGGTGCTGATCGTGTGCCTGGTGCTGCTGGTGTTGGGGCTGATAGTGGTGGGATTCTGAGGACCAAGGTCAGATAGTTTCAAGGGCACCGATGCTGATGTAATAGATGGCAGATGAAGTTGAGATGACAGAAGTGATCTGTCAATGGTGAGAGAGGTTGTTCCAATGAGGTGACACTGGATACAGAGTTTACTCCAAACACTTGCAACCTGCATAAAGCTCAGTCTGTCTTCCAAATGCAGTAAGCAACAGCTTCTGAGCTTGGAAAGTGAACAGCTATGAAAAGTGAATAGCTATGAGATGGGAGCTTTTATAGCACATTTGCAGCTGTCAAGTAAAGAAATGATTTCATGGTAACACAACTCCCGAGCTGCTTATCTGACGTGATCCCCGAGCAGCATGGACCCCGTGGACGACCGTGTAAAATTTAAAGGTGAGCTCAAAATGCTTTTTAAGTGGCTCTTAACAAGGTCATAATGACCTAAATTGCCTCCCCCGCCGCTGCGTGTCGGGTCGGTTCAGCATTGACAGACCCGATATCTGGGAAAGTCGCGTGGCAGCAGGTTGACAGCAGGGTCCCGTCCCGCTGTCAATTTTCTTTTTTCCCCATCCGACCTGCCACCAAACGTGCCCGCAGACACCCCCGCCCCCTGGAAAATTCCCCCCAAAGAAACTGATCCCTGGTCATAGTTTTTATGTGTGTATTCACCCCACCCCCTCCCTTTCTATCTCTGGCCTGGAATCAAATCAGAGTAACCTTTTCCTCCCCCAAATAAAACACTGACACACTGCTATTGGCTAACAGAGTCCAGAGATTGAACCTTTTTGGAGAGGGGATCTTATTGAAATATTTTGGCCCAGAAATTGATCTCGCTCTGTTCCCGCGGGGGTAAGCCTTCCCCGCGTTGTCTCACCTCGCTTATGCTTTTTCTGATCCAGCTCGCACGAACTTGATGTTCCAGACATCAGCTGGGCAGTGCTTGCGTATCCCAGCGGCGTAGTTAATTCGTGCGAGCTGTGGGATCACGTGACTCAGTTAGAGCCAATGGCAGCACACCATCTTCCATTCATAAGTTTCACATACGTGCTGTGAAAGCTATGAATCTTACACCCCCCCAAAATAACAGCTAAACCTCAATTAAATTTAAAAAAAAACTCATCACATTAATAAAATAAGTATAGTTAATTAAATTAACCATTTTAAATAAATTAAATTTTTGAAAAAATTTAAAATCTTTTAAAAAGTTATAAAAATAAACTTACCTGTCTTTAAAGTCTCTAAAAAAGATATACCTGTAAAAAAAAATTCAAAAAAATACTTAATTCACTACTTACCTTCTTAAAAGCGGGTCTTACTCCTCCTTTTTACATTTCCAAAATCTTCCCTACTTACCTGCGCGTCCAAAGCATGAAGTGCACAGCGTGCGCGCAGCCTGTAGCGCGCACGCGATGCACGCAGGCCCCGCCCCCTTTTCAGAAGAGCAATTGCCGGTTTTCAGCGCATGCGCAGGGCATGCAGAAAACCGGCAATTGGAGTGGGAATACGTGAGAGTACGCAGTGCGTACTCTCGCGTCCCGGGATCAATTTTCGGCCCATAAGATTCTGAAGGGGCTGGACAGGGTAGATGCAGAGAGGATGTTTCACCTCGTGGGGGAATCTAGAACTAGGGGGCATAATTTCAGAATAAGGGGGCACCCTTTTAAATCGGAAATGAGGAATTTCTTCTCTGAGGATCGTGTATCTTTGGAATTTTCTTCCCCAGAGAGCTGTGGAGACTGGGTCATTGAATATATTTAAGGTGGAGATGGACAGATTTTTGAACGATAAGGGAGTCGAGGGTTATGGGGAACGGGCAGGAAAGTGGAGTTGAGGCCAAGATCAGATCAGCCATGATCTTATTGAATGGCAGAGCAGGCTCGCCTGGCCAAATGACCGACTCCTGCTCCTACGTCTTATGTTCTTATGGATAGTCTTTTGATACTGAAGCTATTGCAGGCAGCAGTTTGACTCCAGTGTTGACACTCTCAACCATGTATGAGATGCTTCCTCTATTCAGCTAAAAACCTTTATTTATGCTGTGGTGCACCCTCTGCTGATGGCCATGTCTGCCGTATCCCATAAACCTCCCCCTGGTAGTTATGATGATCCTTTGGAGACTTGTGAAATTTGATGATATTTCAATGTTGTTTTCAAGTTTTTGAATCTTCATAGAGCTTGTGAAATGTGGAGGAGTCTGTTGGCTAATATTTTTTTTAAAAAACCCAGTGGGTGATTGGTTTCACATTCAGTGCTGGGATCGCACGCAGTAGTACCTGGCCAGCGAGGGACTTGCTCAGCACATCTTTGAAATTGACAATTCCTGTTGTAGGGCCCAAATGATCGGACTTCATTAGTTACTTTGCAACTTGCAACCAATGTAGACATCTCTTTTCTGGGAGCAAGGAGATAAAAAGTAATTTTATTTTTGGAAAAGCAGTGAACCACCTTTGATTTATCTCATGGTTGGGTGGGGGGGTGGGGGGAGGTGTCTCTTTATTTTATGTGTGCCTATTATTTTCACTTTTTCTTTGATCATAAGCATTAAATGATGGAGTTTAACTCCCTTGTGGTGTATCCTCTGAGAAGTATTCAAGAGGAACAAATTTGCAAGAAAATCACTAATTTAAAAAAAATCAATGACTTTTGCGCTGAATGCACTGATGTTGAAATTCTCATTTTGTTGCTTAATCAGAGGGAGCTGTAAACTATTGCATTTGCCTATTGTAATGAAAGTAGGTTGGTGCTTATTTGTTTGTAATTATGACAGTAGGTGGCAGTGTCTCCACACATCAGCTTTATGGGCCAGTAACATCTTTGGTCAGTGAATGGTACACAGTTAGTGAGTACCTAAAAATGATGAGGAAATAACATCAAAAAAGTGTTTTCCTCATCTATTTCATTTGATTACCACTCCTCTTTCCCCCCCCCCCCTTCCCTCCCTTGATTTTTAATCATTATGCTTTTTAAAAAAAAAATATTGGAGTTACAGTAAAGACAAGGTTGTCAGCAATTCCTTGTAGGAAGGTCCAGCTTGCCTTCGGTCATAGTATCTGCATGATATTAGTAGTGTAAGTGATTTTGTAAAGTTAATCTTTTATATAATCAGCATATTTTCTTCAAACAGTTATGACTGGGGTAATGGTGCAGTGACTTTTAAAGATATGGAGTTAGATTTCAAATGTGTGGTAGTGGAACACGCTTAACAGGCTCGTTTGGTAACTAACGAGAAATTTGTGCTCAATGACAAATAGGCATTATGAGAATTAAGACTTTGGAAAAAGTGAATAGCAGGAATTGACTGTAAAAAAAAAAAAAAAAATTAATAAATATAATTTGCCGTTCAGTATGGCACTGTGTCTGAAGTAAATAAATCCATTAATTTTGCCCCTTGCCCTGTCCTTAGCGAAGAGCGAGCAGACGATTTCCTGGCTTTGTTCGATAGCTCTGCAGATGGGAGGAAAAAGCTGTCTAGTTTGAGCAAGTCATCCCCAGAGAAGAGAACCACTTGGAATGTTCTGGTAATTATAAACTAACCAAACCTTCCAGCCTTTGAAAACTGAAGACAGATTGTGTCTTTGTCTTTTGGAATCCTGCGCAGTGATGTAGCTGGAAAAAAATGACGTTTCTGCCATTTTCTTTTGTCTCAATTTCCATCTCTCCTTTCCTGAAGTGTTCCTGGGGTACAGTTCCACGTGCTAATTGTCCTTCAGTCCTCTGGGGGTCAAATAGAGTTGCAGCCCTTTCACCTCGTCAGTAAAATAAGGTTTGCTTTGTTAATTGAGCAGCTCTTCAAGGGCTAGTTTCTAAAACAATTAGGCAAATAATGTTAAAATGGTTGGTAAACATCAAAACAGCCCAAGAAAAAGATTGTCTTGAAAGCCTGTCCTATTTTGATGAACCCAGTGTATCTCCCCCCACCTCCCCGGCTTAAATCTTTAACTAATTACTGCTCCAACTGTGTCCTGATGTCTGAGCCTCGCACCATAATCAATCACCTTCATAAACTTTATGACTTCATTTAGGCCATCTCAAAATCACTTCTTTTCCAAAAAAGTCCAGCTCAACTATCTTAACCAAATATTTTGGACTTATAATACCTGTTCTTACGTTTTAACTTGACATTTTTAAGTGCTAAGGTGTTGCGAAGTGTACAGGTCGCACTTAGAATCATAGAATGGTTACAGCACAGAAGGAGGCCCGTCGAGCCTATGTCCAGCTCTCTGCAAGAGCACTTCAGCTAGTCCCACTCCCCTGCCATTTCCCAGTAGCCCTGCAAATTTTTTTCCTTCAGGTACTTATCCAATTCCTTTTTGAAAGCCACAATTGAATCTGCCTCCACCACCCTTTCAGGCAGTGCATTCCAGATCCTAACCACTCGCTGCGTAAAAAAGGTTTTCCCTCATGTCGCCTTTGGTTCTTCTGCCAATCACCTTAAATCTGTGTCCTCTGGTTCTCGACCCTTCCACCAATGGGAACAGTTTCTCTCTATCTACTCTGTCTAGACCCATCATGATTTTGAAGACCTCTATCAAATCTCCTCTCAACCTTCTCTGCTCTAAGGAGAACAACCCCAGCTTCTCCAGTCTATCCACTAGCTGCTCATTTATTTGTTGCTCTTAGTCAACACTTTCAGTAGTTTCTCAGTCCAATTAAAGGAAAAAATTGGGTGTATGCAATGTGACTGAGGGCATTAGGAGCAGAGCTTGGAGATATATATATATATATATATATACACACACACTTGTATAAGATTAGAAACCTATTCCCCTGTTTGGGACTGGAAGTGGAGGGCGATCATGTTAGACGTGGGTGAGTTAGTTTGGTTTCCCTCCTAATGAAGCAATTTCACCAAAAATGGTGGATCCAGCACCATTCCACTTTATTCCATCAGCTGTTAAGCTGCTGCTGTTCTCTGCTTCATTGCTCCAGCAATGTAATATTTGAATGGAAACTTTCCCTCCTGACTTCATTGCAAGCTCCTTCTGAGAAATGAGAGGAAATGTATTTGTGGATGCCAAGTGACATGAGTATGAGAATCTTGGCCAGAAGCAGTTTTGTCATTATTGACTCTTGTCTTATAGTCGTGGGGGGTGGTGCGTTGGGGAGAGGAACTCGCGTTCTACATGATGTGTATGGGAAGCATGAAATGCTGGATCTTCTCCTCCAGAACACTCCCATCAAATTGTCAGTAATGGGTTGAATTAAGTCGCATAATTAGGATATCTAACAATAGTGAGATTTGTATCTCATTCTTTTTAACTAATTATATGCCTAACCAGCCCTTGTAGTACAATATTAAAGTACACCTGGCAGAATAAAATTGGCTTGCCATAGAAAAATGGTAATGGAAATTGACTTCAGTAGTTGTCCTCTACAATGCTGTCGGTAACCTAGCATTCTGGAGACTACAGCATGAAAAATGTCCTGTTTATTGTATTATGTGTTAATTGTTTATATTGGTGAAAATAAGTTGCTGTGGTTTTAGACTGTTTCCCAGTGAATTTCAGGCTGCCTTTGAAGATTAATTATTCTGCCAGCTCTTTGCCAGCCTACTTGCTTGAGTGTCCTGCTACAATTTAGTAATGCTCTATATTGAGTTTATAAGGAGCATAGGAATAATGACAGACGGGTAAAGACCCTCTGGTCCATCCAGTCTGTCCAACACAATTGCGATACCTTGTGTATCACAATGTATACACTCCCCACCTCACCCGAAACCATGTGATCTGCTGGGAGAGGCAAAAAAAAACCAGATTAAAAACCCAGGCCAATTTCGGGGGGGGGGGGGGGAAATCTGGGAAATTCCTCTCCAACCCATCTAGGCAATCGAAACTAGTCCAAGAAATGACTCTGAAATCCCTGAAGTACCTACCTTTTGTAAGAGGTGATCTACGCCCCAACCAGAAACGGGTTCAGTTCTCGCTCGAAGGAATTCAGCGAATTGGCGTCTAGCACACGAGACGGCAGCCTGTTTCAGAGGTCCACTATTCTCTGGGAAAAGAACCACCTCCTGACATCGAACCTAGATCTGGCCTTACACAACTTTAAAATTGTGACCCCCCCCCTGGTCCTCCCCAACCTATTTAATTGGAACAAACTGTCAACTGGGACACTATATATTCCCTTCATCATCTTAGAAACCTCAATCAGATCACCACTAAGTCTACTTCTCTAAAGTGTAGAGTCCCAACTCTTTTAGCCTATCTTGATAACTAAGATGCTTTACACTGGGAATTGGTCTAGTGGCCCTCCTCCTCTGCACCCTTTCCAAAGCCTCAATTTCACCAACCATGTGAGGAGACCAAAACTGCACACCGTATTCTAAGTGAGGCCTTACCAAGGTCTTGTGCAAGGACAAAATAGTATGCCTCATGTTGTAATCAATTGCCCTATGAATGCACCCCAACACATTATTTGCTCTAGCTATCACTTTACGGCATTGCTCATGTACCTTTAGAGATCTATGCACTAGAACGCCCAGATCTTTCTTTCTCCATCTTCTTTAATGCTTTTCCCTGAAGGGTGTATGAATGTTGAGCATTTGCCCTGCCCACATGCAGAACACAGCACTTATCCAAATCAAACTTCATTTGCCAGTCATGAACCCAATCTTCCAACACATTAAGATCCGCCTGAAGCAGTTGACCATCGTGTACAGTCCTAACCGTCGCACAGCCTTTCCTATCCTCTGCAAATTTGCAGATTGTGCTCCCAACGTCTACATCCAGATCGTTAATAAAAATAAGAACAACGGCACCACCGGTCTCCAAACAGATCCAAATCCATCGATAACTACTTTTTGCCTACGTCCTGCCAGCAAGTTCTGAATCCAGCTCAATATATTACCACTAATACCAGAAGCTTGTTGTTTTTCTGATGTATTTCTCGTACCTGACTGAGTAAAATATAGTGAAAGATGAAGCTGTTTTATGACCTAGTAATGATTAAACAAGGTATTTGAATGCAGGGGAAAGTCTTGCATAGATCAACCCACTGCACACTTGTCTTAACCACTTGACGACCAGTACAGTAAACTTTTTCGTATCCGGCACCTACAGGACCGGGATGGTGCCGGTTGAATAAAAATTCCAGATAACGGAGAGCTATACCTACCAAGGTACGAGAGCCCTGTTACACAGCCACAGGTGCAGGAGTCCCTGTTACACGGCCACAGGTACTGGAGTCCTGGTTACACGGCCACAGGTGCAGGAGCCCCGGTTACACGGCCACAGGTACAGGAGCCCCGGTTACACGGCCACAGGTACAGGAGCCCCGGTTACACGGCCACAGGTACAGGAGCCCCGGTTACACGGCCACAGGTACAGGAGCCCCGGTTACACGGCCACAGGTACAGGGGACCCGGTTACACGGCCACAGGTGCAGGAGCCTTGGTTACACGGCCACAGGTACAGGAGCCCCGGTTACACGGCCACAGGTACAGGAGCCCCGGTTACACGGCCACAGGTACAGGGGACCCGGTTACACGGCCACAGGTACAGGAGCCCCGGTTACACGGCCACAGGTACAGGAGCCCCGGTTACACGGCCACAGGTACAGGGGACCCGGTTACACGGCCACAGGTGCAGGAGCCTTGGTTACACGGCCACAGGTACAGGAGCCCCGGTTACACGGCCACAGGTACAGGAGCCCCGGTTACACGGCCACAGGTACAGGGGACCCGGTTACACGGCCACAGGTACAGGAGCCCCGGTTACACGGCCACAGGTGCAGGAGCCCCGGTTACACGGGTGCAGGAGCCCCGGTTACACGGGTGCAGGAGCCCCGGTTACACGGGTGCAGGAGCCCCGGTTACACGGCCACAGGTACAGGAGCCCCGGTTACACAGGTACAGGAGTCCCGGTTACACGGCCACAGGTACAGGGGACCCGGTTACACGGCCACAGGTACAGGGGACCCGGTTACACGGCCACAGGTACAGGGGACCCGGTTACACGGCCACAGGTACAGGGGACCCGGTTACACGGCCACAGGTACAGGGGACCCGGTTACACGGCCACAGGTACAGGGGACCCGGTTACACGGCCACAGGTACAGGGGACCCGGTTACACGGCCACAGGTACAGGGGACCCGGTTACACGGCCACAGGTACAGGGGACCCGGTTACACGGCCACAGGTACAGGGGACCCGGTTACACGGCCACAGGTACAGGAGCCCCGGTTACACGGCCACAGGTGCAGGAGCCCCGGTTACACGGGTGCAGGAGCCCCGGTTACACGGGTGCAGGAGCCCCGGTTACACGGGTGCAGGAGCCCCGGTTACACGGGTGCAGGAGCCCCGGTTACACGGGTGCAGGAGCCCCGGTTACACGGCCACAGGTGCAGGAGCCCCGGTTACACAGGTACAGGAGTCCCGGTTACACGGCCACAGGTACAGGGGACCCGGTTACACGGCCACAGGTACAGGGGACCCGGTTACACGGCCACAGGTACAGGGGACCCGGTTACACGGCCACAGGTACAGGGGACCCGGTTACACGGCCACAGGTGCAGGGGACCCGGTTACACGGCCACAGGTGCAGGAGCCCCGGTTACACGGCCACAGGTGCAGGGGACCCGGTTACACGGCCACAGGTGCAGGAGCCCCGGTTACACGGCCACAGCTACAGGAGCCCCGGTTACACGGCCACAGGTACAGGAGCCCCGGTTACACGGCCACAGGTACAGGAGCCCCGGTTACACGGCCACAGGTGCAGGAGCCCCGGTTACCCGGCCACAGGTACAGGGGACCCGGTTACACGGCCACAGGTGCAGGAGCCCCGGTTACCCGGCCACAGGTACAGGGGACCCGGTTACACGGCCACAGGTACAGGGGACCCGGTTACACAGCCACAGGTACAGGGGACCCGGTTACACGGCCACAGGTGCAGGAGCCCCGGTTACACGGCCACAGGTACAGGAGCCCCGGTTACACGGCCACAGGTACAGGAGCCCCGGTTACCCGGCCACAGGTACAGGGGACCCGGTTACACGGCCACAGGTACAGGGGACCCGGTTACACGGCCACAGGTACAGGGGACCCGGTTACACGGCCACAGGTACAGGAGCCCCGGTTACACAGGTGCAGGAGCCCCGGTTACACGGCCACAGGTGCAGGAGCCCCGGTTACACAGCCACAAATATACAGTAAAACTTACCTTTGGGTTCCTGAACCACCTACTCCTGAATTTTGCCGTTTATTAGAGAATTCCGGATAATTAGGTGCCGTTTAAACGAGAGTTTACTGTAATTTGGAATGGATGAGTGTCATGAAGATAATGTGGCCATCAACACGTGCACCTGGCCTCACAATGTAATATAGAAGGCATAATGTTTTCCTAATTCAAATGTAAGCAATTCTTTTCAGAACCATTGTTGAAATGTTAATTTATATGTTTGTAGAATAACACCCTGTTTTCTCCTCCCCCCCCCACCTTTGTTTCTTCCCTAATGGCAGGATGAGGAGCCCAGAGTTTTTCCAGTTCCGATTAGTGGTCGCAGTACCAGTACTATAGATGTGCCAGTCTTGACTAAAAAGAGGGAGGCAACAGTGTCACTAGCAGCCAACTTCACTGCCAACAATCGGTTAGTAGGTATATAGAAGACTATAACAAGAATATAAGGAAAAACTGTTTAATTCCGATATATTGTAAGTGCCTTTGTGCATTGAAAAAAAGAAAGACTTGCATTTATATCGCACCTTTCACAACCTCAGGATGTCCCAAAGCACTTTACAGCCAATGAAGTACTTTTGAAGTGTAGCCACTGTTGTAATGTAGGAAATATGGCAGCCAATTTGCCCACAACAAGCTCCCACAATGTGATAATGACTAGATATCTGTTTTAGTGAAGTTTGTTGAGAGATAAATATTGGTCAGGACACCGGGGATAACTCCCCTGCTATTCTTCGAAATAGTGCCGTGGGATCTTTTACGTCCACATGTGAGGGCAAGTGGGGCCTCGGTTTTAACTTCTCATCCGAAAGACGCCACCTCAGACAGTGCAGCACTCCCTCAGCACTGCACTGGAGGGTCAACCTAGATTTTTGTGCTCAAGTCGCTGGAGTGGGACTTGAACCCACAACCTTCTGACTCGGAGGCAAGAGTGCTACACACTGAGCCATGGCTGACACTTGTGGAAATTGTTGTTTTAACAGCATTAAAAGTATTACATTTTTTATTAATAAACAGTGAGCTCCTTCTGTGTGCTTCCAACAACTAACAGTGAATGTGGAAGAGGACAGGAACAATGCATAAGAACATAAGAAATAGAAGCAGGAGTAGGCCATTCGGCCCTTCAAGCCTGCTCCGCCATTCAGTAAGATCATGGCTGATCATCTACCTCATCTCCACCTTCCTGCACTATCCCCATATCCCTTGATTCCCTTAGTATCCAAAAATCTATCGATCTCTGTCTTGAATATACTCGACGACTGAGCATCCACAGCCCTCTGGGGTAGAGAATTCCAAAGATTCACAACCCTCTGAGTGAAGAAATTTCACCTCATCTCAGTCTTAAATGGCCAACCCCTTATTCTGAGATTGTGATCCCTGGTTCGACTCCCCAGCCAGGGGAAACATCCTTCCAACATCTACCCTGTCGAGCTCCTTAAAGAATTTTATACGTTTCAGTGAGATCATCTCTCCTTCTGAACTCTAGGGAATATAGGCCTAGTCTACTCAATCTCTCCTCATAGGACAATCCCCCATCCCAGGAACCACCATTTTACTATGGTGACTATTGGGTGTGTTTATTCTCTTTTTTCAATGAGAGAAGATCGTGCCAACATGCCTTAATCGCCTGCGATTAGTTAATTAAAAATTGTGCTGAAAAATATAAAATAAATTAGGGATTTAAAGTACTCTCATTCATCACAAAGGGACAATTCTTAAACATTTTTATTACATTAAGCAATTGATTCCTCATCTTATTGCCGCCTTTTATGTTAGCCAGACTGACCAACTTGCTGGTGAAGCTCTTGCATTTGTCACCATGCTATATACTGTCAGGGAAGTGGAATCTGGCTACAGGTGCAGTCCTTTCAGCCTGCTCACATTGTGTTTGTGCCGGCTCTTTGAAAGAACTGTCCAATTAGTCCCACTCCCCTGCTCTTTCCCTGTAGCCCTGCAAATTTCTCCTTTTCAAGTATATATCCACTTCCCTTTTGAAAGTTACTATTGAATCTGCTTCCACCACCTTTTCAGGCAGTACATTCCAAATCATCATAACTCACTGCATAAAAACATTTCTTCTCATTTCCCCTTGGATTTTTTGCCAATTATCTTAAATCTGTGTCCTCTGGTTACCGACCCTCCTGTCAGTGGAAACAGTTTCTCCCCATCAACTCCATCAAAACTCCTCATAATTCTAAACACCTCTATCAAATCTCCCCTTAGCCTTCTCTGCTCCAAGGAAAACAATCCCAGCTTCTCTAGTCTCTCCACATAACTGAAGTCTGTGTAATAAATAGCATAAATTTCACATATCTGTGCATTTTGTGGAATGGTTGTTAATGTCACTGTGAGTCACTATATTTATTAGTGTGAAAAATATTTCATGGAATTGACATCATATGACTTGGAAATATATCACCGTTCCTTCAATGACCGTGGGTCAAAATCCTGGAACTCCCTACCTAACAGCACTGTGGAAGTACCTTCACCACACGGACTGCAGTGGTTCAAGAAGGTGTATCGCCACCACATTCTCAAGGGCAATTGGGGATGGGCAATAAATGCCAGCGATGCTCACATTCTTGAATGAATAAATAAAAAATACAAATATGTGGTTATAAATAGATTTTTATGAAATGTATTGAAGTGCTGTCACTTTATATTTGGGTTATATTATTTCAAGGAATATACGGCACAGAAACAGGCCATTCAGCCAAACAATTCCATGCCGGAGTTTATGGTCCACTCGTGCCTCTTCCCATCCTTCCTCATCTAACTCTATCAGCATAACCCTCTATTCCCTTCTCCCTCATATGCTTATCTAGCTTCCCCTTAAATGCTTCTATACTATTCGTCTCAACTACTCCCTGTATTAATGAGTTCTGCATTCTCGGCACTCTCTGGGTAAAGATGTTTCTTCTGAATTCCCTATTTGATTCCTTGGTGACTATCTTATATTGATGGCCTCTAGTTATGCTCTTCAAGAGAAAAGAGAGCCAGCCTATTCATGCTTTCCTTACAGGTATAACATCACAGTTCTGGTATCATCCTTGTAAATCTTTTTTGCACCCTCTCCAATGCCTCTATATCCTTTTAATAATATAGCGACCAGAACTGTACACAGTACTCCCAAGTGTGGTCGAACCAAGGCTTTGATACAAGTTAAGCATAACTTCACTAATTTTCAATTCTATCCCTCTAGAAATAAACCCTAGTGCTTGGTTTGCTTTTGTTATGGCCTTGTTGACCTGTGTCGCAACTTTGAGTGATTTGTGTATTCGTACTCCCAGATCCCTTCCCTTCTGTACCCCATTTAGATTCTTTTTTTCCAAGTAATATGTGACCTCCTTAATTTTCTTACCAAAATTTAATACCTCACACTTATCTATGTTGAAATTCATTTGCCAATTATATGCCCATTCTGCAAGTTTATTTATTTATACTGGTGTTTCAAATGTAATCCTAAAAAAAATTCTGTCATATCTTGCTTTAGGTTACATTCCCATTACAATAATTTTAGTCTGGTGGAATGTCAGAAAAGCAGAGCAGTAAAACATTGAGTGGAATTTACCAAGCGTTACAGCTTAAAATAGTGGCATTAAACATTGTGCAAACTGAAGTGGCTTTTACTGATGTTTCAATGTGTAATGGTTCAAAATTATTGTAGTAGGATAGACCAAACCTTTGACATCTTGTATTGATGTGTTTATATTTTTCCCTTTGTCTCTTTTTCCTCCCCATCCCAAAATTCATATCGTCTTCCGTTAAGTGACGAGAATAGTGAAGCCCATGGATAACTATTTCTTGACCAGGAGTGTGTAAACAGCTCTATTTTTAGTTTTTTTTTTAAACTCTTTAAATCTTACTCAGATGTTTATTTTTAAAAAGCCACGTAACAATTGTCCACTGCTAAATGTGCGTTAACATTACAAATTGTTTCCTTCATATTCCGAGGGAAATTCGTTCTTTGTTTTCCTCTCCTCCCCGCCTCCCCCACCCACCAAACTCAGGATATCCTTGCAATAAATGTAGTGTTCGTGGGACCTATGTACATTGTTCCTGAATGTACAGATGTAAAAGGACAATGGCAGCTGGGTTTTAATTACACTCTGCATTCTTCCTTGTGTCGGTATGTAACAGCAAAATAGTGTACGTTTTTCTTTTTAAATTAGCATTACTTCTCTTACGCTTCGCCCCCCCGCCCCTCTCTTTTTTTTCCCCTTCTACTTGTAGCCTGCTCTCCACCACACATTCTTCTCTCTGCAGGATGTGCAATTGGTTAGGGCCGCAAAGTTTTCAACAGTGCTAATGCCACTTTGTTGTCGATTTGATTCAGGGAAGGGAAGCTAACTGATGTTGGGTTTTTCTCCACAATTGAATCTCTGGCGGTGCGACCGCCCTCCCCCCGGCGATGAGAAATGCTGAGAACTGACAGAATTTGCTTAACTGAGTCGAGAGAAGCCTGTCTGTTTACTAGTTTTTAATCCTCATAATGTGGCTTCATTGCAGGTTTTTTTTTTCATTGTGGGATGAATAATTTTTGCCTTTGTATTTTTACAGGAGCAACAAGGGAACTGTTGGGAATTCTGTCACCACAATGCTGCACAATAACTACTCAACTATTGACAAACCTTTGACTCCGAAAAGCTCTAACCAGAAAGCAACATCTCTCAAGTAAGCTCAAGATTCTCAATAATAGTAGAAAGTATTCAGAGATTTCAGACTGTTCACCCATTTATGATATGGTAATGTTTACAACCATATGCAAGATAAGATTTCTTTTCTGTGTAGTCTGGCTTTACTGATGAATACGGCGGAGAATATCAGCAGACGCCAATATCACATTTCAGTCTGCAGTTACTCTTTGGAGCTCAGTTTGGTGCCGTGGATTTTGCCAACAGGAAGGATACAGCTTTAGGGGTTGGTGGGCCAATGGTACTGTGCCAATCCCCTTTAGAATAGTGACAGCATAAGGAATTCCAAAAAAAAACTGATTACCAATTTAAAAAAGACTTGGAAGATTTGCATTTCTATAGCACCTTTCACGACCACCAGACACCCCAAAGCGCTTTACAGCCAATGAAGTACTTTTGAAGTGTAGTCACTGCTGTAATGTAGGAAACGCGGCAGCCAATTTGTGCTCCGCAAGCTCCCACAAACAGCAATGTGATAATGACCAGACCATCTGTTTCAGTGATATTGATTGAGGGATAAATATTGCCCAGGACACCGGGGATAACTCCCCCTGCTCTTCTTCAAAATAGTGCCATGGGATCTTTTACGTCCAACTGAGAGAGCAGACGGGACCTCGGTTTAATGTCTCACCCAAAAGACGGCACCTCCAACAGTGCAGCACTCCCTCAATGCACTGGAGTGTCAGCCTAGATTTTTGAAGACGGATATCATATTGATGTAGATATAGGCCTGCCCTGGGGGGCGGTGGGTGGAATTATTAAATCACATTTCGACTGCTACCCAAGTTGAAATTTTTTTTTTTCATTGCAGCCTAAAACACTGTTAATCCAAAACACCTAGCTTGTATAAAGTATCGGAGCTTATAGTGAAGGCGATGTATCATCTAACTAGCATGTTCACTGGTAATACATAAATATTAGGAGAGTTAAGGGATATGGGGATAGTGCGGGAAGGTGGAGTTGAGGTAGGAGACTCAAAGGGCCAAATGGCCTTCACCTGCTCCTATTTCTTATGTTCTTATGTAAAGAGCTGTATGTGTATTCCATCCTTCATCCCTGTGCTCGCTGACCTACATTGGCTCCTGTTTTAGCAATGCCTCGATGTTTAAAATTCTCATCCTTGTTTTCAAATCCCTCCATGGCCTCGCCCCTCTCTATCTTTGTAACCTCTTCCAGCCCTACAGCCCTCCCAAGATCTCTGCGCTCCTGCATTCTGGCCTCTTGCACATCCCCAATTTTAGTCACTCCACAATTGGTGGCCGTGCCTTCAGCTGCCTAGGCCCTAAGCTTTGGAATTCCCTCCCTAAACCTCTCCGCCTGACCTCCTAATATCTCCTTATGTGGCTTGGTGTCAAATTTTGTTTGAGAATTGCTCCTGTGAAGCATCTTGGGACGTTTTACTACATTAAAGGCGCTATATAAATGCAAGTTGTTGGTGTAAATTCAAATTTCTGTTGCTCCTATTCATTCTTTCATGCTGCATACACCCTTTGCATAGCTCATGACCAGAATAATCATCTTTCTCCTGCTCCTTTTTATTATTTTTGACTACCCACTTGTCCTCCCCTGTGCTGCCCGACACTCAAGATAATGACCCTGATTTTGCGGTGGGTATGATGGTGTACTCTTGAGTGTACGCCATCATACCGCTTTTGAAATCCACAGCAAGTTTGGGATTTCCGCATGCGCTAAATCCCGAACTTGCGGTCTGTCAACCTACGCATTGACGGGCCATCCACTCCGCCACCGAAAACCTAATTGCTGGTGCAGAGTTGGGCTATTTGCCCACCAACTACCCAGCAATTACTGACGGAAATTTTACGGCTGGTCGAAACAGACGCAGGGCCCGTTTCCACCAGCGTAAGGGGATAACCCGAAATGAGAGAAATGCTTTTTTTTTAATTAAATGACATCCAGGAACATGAAAAGCTTTAATGAGAAGTAATCCTAGTGTATGTTAAAGCTGCAGGTTTTTTTTAAATAACATTTACATTTCATAACTTTCTGCGCTGTGCACAGTATTTGTTTAGAAGTGGGAATTATGAGTAATGAATCGGATTCCCACTATAAAAGCTAAATCTGTAATGTATTTTAAAGGCTGTAGTAATGAAGTAACGTAGTAATTTAAATGAATGAAAGACAATCTGTTTTCTGATTGGAGGACCAGGCTCACGTGATCCCAGGTACGCTTCCGCACAGGCTGTGCCCCTGGGATCCGTGGGCCATTACACTGCCCTCCTACTCGCAGCGTCAGAGTGCAAGTTTACACCCGAGTGCCGCTATCGGGTAGGTGCGTATTTTTTCGCAGGTTGGTGGCGTGCTCTGGCGGTACGCAGCCAACCGCAATTTTTGGCCCAATTTTTTTTTCTCTAGATTTCTGCCCATTCAGTCAATGGGAGGAAAATCTGGACCTTGAAGTCCTGGCCTCAATGCCTCTTGGTCATGGGGCAAGAGTTCTGCTGACTCCTGCTGGAAAAGGTACCTGTATGTCAGGATCACGCTCAACTGTGATACCTTCCATGCTCATTGTGCAGTCTTACACATGAAAAATGGTCACTTGGACATGGTACTGGTATCTGTGCCCTCAGTACCATACCCCAGTATTAATTAACATTCCTAAGGGGGTAGAGTTACTGTGTGTGTGCTCCATATTGAATGTGTGTGTGGATTTTGCATGAACAACGCCATGCAATTTTAACGGGGCTGCCCACCAGTATAAGCTGGGCAGCTTGTATATCTACCTGGTGTATTCAATTGGTGAATCCAGAAAATGGCACCATGCCTTGGCATAAGTATTTGAAAGAATAGGACATTTTGCATAGATCAGCTCAATAAAAATGTAGCTCGTCACCTGTTTGCAAATCACCATTGGTAATTATGGAACAGTCCATGGCCCACATAATCCCATGAACATGTCTGGCATTGTGTGACTTCTGTGAGTAAGTAAACGTTTAGGGCTCAGCTATAGTTTACTTTGTAATATTGCAGATTCTATAAACAGTAGCTTACTTAGCAGTAATCCTGCTGTAGGTTTCCTAAAGCAAATATGGCATTCATTCATTGGCTGTAAAGCGCTTTGAGATGTCCGGTGGTCGTGAAAGGCGCTATATAAATGCAAGTCTTTCTTTCTTTTGCACTATAAACTTAAAAGCATAGTGACTGGGTTGCTAGTTATTGAGCTATGTAATACTGACTCATGTACACCAGAAAAGCACCATTTTAAAAAATTATTTATTTTTTCTTGGGACAGAGCGACGCTAACGAGGCTGTGTTTATTACTCCTCCATAGCTGCCCTGATAGGGGGTGGTGTGCCTTCAGTGTTGGGCTTTCTTCAAAAGTAAATTGAACTGCTTTATTGAGTAGGCCACTTCATAGGGCCTACTACAAACCGTCAGCAACAAAATATGGGACAGTAGTCATGTGCAATGTTCCTGCTAAGGGCCGAGCGAGGTCCCGCGCAGGCCGCTCACCAGCGCTGCTGCTGGAAGAGATACAGCGCATGCACTGATGCGCAGCCAATTTAAAGGGCCTGCACAAGGAAAAAAAAAATTAGAGGGAACATTGGCCGTGTGTAGGCCAGACTGGGTAGGGGGTGACTGGTTCCCTCCCCTGAAGGATGTTAGTGAACCAGTTGGGGTTTTATGACGATCCAGAAGTATTTGTGATTTTTTTTTTTTTCCCTGATGCGAGACCACGAATGACCAGATTTAGTGAACTCGTGACATAGAAACATAGAAACTAGGAGCAGGAGTAGGCCATTCGGCCCGTCGAGCCTGCTCCACCATTCAATACGATCATGGCTGATCATCCAAATGCAGTACCCTGTCCCTGCTTTCTCACACAGAATCCCCATCGAGCCTGCACCAACACATATCCCACCCTATCCCCGTAACCCCACGTATTTAATTCCCCCTAACATATCCCATCCTATCCCCGTAACCCTGTGGGTTGCTAGTCCAGAGGCTTAACCACTACAGTACCGTTTAATCCTTGATCTTGGCGAGTTAGATCAACACCCAGTGGCAGAGGAGACACTAAAATTGACACTTAACAATTGACAATTCTGTCCCTGACCTGGAAAGGGGAACAAGCCAGACCTCAGTGGCTCCTTAATCACTGTCCAGTGAGCATTGCTGAAAAGTGCATGAAGTTGGAACTTGGCTGTGATGCCCTGTATGGTAAAGAACTGTGTTAAAACTCATTATTCAAGCTCACACACCAAGAATGGCCATCTGAGTGAGATATTGCAGTGTTGTTGGAACCCGTGGGAAAGTGCCATAGAGTGAGTTACTCTTAATGCTTTCTCATGAAGAGAGAAATTGCACCAGAAGTCGGAATTGTATTGGGCCAAAAATTGATGCCGCTACGCGAGAGTACGCACTGCGTACTCTCGCGTATTCTCTCTCCAATTGCCGGTTTTCTGCATGCACTGCGCATGCGCTGAAAACCGGCACTTGGTCTTTGGAAAAGGGGGCGGTTCCTCGGTGCACCGCGTGCGCGCTACAGGCTGCGCGCACGCTGTGCACTTAGTGCTTTGGACGCACAGGTAAGGACGGAAGATTTTAGAAATGAAAAAAGGAGGAGTAAGACCCACTTTTAACAAGGTAAGTAGTGAATTAAGTATTTTGAATTTTTTTTAACAGGTATATCTTTTTTAGAGACTTTAAAGACAGGTAAGTTTATTTTTATAACTTTTTAAAAGATTTTAAATTTTTTCAAATTTAATTTATTTTAAATGGTTAATTTATTTAACTATACTTATTTTATTAATGTGATGGTTTTTTTTTTATTTAATTGAGGTTTAGCTGTTATTTTGGGGGTGTGTAAGATTCATAGCTTTCGCAGCACGTATGTGAAACTTATGAATGGAAGATGGTGTGCTGCCATTGGCTCTAACTGAGTCACGTGATCCCACAGCTCGCACGAATTCACTACGCCGGTGGGATACGCAAGCACTGCCCAGCTGATGTCTAGAACATCAAGTTCGTGCGAGCTGGATCTGAAAAAGCCAACGCGGAGTGAGAGATCGCGCCTGCTCCTTACCCCCGCGGGAACAGAGCGAGATCAATTTCTGGGCATTAAGTTTTCAAATGGTCATCTGTTTTGTGTGCATGGATTCTAAGAAGATTTGCCTGTGTGTTTGCATTTTTTTTGGCAGCAACATGATTAAGGTGCCAACGAATGATGAGAATAGCTTGGACCAGAACTCCTTTAAGAAATCACAAAAAAATCTATCCAGTAATAATGTTGTAACAAGAAACAACACAAGCATGTTGAAGAAGAAGAAGAAGGAAGTGACTGAAGAGGAAGCGGAAAGGTCAGTTTTAATCTTTTGCTCATTGAGGTTAAGAAGCAGTTATACAGGGTGATATGTGAACTTAATTTAAAATCTAGATTGTAATTCCTAGCTACATTACAAGCAGGGGTGTCGAACCTGTGTCCCCGGAGACCTGGGAATTCGGCCCTCAAACTCTATTTGTGCTTGCCTTAATAATCTGTGGTTTATCCTGTTTAGGAATTTGTCAGCCAGCAGGACTCATATTGGTAAAGAAATCCTAATTCAGAACACCAAGATCTCTTGATATTGACAACTTGAGATATATGCAAACCCACGAGAACACATTGAAATTTAAACACCAATGTGGCTCATGGGGAAAGAAGTTGGGCACTCCTACCTTGCAGGATCCAATTCTGGCCTCTTGTGCATCCCTGATTTTCATCGCTCCACCATTGGCGGCCGTGCCTTCAGCTGCCCAGCCCCTAAGCTCTGGAATTCCTTTCCTGAAGGTCTCCATCTCTCTACCTCTCTCCTCATTTAACTCACATCTTAAAACTTACCTCTTTGACCAAGCTTTTGGTCACCTGTCCTAATATTGCTTTGTGGCTCGGTGTCAAATTATGTCTGATTTACACTCCTGTGGGATGTTCATACTATGTTAGAGTCACTGTATAAATGCAAGTTGTATTTCGGTGTGCTTCTAAGTAAGCTCTTTGTTAGGATTGTACCGGTTGCTTGATTCACTCGGGATTAAACCCGAATTCTGTGGGGGTGGGGGGGCGCGGGAACTGGAGTACTTCATACTGTCAGGTTTTAAGGTACTTGTGTTTTTGCAGCAGAGGACATACAATTTGATGACACTGCACACCTCTGCATTCCACCCACGAGTTCCTGCTAATCACCGAGCCAAACTTGGGTGGTGAGGGGCAGAAGTCAGTGATGAGTGCACGAATTGAGCAGCTCTGAAACTGATCACTGCTGCAAATCCGGAATAACTTGGTAATAAATCTGAACTTTTCCCAACAGATGAGGAAAAATGCAGTTTACAATGTTGCTATGGGCACTGTAGCTTCAATCAATTGTTAATTGATTGCATTTTATATTCACTACCATTTCCACTAATTGACTTACCCTTGAGTCGTCATTTTCTGTGGACATGGTGCAGTACTGTGCATATATCTGACTAGAATTGTTCTATAGAAAACCTGTGAGCACACGAGCACATTCCGATGCTGGAAAGTGTTTTTGGACTTCTTGTCAATTTTTTGGGAAATAAACAAATGCTTGAATGAAAATTGTAACCCAAATTTGAAATAATGTCTGATATTGGGCAAGATATTGAACAAGGAAGCTGCAACATGTTTAAATGGTTCAATGTATCCGATTGGTCGGTGCAGTGTTATATTACCCAAACAATTGGTTAATAGCTTCTCGCTCTTGGAGAACTGAATCTTGGCACTTCAATCAATTACTTGTTTCCATCACCTGACATAACCATACTTTTAAAATGCGTATTTACTAGCAGTCTTAAGCATATCGCAGATTTCAAATGGTATCCTGCTGAAAATAATTAAGGCAAAATGTGGTTTTTTTTTCTTAATGTCATGATATATTTTTCTGTGGCTGTTTTTAACGTACAGCTTGAACCATTTAATTTGAAAAAGTTTAATAGCAATTTCTGACATGTATTATATTTTGTAACCAAGTTTCTTTTTATTTTATAGTTTTAGTTGGTCTTGCATGTTACTAGGAAGGATGCAGTTCAGACTTATACACCAGATTACTTGGTATGAATGGAAATAACTCCTCTTTCAGCTAAAATGCTCCGTTTTGAATGTGACGTGCAATTAGCATGTCGATTAAATTATTCTGTGACATGGAATAAAGTCTTAAGTTTTTAAAAAATCATTGCAAGCTAAAATTCTAAATCTTTCAATTTGAATTTGTTTGTACTATTCCTGCCTTAAGAAGAATACAATGGAGCCTCCATTCCCATAATTGAAGGGACTAGCCGAAAACATCCATATATCAAGATTGCTGTATACCAAGCTTTCTGCTCCTGACCTGGTCATGCCCTCGTGGTTATCCAGTCAGTCTTTCTGCTCTCGATGGCTGCGATATCTGACCCAGCTGCGCTGTCAAAACTGGCCCAATTTTCCCCATATAAATAGTGTGGCATGCTCTTACAATATTGCCCAGTGGAAGCCTGCTGCTCTCCCACTTTCCGAATACCGATCAGCTCAAGGAATGGTCAGCATGAGGCAGAGTCCGAACACTCGGCACACTTGCCCTCGACGCTACCGGGTTTGTTTGCTTGAATTTGGCACGCCCAGTGATGTAGGAAAGATCAAGGTCTTGCTTTTTCATTGGTGGATAACACTGGATAGTAATGTTGTGAGGGTGGAGGGAGTTCACCACATCATTTATACCAGGTTTGTTGGGACAATTTTCACATTCTGTGTACATCAGTGGTAGGAGCCTGAGAGGGCAGGAGCAGCTGAGTGGAGCCACAAAATGACTTCAATAAAACAAGGCTTTACTTTGATGTAGCCAATTAAAATACAATACAACTTTATGCAAGAGACAGGGTGGATGAGGGCAAATCTTCAATGCTACAAGAAAAGTATAGAGTACTATAGATCAGAAAGTCCATTTGCGTTGGTCTGGACACATCGTTCGTATGCCTGATTATAGAATTCCCAAAGTCATCTTCTTGGGGCGAGCTGCAGTCCAGATATCGCAACAGAGGTCGGCAAATGAAATGCTATAGAGACAAACTGAAGGCCATATTGAAATCTTGCAGTATTAACTCCAACACTTGGGCAGCCATGGCCACAGCTACTGACCGACCACGATGGCAGCACGTCTGCCGGGCCAGTTTGAATGAATTTGAGGCAGCGTGTTTGCGAGAACTGGCTGCCAAGCACCTGGCCCGCAACGCAACTCATCTACCCGCTCCCATCTAGCTTTCAGTGTGGTATGTGTGTCCAGAATCAGGCTCTTCTCCCATTAGCACACCCATAACAACTGAGACTTGTCCATTGATTGAACGGGAGACTCCACCATCATAGGAGAAGTAGTGTTACAGCAAAGTACTTCCTCCTTATCTTTCCAGAAGCAGTAAAACCTTCTCGTTTGGAGCAATGGTTAGTTTAGCCCAGTACTGAACCTCTGTGGAGACCGAGGACCATCTGGTATTTTTTTAGATTGTTTTGGATACTGATTTTCAGTTTAGCTGAACTTTTCTAATTCTATTTTTTGCCGAGCATAAGCTACAATATTTATCACTTTATTCTACTAGATCTCTACATTTTTGCACATATTGCTTGTAAAACTTTCTGTTTATAATTCATCATATTTACTTTGAAATTAGGTTTGAAACATTTATTCTGAGGTTTTCAGAACGAATTCAAAATGACTTAGTGTTAGGCTGTGATGACCTCAAACGCCCATGCTAACAGCACCATATATCCTACCTAAACATCGAAAGAACTTTGAGTCAAAAATTGTCTCTAAATATGTTTTTCTACCACCCTTAGAATCCGATACTTAAATCTTAACGATAAAATGGATTTTACTCAACCGCTCCAGAACGATAATCCAGATATCGCTCATCCCGATTTCGGGTATGCATAGATTTTTATGTAGGAGTGTGTTGCTTTGCGTATGGTGTTGTACAGAAAATCAGATTTTGTAGTGCGTATACTAGCTGATCTGTGTGTTTTGCAGAATACGTGTAGCAGTGTTTTCAGTGTTCCCTTGCTGTTTTTTCTAGGTTTGATTTCTGCTTTTCTGCTTATCCTTGTGCTTGAGTTTATTGTAGTAAAAACCTAAAGCAAGTGTCTGGTTGGCACAGTTGGTTACAATGCTGTCATTTCTCTGTAGTTGAAGTTGCTGAGAATGATGGGACGAAATCTCTCATGCTTTTCTTTCATTTACATGCTGTCTCTCTCAGCGGTAGGGATCCTCTTAGAAATTAGTTTGTGAGTCTCAACTCAGTTTGTAAAGGTCAGGTATAGACTCCCGCTATTCTTCATTCTACGATAATTGGCATTCGCAGGTTGATCATGAATATGTTATTCCTTTCAATGGAGTAAACGGGGCCAGAGAGACACTGGGAGGTGAAATAACATGTAGAAATCCGTTTTAGTGGTGATCTGATTTAAGAGCCTGTATATTTTCCTCTAATAATCTAAATAGATATGGGTCAGGTGTCATTTGCCTGTGAATACTTGACATTGGGGAGTAATTTTAACTTTGGTATAAAACAGGTGATGTCGGATTGGATGCCCATTATACACCGCTCCCGATTTTCCTTTCCGTTGACTTCAATGGGCGGGGTGTAGAATAGGCGGCCCATCCGATATCGCCTGTTTGACACCGTCGCCCAAAGTTACAATTACTCCCCTGGAATATCCCTTCATGACACGTTATTGGGGCAGTGCAGAAGGGCCCTTTAAATGGCACTAGGCTTGTGTTGTACTTGATCTTCAAGTGCTGGATCCTGATACTAAATATGCTGGTATTTACAACCCTCATTGGTCAGCACAGGGTTTTGTGCCAAAATTGAAATGCAGGAGGATGTTGGAGGAAGTGAAGAATTTCTGAAACTTGTGAAAATTCATTGGAGAAAAAGTGAGAGTTAAGGCAAAATCACCATATGTAAAATTGCCTTGTTATCCACAAGTGTTTCATCACAACAAATGAGTTTTTGAGATGGATTTGTTTATCTACGTAATGTATAATTTTAATTACCTACCTTATTTTAGCATGCCCTGGAAAATAAGAAATAATTGCTTCATGTTGCAATTCATACTTTGTTCTGAGACGTAGTGCCATTCATAGCATACAGAGGCAAATTATTCTTGATATCTTAAGACAAAACTCTTAACTTTCAGCTGAAGGATCGTGAATTAAGCGGATGCAAAGTGCTCTATTGGTTAACACCCAGTAGGAAGAAAGGACTTTTTTTGTGAAATGGGAAATTATCAATTTAAAATTGTTTTAAAAGAATACATTTTTTTTGTTCCCCTTTTCTCTCTTTACCCACTCCCCTCTTTCTCTTCACCCCACCCCCCCGACAGATTCATACAACATGTGAACCATGCAGCGATTACCATTCAGCGTTGGTACAGACGCCATTTCCAGAGACGCAGAGCAAGTCAAGCTGCACTTAAGCGACTGCTTACTACAAAAAAACAGGTGCCAGCATAGCCAATTAAAGGCAATATGATCGGATAAAATGCTGTACGCTGGATATTCACATTTAAGTCATCCAGGCTTATTTCTAGCAACGTAGGAATTACTAGATGGAAAAAAGACCCAGATTCATCTAGTTCTCCCTCTACCATCTTAGTAATCGCATGAAACAACGATAATGGAGTTGTTGACCGATCATAGCGATCAATCTCTTATCAATTAGCCTACAACAGACCCAGACATGAGGCGAGGAAAACCCCCAGTGGTGGAGAGCTTTGGGAACCATAGGTCCAAAGTAACATGTTCCTCCCAGGCATACTACACTTGCCATATATCATGTCTCACATTCCTTATACTGTAATACTGTATCCCAAAATACAATTTTCTGAACGAAAGCTATCTAATTTGCATTTGAATGAATCATCACCGTCTGCTTCTACCGTCTCCCTCGGGAGCCTGTTCCACAGATTTCCCATTCGCTCACTGAAATAATGTTTCTGCAGATTCCGCAGGCTGTGTCCTCAGGTTCTACAGTTCTGGACAAGATGAAACAGTTTGTCATGGTCTGCATTACTTAGTCCACTAGTGGTAAACTCCTCTGCCAAGTCCCCCGTACATGTAGTTGCATCCAGCAAAGACCAGGCCGAACCCCAAAGGCAGAGACTTGAGGTCAGAGGGACAGTTCATCTTCTCATACAGCATGAAGTAGCTGGTTACAAACGTGCATTGGCTGAGGTCTTGGAGTGATTGTCTGCTTTAGCTGGGGAATGATTCCTAGCTCGACAGGCTAGGAAGGCAGCCATACAGGTACCATGCAGTCAAGTGAATTTCTGCACATAGGTTTAGTACGTTTTCTGTTTCACACTAACTTTACTTGTGAGCATTCTTAATCATTTGTTGGGTGGGACAAGGGACTAAAAGAGAGGAGAATGGAAATAAGTGTAACAATAATATATATTCAATACAAAGTTTAAATCTACGAGTTGTTGGAAAATATTTACTATACTTAACATAGAAGATAAATAGAACATGAGTTAAATTTCATCAAATCATTAGTCTTTACAAAGTAGATTAAAAACAATTAAATATTATTGAAGCTGCAAGATATTGGTGGTCCTGTAGATAAATATATACTGTTGTACAGTAGGACAGAATTTAGATTCACCCTTCAGTTGGGTTGAGTTCTAGTTCAACTTGCCAGTTAAATACTGAGAATTGCTAATTATCTGATGGTACATTTCTATGTCAGGAGAAAGAGCAAGAAATGCTAGCTGAAAGTGCCCAAGAGCGCCAGAGGAAAAAAAGCGAGGAAAGGAGGAAGATCCGAGAAGAGAAAGCTCGACAGGCTAGGAAGGCAGCCATACAGGTACCATGCAGTCAAGTGAATTTCTGCACATAGGTTTAGTACGTTTTCTGTTTCACACTAACTTCACTTGTGAACATTCTTATTCCGTTGACTCTAATAGCCTTTTCATATGATGATTGTGATATGTGCAGCAGTCTGATAATGTCAGTAGGAAGCTCCTTTTTCATGGGCTTACTTCTGCACTACAGTACAGAACAATGATTATTTCTTCCCACATTTTTTCATTTTAAGTTTCTTAATTCCACATTTCGCCCTTTAGTATGGAAACTAATTGAGCGAGTTTTGAATTCCTTAATGGCTCCTGGGTCTGCTGGTTGCTAGTGCTGAGGTTGAGCAGCGTTAGCAGATTTTTCCCTCCCAGTACTGTACATTATACTGTGGCTTCTGGACTAGATCCTTTTCATAACCCAGGCGGTAGTGTGCAGGAGAGCAGGTAGCAGTTTTTAAGTCGTCATAACCGTTTAGTTAGTTGGATAATGTGCCCTTTCCTATAGCATGACTGCTTATTCATCACATACGTGATCCATGACAACTCCTGCATGGCAACAAGCCTGTAATGAGGACAGATTTACCTGCAAAATTGGTACCTTGTCTCTTGTTTTTTTTCCACAGCATGGCTCATGTTCTGACCAATAATAGGGCTAAATGTGTCAGCGTGGCTCAGTGGTAGCACTCTTGCCTTTGAATTAGAAGGTTGTGTGTTCAAGCCCCACTGCAGGACTCGAGAGCTTAATCTATGCTGATACTCTATGCAGTACTGAGGGAGTGGTGCATTGTCAGAGTTGCTGGCTTTCTGATGGACATAAAAGATCCCAAGCCACTATTTGAAGCAGAATAGGGGAGTTCTCCTGGCGACCTGGCCAACATTTATCCAATGTATCTCATGTGCTGTTTGTGGGACCTTGCTGTGTGTGCAATTATACCGACATAACAACAAGTGACTTTTTATTTCAAAAAGTAATTAATTGACTTCAGGACATCCTGAGGGCGTGAAAGGAACCACATTAATGGACATTTTTTCTTCCAAGTGGCCTCAAGAATTGACTCGGAACTCCCCAAATACCTGTATATGTGGTTAGACGAGTTGGTTGTTACAGTAATTACCAGTATTTGACGCCTGACCAGTAGTGTTATAAAGAACTGTCTTGAGGGACTGGCTGCAAAATATCCATCTATCATTGCACAGTAAGATAGTGCTCACCACAAGGCTCTGCCTCGGAATAAAAGTGATCTTTAACTAAGATGTCAAAGTCAAGGTAAATAGTCATATTAGCTGAATAGTGTTGGATTGTAAGATGTAAAAAGAATTCTAAAAGATTGAATGTGTGTACATTTTAATGCATACCGCCTGTGTTTGTTACAGGAACTTCAACAGAAACGAGCAGAAAAAGCAGCTGAAGATAAAAGAATTAGTGCGGAAGAAGTTGCTGTGCTGCAAGAAAGGGGGAAGATTGCAAAGAAAAAAGCTACCAAGCCTGTGCCTGTAAATAATACAAGTCCAGTCCACAGTCAAGTCAAATCCAAAAATTCAGGTGTGGGATAGTACATGTATCACTGTCGATAAGAGATTGACAAAATGTGGTTATTTCTGCATTGGCAGCAGAAATACATTGGATTTCAATTTTGTTCTGTATTTTCGAGCTTTCTTTCCCTTCTCACCTCATTTTAGCACATTACCATTGTGGTTTCATCAAATTTCCACACAGTTGTACAGTAGATGATTGGCAAACAGTAGGTTTGGATTATGGGATGAATTACTGCAAAGGGTTCCCTTGTTCGACTGCTATAATTTCAGCAGAAGAGCCATGGAAATCCTGGAAAACCAGCATAAATGGTGTTTACGCCATTTTTCCAGGATTTCCACGGCTCTTTCAGTAAAGTTGTGGTGGGCAAGGGTTACAACCCTCCTGGAAATTCACCCCCGCCCCCATAAGTCTTTTCAGTGTTGTATTGTGTCTGGAAAACGAAATAGTAAAATATTTTATAGGCACATCAATGAAAAAGGAAGGTTGGGATGGGAATAGGGCCATGAAGGGATAGACCGGATAATACCACAGGTTACGATAGAGAGATGGCAGAAATATTAAATAATTATTTTGCTTCAGTATTTATCAGGGAGATGGAACAGGTGGACATGACATTGGATGATGAGATTAGTAATGAGATAAGTGCATTTAAAAAAAAAAAGGGGATATATTAAATAAACTAATCAAACTTAAAGAGGATAAAACCCCTGGTCCGGATGGATTACATCCACACATTTTAAAAGAATCTAGGGAAGAGATAGCAGAGGTATTACTACGCATATTTAATAATTTGTTAGAAAAAGGTGTAGCGCTAGAGGACTGAAGGATAGCTAATGTAATACCGATTATTTAAGAAGGGGGATAGAACGTGTCCAGGGAATTATAGACTAGTCAGCTTAACATCGGTGGTAGGAAAAATAATGGAATCCCTACTAAAGGAGAAAATAGAAAAACATCTAGAAACCAAAAATAATATAATGAGTAGTCAGCATGGATTTGAAAAGGGAAAGTCTTGCTTGACCAACCTTATTGAATTTTTGAAGAGTTAGCAGAGAGAGTAGACAATGGTAATGCAGTAGATGTAATTAATTGCTGGCTGGCTTCAGGACAGAAAGCAGAGAGTGGGAGTAAAGGGTAGCTATTCAGTGGCAGAAGGTGGGTAGTGGTGTTCCACAAGGATCAGTGCTGGGACCACTGTTCACAATTTACAGTAACGATTTAGACTTTGGAATCAAAAATACAATTTCTAAATTTGCGGATGACACCAAATTGGGAGGGATAGTCAATACTGAGGAGGACTGCAACAAATTACAGGAGGACGTTGATAAACTTGCAGAATGGGCATATAATTGGCAAATGAAGTTCAACACAGATAAATGTGAGGTATTGGCCCGTATTTTCCGACCCCCACGGGTGTGTACGAGCTGTGTACGCACCCGTAGGGGGCCTCGCAAGTGCTGGTTTCAGGCCTGCCCTGGAGAAGGGCCTCTGCGGGCAGAGGGTTCCGCTTTCTGCAGAACCTCAGCCTGCTGAAAACCTTTAAAAATCTTACGCCTGGTAAAAGCAGGTGTAAGGCCTGCTTTTACCAGCGTAAGAGTTTAAATAAGTAAAAAAATAATTTTTTTTCACTCATTTATAATTTTAAAATACTTTTAAAAAAGCTAAGTTTATTTTTAGCCCTGTAAAAAACTTTAATTATTTTCTTCAAAAAATTAAATTTTTGTTTAAAATATTTAATTTAATGTAATTTTAACTAATTTTAAATGTGATTTAAAAAAAATTATTTAATGTTTAGTGTGTTTTTTGAGTGATCCCCATTCGTACTTTTGACAGGTCTACACTGAGAGACCTGTCAAAAGTGTGAAGGGGGATTCCCTTATTTGATTGGTTCCCCATGGCCCACGTGATCCCAGAGACGCTTGCGAACTGCCTGGGATACCTGGGCCTCTGTGCACGCGCACCAGGGGAGGCCCAGAAGTGGAAGTGTCGGGACCTACAAAGCCAGCAGGTATGTTCGTAGATTTTTTTTCCAGATCGGAGGCATCCGCACGCAGGAAGCCTCTGATCGGAAAATCCGGGCCATTACATTTTGGTAGGAAGAATAGGGAGGTCACTTATTACTTGGAGGGTGTGAGTCGAGATGGGATAGAGGAACAAAGGGATCTCTGAGTACAAATACACAAATCACAAAAAAGCTGCGACACAGGTTAACAAAGCCATAAAAAAGCAAACCAAGCAAACTAGGGTTTATTTCTAGAGGTATTGAATTGAAAAGTAGGGAAGTTATGCTAAACCTGAACCTTAGTTAGACCACACTTGCAGTACTGCGTACACTTCTGGTTGCCATATTATAAAAAGGATATAGAGGCACTGGAGAGGGTGCATAGAAGATTTACAAGGATGAGGGTATACATATCAGGAAAGGATGAACAGGCTGAGTCTCTTTATCTCTTGAAAAAAGAAGGCTGTGGGGTGACCTAATCGTGGTCTTTAAAAAATGTTGATAGAGTGGATAGAGAGAGAATAGAAACATAGAAAATAGGTACAGGAGTAGACCATTCGGTCCTTCGAGCCTGCACCGCCATTCAATGCGTTCATGGCTGAACATGCTACCTCAGTACCCCATTCCTGCTTTCTCGCCATACCCCTTGATCCCCCTAGTTGTGAGTGTTATATCTAACTCCCTTTTGAATATATTTAGCGAACTGGCCTCAACAACCTTCTGTGGAAGAGAATTCCATAGATTCACCACTCTCTGGGTGAAGAAGTTCCTCCTCAGCTCAGTCTTAAATGGCTTCCCCTTAATCCTTAGACTGTGACCCCTGGTTCTAGTTTTCCCTAACATTGGGAACATTCTGCCCGCATCTAATTTGTCTAAACCAGTCAGGATTTTAAATGTCTCTAAGATCCCCCCTCATTCTTCTGAACTCCAGAGGATACAAGTTCAGTTGACCCAATCTTTCTTGATATGTCAGTCCGGCCATCCCAGAAATCAATCTAGTGAACCTTCGCTGCACTCCCTCAATAGCAAGAATGTCCTTAAGTTAGGAGACCAAAACTGCGCACAATACTCCAGGTGTGGCCTCACCAAGGCCCTGTACAACTGCAGCATCACCTCCCTACTCCTGTACTCAAATCCCCTTACTATGAAGGCCATCATTCCGTTTGCTTTCTTGACTGCCTGCTGCACTTGCATTCCCACCTTCAGTGACTGATGTACCATGACGCCCAGGTCTCGTTGCACCTCCCCTTTCCCTAATCTGCCACCATTCAGGTAATAGTCCGCCTCTCTATTTTTACCACCAAAGTGGATAACCTCACATTTATCCACATTGTACTTCATCTGCCATACATTTGCCCATTCACCCAACCTGTCCAAGTCACTCTGTAGCCTCCTAGCATCCTCCTCATTGTTCACACTGCCTCCCAATTTAGTGTCATCCGCAAATTTGGAGATATTACATTTAATCCCTTCGTCCAAATCATTAATATATAATGTAAACAGCTGGGGTCCCAGCACCGAACCCTGCGGTACCCCGCTGGTCACTGCCTGCCATTCTGAAAAGTACCCATTTACTCCTACTCTTTGTTTCCTGTGTGCCAACCAGTTCTCAATCCACGTCAACACATTACCCCCAATCCCATGTGCTTTAACTTTGCTCACCAATCTCTTGTGTGGGACCTTGTCGAAGGCCTTCTGAAAGTCCAAATACACCACATCTACTGGTTTCCCCCTGTCCACCCTATTGGAAACATCCTCAAAAAATTCCAGAAGATTTGTCAAGCATGATTTCCCTTTCACAAATCCATGCTGACTTGGACCTATCATGTCGCCACTTTCCAAATGGTCTGTTATGACATCTTTAATAATTGCTTCCATCATTTTACCCACGACCGATGTCAGGCTGACCGGTCTATAATTCCCTGCTTTCTCCCTCCCTCCTTTTTTAAAAAGAGGGGTTACATTGGCCACCCTCCACTCCATCGGAACTGATCCAAAGTCTAAGGAATGTTGGAAAATGATCGTCAATGCATCCACTATTTCCAAGGCCACCTCCTTAAGTACTCTGGGATGCAGACCATCAAGTCCCGGGGATTTTTCAGCCTTCAGTCCCATCAATTTCCCCAATACCTTTTCCCGACTAATAAGGATTTCCCTCAGCTCCTCCCTCTTACCAGATCCTCTGACCCCTTTTATTTCCGGCAGGTTGTGTGTGTCCTCCACAGTAAACACCGAACCAAAGTACTTGTTCAATTGATCTGCCATTTCCTTGTTCCCCATTACGACTTCCCCTGTTTCCGACTGCAGGGGACCTACGTTTGTTTTTACTAACCTCTTTCTTTTTACATATTTATAGAAGCTTTTGCAGTCCATTTTAATGTTCTCTGCAAGCTTCCTTTCATATTTTATTTTCCCTGCCCTAATCAAACCCTTCGTCCTCCTCTGCTGAGTTTTGAAGTTCTCCCAGTCCCCGGGTTTGCTGCTACTTCTGGCCAATTTGTATGCAACTTCCTTGGTTTTAATACTATCCCTGATTTCCCTTGTTAGCCATGGTTGAGCCACCTTCCCTTTTTTATTTTTACGCCAGACCGGGATGTACAATTGTTGTAGTTCATCCATGCGATCTCTAAATGTCTGCCATTGCCCTTCCACTGATAGCCCCTTAAATATCGCTTGCCAATTCATGCCTCATACCCTCAAAGTTGCCCTTATTTAAGTTCTGGACCATGGTCTCTGACTTAACTGTTTCCTTCTCCATCCTAATGTAGAACTCCACCATACTATGGTCACTCTTCCCCAGGGGGCCTCGTACCACAAGATTGCTGATTAGTCCTTCCTCATTACACAACACCCAGTCCAGGATGGCCTCCCCTCAAGTTGGTTCCTCAACATATTGGTTTAGGAAACCATCCCTTAAACACTCCAGGAAATCCTCCTCCACCGTATTGCTTCCAGGTTGAGTAGCCCAATCTATATGCATATTAAAGTCACCCATGATAACTGCCGTGCCTTTTTTGCACGCACCTCTGATTTCCTGTTTCATACCCTCCCCCACCTCACTACTACTGTTTGGAGGTCTGTACACAACTCCCACTAACGTTTTCTGCCCTTTGGTGTTCTGCAGCTCAACCCATATTGATTCCACATCCTCCAAGCTGATGTCCTTCCTAGCTATTGCATTAATCTCCTCTTTAACCAGCAATGCTACCCCACCCCCTTTTCCTTTTATTCTATCCTTTTCTGAATGTTGAATACCCCTGGATGTTCAGTTCCCAGCCTTGATTGTTCTGGAGCCACGTCTCTGTAATCCCAATCACATCGTATCCGTTAACATCTATTTGCACAGTCAATTCATCCACCTTATTACGGATACTCCTTGCATTAAGACACAGAGCCTTTAGGCTTGTTTTATTAACATCCTTTGTCCTTTTAGACTTATGATTTAGTATGGCCCTTTGTGTTTCTTGCCTTTGTTTACTTGGCCTTCCCCTATTGTTTCTCACCCTTCCAACATTTGTTTCTGACTGCATATTACTTCCCCCTGTTTCGCTACATAGGTTCCCATTCCCCTGCCATATTAGTTTAAATCCTCCCGAACTGCTTTAGCAAATATTACCCCGAGGACATCGGTTCCAGTCCTGCCCAAGTGCAGACCGTCCCTTTTGTACAGGTCCCACTTCCCCCAGAACTGGTTCCAATGCCTCAGGAATTTGAATCCCTCCCTCCTGCACCACTGCTCAAGCCACGTATTCAATCTCACTATCCTGTTCTCTCTATTCTGATTAGCACGTGGCCCTGGTAGCAATCCAGAGATTACTACCTTAGAGGTCCTACTTTTTAATTTAGCTCCTAGCTCCCTAAATTCTGCTTGTAGGACCTCTTCCCGCTTTTTACCTATATCGTTGGTACCTACATGCACCACGACAGCTGGCTGTTCACCCTCCCTCTTCAGAATGTTCTGCAGCCGCTCCGAGACATCCTTGACCCTTGCACCAGGGAGGCAACATACCATCCTGGAATCTCGGTTGCGGCCACAGAAACTCCTGTCTATTCCCCTTACAATTGAGTCCCCTATCACTATAGCCCTACCACTCTTTTTCCCGCCCTGCTGTGCAGCAGAGCCAGCCATGGTGCCATGAACCTGGCTGCTGGTGCCTTCCCCTGGTAGGTCATTTCCCCCAACAGTATCCAAAACGGCATACCTGTTTTGGAGGGAGATGACCACAGGGGACTCCTGCACTACCTTCCTGATATTGCCCTGCTTCTTGGTCACCCATTCACTGTCTGTCCTAGCCTTTACCTGCGGTGTGGACAACTCACTAAATGAGCGATTCACCGAGTTCTTGGCATCGTGCATGCTCCAGAGTGAGTCCACCCGCAGCTCCAGCACCGCCATGCGGGCTGTCAGGAGCTGCAGCTGGACACACTTCCCGCACACGTAGTTGTCAGGGACACTGGAAGTGTCCCTGGTTTCCCACATGGCACAGGAGGAGCATGAAACGGGTCCGAGACTTCCTGTCATGACTTAACCCTTATGTTACTTTATTACTAAAATTTAAACTTATTTATCTTCGGTCCAGGAGTTAAGTCCCTGAAAACAAAATATAAAATCGAACCTACCTTTTAAATTCCCGGGACTGCTGGGAAAATCCCCCAAAATGGGAGCGGGTCCCAAACCCACTCCCAACCCACCTCCAACCAATCTTCCCGGGAGTCGGGTCCCTGATTTGCGCAGGGACCCGACACCTAGCGGCGAGAAGAGGATTATAGCCACTTAACTGCCTGTTAACAGGTAGCTAACAGGCAGTTAAGAGGCTTTTTCCAATTTTTTCGACTGCTGCTGCGGGCTTCCTGACGTCGGGGAACCCCGCCAGGGTAAGTGAGGCATGCTGTGGGTCTGTTGTTATGTTGGTGTTTGAATGACAGCTGCAGAAGTGGTGTGAAGCATGCAATGGGACACCAGTTCGTATCAGAGGTAAGGAAAAGTTGTGAAAGTAATTTTTAATGTGGTTAGATGTTTCTGTAGGTGACAAGCTGTGAAGTGTTTGTGTAGGCTCATCTCATCGGGAGAAGTGACGGATGCTTCTGCAATCGCAGCTGCCATCTGTTTTATCCTAAGGAGGGAGTAATTGGAGAACCTGGGTGCAAGGGCTCACCTTTGGACAGTAATTGTCAGTGTTTGACAGCAGCTCAATGCTGTCCAACACCTGTCAAATCATCTGTCAAACAAGTGTGGTGCATATGCTTTTAAGAAAACCGGCAGATGAAGTGTCATCAACTGACGTCATCTGACACCGGCTTTCCCTTAATTGGCCAGCAAGGCCAATCAGGGCAAAATAGCGTCAGTTCATCAGACATCACTGGGGGCGGGACTGGAACCCGAAAACCAGTCCCACCTCGAACTCGGCCTCGAAGGTAAGATTCCGCCCAATGTTTCCACTTATGAGGAAGAGCAAAACTAGAGGCCATCAATAAAGATAGTCACCAAGAAATCCAATAGGGAATTCAGAAGAAACTTCTTTAACCAGAGAGTGGTGAGAATGTGGAACTTGCTACCACAGGGAGTGGTTGAAGTGAAAAGTATAGATGCATTCAAGGGGAGGCTGGACAAGCATATGAGGGAAAAGGGAATAGAGGGTTACGCTAATAGATTTAGATGAGGAAAGACGGGAGGAGGCTCGTGTGGAGCATAAACTGGTTGGGCCAAATGGCCTGTTTCTGTGCCGTATATCCTATGTAGAGCATTTTGAAAGGTAGTACACTAGTGTGTTATTGGTTAGAAGTCTGACACTGGTGAACGCGCGTATCAACATACATTGAAATGTGCGTTAAAATATATTGGCTTATGCGCAATTTTTTTCCCCTCAACATGCTGAATTATGTCCATGTACCACACAATGTACTTCATTGGCTGTAAAGCGCTTTGGGACGTACTGAGGTCATGAAAGGCACTATATCAATACAAGTCTTTTCTTTCTTTTATACGACTTCTCAATGGAAGGGGTGATTAGGCAATCTGGTCTCCTCAGTGTCTTCCATTAACCTGCTATTATGGGGTATGCATGCACAGCTTACATGATTTGTTCTTCATATTTAATTTTGTTTTCCTCTCCCATCCCTCTACCCAATTCTTCCTCCCAACAGCATAGCTATGATGAGATCCTCCTTGAGTTTAGGGATTTCACCACAGTGCATTGACATTCTGCTCTTCACACATCCTAAAAGACTCACCAAGCCCAAGTCTGTCCGCATCATGTTCAAAAAAAAAAGTCAGCATTTTACCTTTCCTCATTTTCTTTTCAACTTGTTCTTAATGCAGCTACAGATCTAGAAGTGTATATTAATCAGAGAACCGAAACTCCTCCTAGACCTTGTGTAAAGACAGAAGAACTGCAGGTATGAGTTAATCTATTTATTAAGTAATGTTATTCTAATTTATTTCAGGTTTTTATTTCACTCCGATCAGTCTCTTGCTCTACATTTGGCTTATAAATTTATTATTTCTGATTTGTATTAAATCCTTGTGCAGTTAGGACTGGCTGGTTTTCATACCCTCGTGTACCCTTTTTATCTTGCTACAGCTTTTACATAAAATAAGAAAAGGCATAATTAAACGCCTGCATTTTAGGGCTTTGAGATCTCTTGACAGAAATCTATGACTTCAAATATGACATTATCATGGATTGGTGACATGTTCTCAACTAAGACTTCTTGTGCATGTTGCTAACCTAAAATGTTAATTTCACCTCATTTACTGGCACTTTTTATACTACACTGGACGCATGTAGAAATTTTTGAACAAGAACTATGTAGATGTCTTATGGATGTGAAGAGCACATAATGAATGCAAGTTTCTTGCTTAGTTTTGTTAATTAACCACAGAATGTTTTGTAGAACCAGTCACAGGATATGATTCTGAGAGAGATGTCAGTTGAGGAGCAGGAGACAATGACAGCGAGTGTAACCCAATCTAAAACAACGCTGAATGATGTGCTCGACACACTCAAACTGCTGGAGGAAGAACCTGAATTACTTCCAGAACCAAAGGTCTATCAAAAGGATAAATACGCTTGGATAGATGAGGTAATTTTTGACAGGAAAGGTGTAAATTGAGGCGTCTGGACAGGGTTTATCTCGTAAGGCAGGATTGTCAAGTAGGTGCTGATGGTGCACTTGTTCCAGCCATTATCACCTTCCCTATTCTTAGGGGCCAGCAACCCTTGAAAATGTTCCAGGTAGAATCAATAGGGACTATAGAGGAGAGTCATCATAAAGAGTATGGCTACTTTCCCAGGTATCTGGCTGGGGGACCAGAAGGAGAATAGAAAGCCGTTCGTCTGGAGGGATGCTATTGTAAGAGTAGGGTGTGACTCTGCCCTTCTGATATCCTAAACCAAGGATTGCCTGCTTGTGGGTTTACTTTGGATGACCATTCTCCTGAGTGCAAGGTACAAGTTACCTCACGATGGAATGGCACCCAAGTGGCACACAGGAGGAGGTACTTCCTGCTAAACTCCATCTGCTCGTCATTACACATTACACCTATGGGCACAGCACTAACTGTTCGGTCCCAAACATGACTGGGTGCTAATGAGAAATTATGTAAGTTTTCCCGTGCGGCTACTCAATGTTGCCACCCTGGGGGTAGACAAAATGTTGCAGGATAAAACTGTCCAGGCAGTGATCCATTTTGGCCACCCAATTCCTCATCTTTCCCTCAGTCTAAAGGCAGCCATTGCCCAGACTACTGATTCTGCTGTTCATTTCAGTCGAATGCTACAGGACAATTTGAATGTGAAAAGGGGAGTACAACAACTGAGAGTTCATGAATGGTGGGAAGCAAAAAATAATGTCACCCCAGGGCCTGTTTAGCCTCCTATGGCCTTGCGTTGATTCAGATCACCCTGGTGGTTATATTGACTATAACGCTTTGCCTCACTATTTTGAGGGATGTGCGCAAAAGTTGAGATCAGTTTAAATTGGTTGAACTGGTTAACCGGGAGAAATAAGTGACTGGTCGAAAAACTGCTGGGTTTCTCTCACCCTCAAGGTGGGGACTGTATCTTAAATTGTTTCACTGTGGCTTGTAAGGCACATTGTGATCTTGAATTGTTTCACTGTAACATGTAAGGCACCATAATGGCTGAAACTGTTGAATAATTAAGGGGGCAGCTCAATGGACACATGTCGATATATGGTTAAAATTAGCTACAGTGCCACTGATTGGCTGGCTGAGGGTGGATTATGTCATGGTCGTGTGGTTGCCTCATGGGGCTGGTGGTATATAAAAAATTGCCTTAAGGGGGGAACGCCAGAGTAACGGCAGTGAACAAAGGATCAGACAGCTTGAACACTCGTGATCACCTGCTCTTCAAAGGATTGGTGTAATATCCATCTTTTTTACTTACTGCCTTCTGACCGTGTGTAACTAGTTGTATTTGATTCTTAAAATTGCTGATTGCTACCATATTAAAAGTCAGTACAAGCTGCATGATATACAGGATTTGGCGGTAACTCCCTATTGTCCTGCGCTCTCTTAATAAACAGGATTGTGACTCCACATCCTTGACGGCAGACAATCTGGAGAAGCTGGGGCAAATCGAGCAGGCTTCAGGCTTGCCAGAGGATGGCACTCTGCTGTCTGAAGTAAAGCTGCGAAGCATTATGAGTTTCCTGGATGAGATGGAGAAGGCCGAGCAGGAGCAGCCGCTTTTCTGTTCCTCAACGAAACCCGGAGAGGTAAGGCAGGCTGTCGACTTTTCTTTTTTTTTTAAAACTAAATTCTTGTAATCCTAAAATCAATACCAAAGAAATTCCTTTCTTTTAAGGAAAAATGCAAATCAGTTTACTTAATAATCCACTCAATATTTGTGTGTGTTCTCTCCTGTTGGTAAAATCACCAATCTAAGATTAGAAATTGCATTTTAGCTGCCCACATATGATTCCGACAGCGATGTCAATGAAGGAGCAGGACGCACGTTTGATCCAGTCTGAAAACAACAGGCCAAAAACAGCCTGCCCACAAAGTATTCCCTTTACTTTGGGTAAACATAGTTGATCCTTACTGTATTTGCTGATTGAGTTTATATTTTGGATGTGAGAGATGTGCGTTGCAGCAGTGGACAGGGAATTTTATTTTCCTTTGTTGAAGGAAGGGAAGAGAGAGTCAGAAATTGGCAGTTCGAGCACAGGGGGAGTGCAATTTGTCCTGAAACCGTGAATATATTTGAACTGAATAGGATTGTTTTTTAAATGTGGCGTGGGATCAAATACCATTCTACATTCAAATCAATGAAGTTTGATCGAATGCCTTAGCTGTGCCTTGCTCCCAGCTTCTTCCAGTGCTGCTCTTGGCCTGACTGCTGAGTGTTGCATGGCAATTAAAGTCATTTGAAAACTAAACTGTGTTGAACATGTGACTTAGTGACCTGCTTCGTTTTAAGTATCCTGATTTTAAACAACAATTACATTTTGCTGTATACTGTGTCCAGGTTCTGCTCTCTGAAGAGGAACTGGTTCACCTGGAACAGACTTCAGTCATGGCAACCGAAGTGACGAGCTCAATGATCAGACTAAAACTGGAATTTGAAGAAAAGAAGCGGGCCATCTCTGTGTTACAGACTGCCTTGGTAAACACCAAGAGTGTGGCTCGTAATATTTATAGTCGGCGGGTCTTTTTTAAATTTTAGAGCCCTGGGTGGTAGAGTGGATTTGGATCATTGTCAAGCTGATGGATTGAAAGTTCCCCCAATCTTTGTTGGCCGCAAGGCGTCCTCAGTGAAACTAATGCGGGCAGTCTCGACTGGATTCATACCAGCTCGTAGTTTAAAAGAAGTTTCAAGGGCCTGACTCCAGGGCAAAGCACAGTGAGACAGCGAGGGGGTAGTCTCGCAGCACTTCTGTTTGACACTCCAGCGCATTGTTGAACCTCTTCAACATTTCCTTAACACTTACCTGCAGTTAATTTAAATGTTTGTACAGTGCAGACACTGCCACCTGCGCTGTGTGAACATTTAAAAACTGAACTGCTGGGACTTGGACTTACGGACAACCCTACTTTATGGCCGTGAGTAGCTACAGCACCACCTCTTTATTTTTACTTGTAGCTTTGTTGTATGAAACAAGCTGAACATTGTAGCCTTTCACACTCCAGCCCTTCCGTGCTAATGAAAGCATTAGGAAAGTGGACTTTGTGGTTCTTCCAGAGTCTGCTTTGCCACGTATTAGAATGCTCCCGTCAATAATTCAAGAAATGTCTGACAAACAAATCCAGCTTACTTGGCAGTGGATTGGAATATTCACAAACAATTACAATGTATTTACAGCACAGAAACAGGCCATTCGGCCCAACAGGTCCATGCCAGTGTTTATGCTCCACACAAGCCTCCTCACACCCTAAGTCATCTAACCCCATCAACATCTCCTATTCTCCTGAATTCCCTATTGGATTTGTTAGTGATTATCTTATATTTATGACCCCTAGTTCTGGTCTTGCTTGCAAGTGGAAGCATCGTCTCTACGTCTACCCTATCAAAACCTTTCATAATCTTGAAGATCTCTATCAGGTCACCCCTCCGTCTTTTCTTTTCTAGAGAAATTGCCCCAATCTGTTCAATCTTTCCTGATAGGCATAACCTCTCATTTACTAGAATGATACCGGAACTCTTTTTTGCACCTTCTCCAGTGCCTCTGTATCCTTTTTATAATATGGAGACCGGAACTGTGCGCAGTACTCCCAATGTGGTCTAACCAAGGGTCTATACAAGTTTAACATAACTTCTCTGCTTTTCAATTCCATCCCTCTAGAAATGAACTCCAGTGCTTTGTTTTTTTATGGCCTCATTAACCTGCATCGCTACTTTAAGTGATTTGTGTATCTGTACCCCCAAATCCCTCTGTTCCTCTACCCCATTTAGACACTTCTTTTCCCAGGAGTATGTGACCTCCTTATTCTTCCTACCATAATGTACTACCTCACACTTATTTATATTGAAGTTTATTTACCAATTACACGCCCATTCTGCAAGTTTATTAATGTCTTCCTATATTATGTTGCATTCCTCCTCAGTATTAACTACACCCCCCCCCCAATTTGGTGTCATCCACAAATTTTGAAATTAGACTTCCAATTGTCGAGTCCAAATCATTTATAAATGGTGAACAGCAGTGGTTCCAGCACCGATCCTTGTAGAACACCACTCCCACCTTCCGCCAATCTGAGTAACTACCTTAATCCCCTACACTCTGTTTTCTGTTTTGTAGCCAGCTTGCTATCTATTCTGTTACTTGTCCCCTGACTCCACCTGTTCTGGCCTTAGTAAAGCTAATTTGGTTTACATAGTTAGATACATAGGACAGTATGTAAACAGATTCAATTTTGTTGTACAGGAAACTCTTTTTATTAACCGGCACCGGCGTGGTGCCGGTTAATCAAAAAGTCCGGATAACGGAGAGTTATATCTCCCAACGTACGAGAGCCCCGTACACACTGACATGCGCCTGCATTCGGAGCTCCGTCTCCCCGGGGACCGCCAGCTGACCATCTGTCGTGTCCGCTGCCTACCCGGGCTGCACATTCCCCTCCCAATCTACACGCTCCGATACAAGGCAAACGCCTCGGTTTTTTTTTAAAGTTATTTTTAAAGGAGAGATGAAGGAAAACCCCGGTTACCTACTCAAGAATTTTGCCGGTTAAGAGAGATTTCCGGTTATTTGGGTGCCGGTTAAAAGAGTTTCCTGTACAAGGTCCTTGAGAAAACAAAGCACAGCATTTTATACCCCTTTTCTTACCAGACTTTTCTTATCAGACCCAGCAGAGAGAATTAACTGTGCGTCAGATGAAGGAGACTGAAAAGGAAATGAGCCATCGATTAAAACTGCAGAAGGACCAGTATGAATCAACCATCCAACGGCATCTGGTGTTCATTGATCAGGTAAAAATCCATGCTAAGTTCGCAATGTGTAGATTTTACAATCAGTCTTGCCCAAAAAATGGGCTTAAATTGGGCAAGATCAGCCACAAATCGGCCTGGAGAACCGTAACGCCGCTTATCTACCCATTTAGCAACCCATGCTGTTTTCTGCTGGTACTTTATCCTTTGCCAGTGGTGCGTGCCACGTTAATCGTCTACATATCTTTAAGTCCCAATGGTATTTTCACTTTCTTCATGTAATTTCTTGGAGCTCCTGCCAAGATATTGTTCGATATTCCCATATATAATGGATGGCTGTGGTTGCTGCGGGCTGTGTTGTTGATAGTAGTGCTTAGAAAGAGCCTTGCTGAAGACTGCAAGTTGAGTTTAAATGCTGTCAGTTAATGTATTTTTCTCTTGCTTTCACCTAGGCGTTCTGGTACCTTCTTGATAGTTGTTGGGCCAGTGACCTTTTTGTCTCAAACACATTATACCGGAATGGATTTTTCCCATGGAAATCTCCCTTTTCTTTTTGTTTTTTGGAAGAAGGGAGGATCACTGGAGAGATGCAAGGCAGCTCAGGCTGCACCAGATCAGCACCCGCTGGTACACGCGCACCTGTAATTACAGACCAAGGTGCATGTACCTAACCATGCCTGAGGAGCAAGCGTCAATTAAGAAAGGTGCCTGTGAATGAGTACTGATCTGCGGCCAAATTCATCCATAGACACTCAACTGTGAACCCCACGACAGCCTTTAACTTCTATGACTTTGGATCATTCCAAAGTTCCTCTCGCAATATCACCCTAATTAACCAATCTACAGTACATAGCAGTATAAAACAAGTGATGGATGCCTTGTTTGCTCGAGCAAACAATTTAATCTCCTTCACAATGGACAATAGGCAGCCGCTTCGAAGGGTTGTGCACTTTTACTGACTGGCGGGGTTCCCAAAAGTCTAGGCAGCTACAGTTTGCACAATTTGGCCATGTGTGCTCCATTGTAAAATGCCCCTACCTATTTTAATCAGAAAGGATTCTATTCTATGAATGTTTAACTTACTTGCAACCATCAGCACCGTATTATGCAAGTTAATGCTCATTTCCCAGGCAGCTGTCGTGAAGCCTTCATTTTAAGGCAGTTCATGGGCCAAGCAATAATTGATCCACAAAGGCAAATCTCCAGGAGGCTACTGGGTGATCAATACTCTTCTGAGCCATGGAGTAAAGCTCTCATTACAGCCAACACTACCTGAACAGATGAGTTGATCTTTTGTCGTATTGCTATTTGTGGGATGTTGCTGTGCACAATTTGGGTGCCACGTTTGCCTCCAAAACAACAGTGACTACACCTCAGAAGTACTACATTGGCTCTTTGGGATGTCTTTAGAATGTGAAAGGAATGATATAAATCCAAGTTTGTTTGTTTGTTTCTTTTCCTTTTTCTTGTTCATGATGATATCTATGCTATCCTGGAACACCAGTTGAGTATCATAGGAACAGGAGTAGGCCATTCAGCCCCTCAAGTCTGTTAAGCCATTCACCCACCCACCCGCCTTGGCACTATGTCACTGAATACCCTTGGCTAGCAGAAACCTATTCATCTCAGAATTAAAGTTATTAATTGAGCTAGCATCTACTGCTTTTTGTGGGAGATGGTTGCACACTTCTACCACCTTTTGCGTGAAGAAGTGTTTCTTAACTTCTCTCCTGATTGGCCTGGCTCTGATTTTAAGGTTATGTCTCCATTGTTCATACCGACCAGCGGAAAACATTTCTATCTATCTACCCTATCGATTCCTTTCAAAATCCTAAAAACCTCAATCAAATCATCTCTTAACCATCTATATTCCAGGGAATACAAGCCTGGTTTATGTAATCTCTCCTCATAATCTAACCTTTGGAGTCCTGGTAACAGTCTGGTGAATCCGTGCTGCACTTCCAAGCCCAATATTTCCTTTCTAAGGTGCGGTGCTCAGAACTGTACACAGTACTCCAGATGTGGTCTAACCAGGGCTTTGATAGCTGTAGCAAAACTTCCTCCCCTTTTATATTCTAGCCCTCTTGTTATAAAGGCTGACATTCCATTAGCCTTTTTGATTATTTTTTGTACCTGACTACTATATTTTAGTGATCTGTGCACATGGACCTCTAAATCTCTTTGGACCTCCACTGTTCCTAGATTTTCACCATTTAAAAAATACTCAGATCTATCCTTTATTGGTCCAAAATGGATGACCTCACACTTAGCTGCATTGAACTCCATCTGCCACAGTTTTGCCTACTCACTTAATCTATCAATGTCTCTCTTGTACTTTTATGGTCATTATTTTTTCTAATACTGTTTTCTTCCTTGCGTTGACTTTTTACTGAGGTCCAGTCCTTGATTCATTATTAGTTTCACTGGAATATCAGGTATATTATCCTCTTGCCTCTACTGTGAAGACTGACACAAAGTAATTATTCAACAAGTCTGCCATTTTCTTTTGCAATATTACCCGCATCTGTTTTTAAAGGGCCCATATTACCCTTGACTATCCTTTTTCTTCTAATATAATTGTAAAAACTTTACTTTTGTGTTAATCTTGATATCCCTTGCATATTCCTTTTTTGCAGCTCATACTATCTTTTTTGTCTTCCTTTGCTGTTCTTTATATCTATCCCAAGCCTCTGGATCTACACTATTCTTTGCACTTTTGTATGCGCTTTCCTTTAGTTTTATATTATCTCTCTCCTCTTTTTTGTCAACCATGGCTGTTTTATTTGGTAAATAGAGCACTTGCCCCTTAGGGATATAGGGGGAAAATATTGAGTCGCGCCCCCTTTGGGGTGCTAACTACGCCGAGGCACTACTTTTAGTGCCCCGGGAAAAATTAGCGCCCCCTGCGGCCGAAATTGAGTCGTAGCGCCCCAAGAGGGAAGCAGGACGCTACTGGAAGCACCCCACCTCCCTCTTGGGGCGCTGCGAGGGAATATTGCGGCGCTATGTGCCACGGTACTGCAGGCCTTCCTCCCCTTCTTAAAGGGGAGGGGCCTTGCGCAGCGCGACCCGGGGCCCAGCTGGGCCACCGGGGATCGGAGTGCCGGCAAAAGAGCCCGGCACTCGAAGTGCCGGGCTCATGGAGCGCAGCCGGCACTTCACGGCGGGGGGGGGCGGGTCTGAAGGGCGGGGACGCAGCGGAGGCAGGTGCTGGCAGGCGGTCAGCAACAAAAATGGCCACCCGGCACCTCCCCTTTAAATAGCGCCGGCCCGGCTGCAGGGAGGCCCCCCTGACCCCGTCGGACATAGCGTCAGGCAGTAAGTCAGGGGGTGCTACCGAAGATCGCGAGCGGGGCACTGCGCACGGCAATGACGTCATCGCCAGCGCCGCGGGACGCTATCGGTTACCGCCGCTGCTAACCTCCCGCTGAATTTCGCGGGTGTTGTTGGCGGCACTGCGCCCGGGCGCTAGTTACTTTGCGCCCCGTTAGCGCCCTAAGAGGGCACTAACGGGAAGTGCAAAGCAACCGAATTTTTCCCCCATAGACTGGTGCTGTATTAAGATAAATTCTTCTTTGAACACCTCCCACTGGTCATCTGTAGTTTTACCCGATAACAGCTTGATCAATTTGCTGTCGTCAGTCTCTGTCTCATCCCTTTAAAGTTAGCCATACCAAAATCTAGAATCTTAGCGGTTTTAAGTTTCTCCTTTTCAAACCTAACATTGAATTCGATCATATGATCTCTGTTAGATAAATGTTCCCTTGCTGTTAGATTATTAACTAAGTCCAGTTCATTACTCATTACGAAATCTAGTATGGCCTGCCCTCTTGTTGGTTCTAGAACATATTGCTCTGAAAAACGATCTTGAATGCACTCAAGAAATGAGCTGTCTACATCTACCTGAGTCATCTCAACCACGTTGAAGAATGGTTTAATCTGAGGGCATTCTGCACTGCAGCCTGGCTGCTTTCAGGATTGTGCCAGTGTACTGCATGTTACACAACTTCGCCCTATATGGAGGCATCGGTAAGGAGGCCCTGGAGGAGGCGATCACCAGGCAGAGCTTGAAGAAGCTGCAGAACAGAACCCAGTGCTGCCTGTAAGAGCCATTTGGGAAGCCCTCAACTAGGAGACCTTCTTTTAACTTTGAAATATAACCACTGCATTAATAGTCCTGTTCATGTCTTCCCATGCCCTCCACAAATATGCCTTCATCTTTCAAGTGATCTTTCTGTTTCTGCCACCTGATTAAACCATACTTGCAAAATTTTGCAGGAAAGCTCTCTGCACACGCAACTTAAAGTGCGAAGTCGCACAACACCAGGTTATAGTCCAACAGTTTTATTTGAAATCACAAGCTTTCGGAGCGCTGCTCCTTCGTCGGGTGAAGTAAAGGAATACAAATCGACAAAGCATATATAGATAGAGAACAATGCCTGTGTAGCGTACAATGGCAGACGACTACATTTAATCCTCCTGACTGCCTTTTGTCACGCCTCGGCAGATAAACAGTCAGGAGGATTAAATGTAGTCGTCTGACATTGTACGCTTCACATGCATTGTTCTCTATCTATATATATGCTTTGTCGATTTGTATTCCTTTACTTCACCCGACGAAGGAGCAGCGCTCCGAAAGCTTGTGATTTCAAATAAAACTGTTGGACTATAACCTGGTGTTGTGCGACTTCTCACTTTTGTCCACCCCAGTCCAACACCGGCATCTCCGCAACTTAAAGTGCAACCAGTTTTTAAAAAATCTTCAAGCACATCAACATATGTGAATGCCTAGAGCTTCATTCCACAGCACTTCCCCTTGGTGTCTGTGTGTGGCATGTATGCTCTTAAACTTAGTCTAATCCTTCTCAGTCTTTTGTCCGAAGTACATGTGGTACTTCAGCTCCATCTGCCCACCTTTGTTCCATATCCCTTTATATTCTTACCTACCAAAAATTGGAGCAGCGTGAAAGAGCACCCACCAACTAAAGTTTGCTGACTGCACATGTTTTCCTGAGATCAACATTATTTGCATAACCATGGGAAGTTCCTATCATGGATAGTGCTTGTGCTTGGACACTTGCCCATTGCTGATGGAAAGTTGCGTGCTGCTCCAGGAAGGTCTGCAGCAGCTTAAAGGGGCAAGGATTGTCGGTTGCCACGCAGCACCATTCTGTTTGGAACCTCGCGTATGAATAGTTCAGCAGGGAAACAGAATGCCCCCATGCTGATGGAAGAAGTGATGCACAGGATGGCGTTGCCGTAGTAAGGAAATGCCTTAGAATTTCTAGACAAGCTGCCCAATAAAATGAACAGGAGGGTGAAACCAGCATGAGTGCTATAGCCCAGGGGTCCTCAACCTTTCTGCTTCTGAGGCCCCCCCTCCCATGTTATAAAAATTCCCCGGACCCGCTGTAACACAACACAAGTTTTTAATTCCTGTATAAAAATTCGTTATACAAATAAACATATATTTATTATAATTTTTGTTTTACTTACAAACTTGACTGCTATCCTCCAGTCTTTCCCCTTCTTGCGCTGAGATTCTCTCTTTTCTCCACACTCTGCCTGACCAGAGACATCTCACATAATTATCCTTCCAATTTGCAAGTTCTTTGTACCTTAAGCATTTTTTTTTAATGTATATAATGTATAAATATGGTACTGGACACGATTCTAATTCCCAGTGGTACAGCAGACTAACTGGGTTGCAACTTTCTCATTCTTGTAAATTCACTCATGGAATTACAGAATCATAATATACATGTACAATATTTGCATTAATGATTTAGTTTAATACTATTCAGTTGCACAACAATTGTAACAAGCCCTGTCTTGACCAGTAGTTTTTTCCACTCAAATGACACATGCATACACTGACTCCAAAGACATAGAAACACTTTTTTCCCCGAGTTTTGAGCTTTCGTGCAATGGCTGTAATCATCCAGCACAGGCCGAGCCCTTACCAGCTGCTGCTTTACAAACAACATAAAAATCAAAGGTTTACAAACCAGGACAAGATTTGTTAAGTGCAGCTGCTTTATTGATGATGCACCACCAAGGGGATGGTTTGAAATTAAGAAATTAGTTTTTAATATATAATAGATGCATATTAAATTAAATTACCAGGTTCCAGTCTATATTATTAAAAAGTTCTGGGTGCAGAATGGGGTTTTATCCCACAAATGCTAACAGTGTTCTGACTTACCCAGTTTTCCACCCAAGATTTCTCCAGCTTCTGGATCTAGTCCTCCAGAAACAACATCACGATCACAAATGCCACAACCGCTAGAAGCTGCAATTTGGGCGGCATGATAATTCTTAAAAGCCCCATGAAATTATCAAGACATAACGCAAGTGGAAAAAAAATAAAGAAAATCGAAGAGCAGAGAAGGTGGGAGGGGGAGGAAGTGAAAACACATGCACGGGATGGAACTAAGGAGAAATCAGAAGCCCGAAGAAAACATGAACACACGGAGAATTTTGCCAATTGATTTGAGGCACATAAACATGTCACTGGGGAAACAAGAGAATGAAGCTTTAAGTGACGGCCTCTCTCTCTCGTACTGATTCTCAGTGCTATTCGCCAGGCAAAGACTCAGCATCTTAGCTCCTTGCCCTACCACCCCCCACCCCCTCGGGTCTCCCTCCGTGCGCTGCACCCAAACACCAACCGCCGCATCTGCCTCGCGGACAGACCAGCTTGCTATTTTTCTCTCTCTCCACACTTCAACCAAACCTGTGCAAACACCGAGAGACCCCGGCTCTGATTGGATGGCATACCCTTGATTGGCAAGGCATCTCAGCCACCACTTGTCCCGATTCCGATTGGTCTATTATCACGTCAATTTTTTTTCCCTACACCTTTTTGACGGGCCCCTTGAAACCTTCTCACGGACCCCCGGTTGAGAACCCCTGCGATAATCAACATATGCGAACCTGGAGACAATGTAGGAAGAAATTTAATGACTTTATCAGGCAAGGCCAAAGTAACAGAAAACATGTACATTCAATTAATTCAATGTACTAAACACCTCTCCCTCACATTGTCTTAAATTACTTTCAATGTTTGCCATAACTGCACTTTAAGTACAGGGTACACTTGATGTCAACTTACTTCCTCTGAAAGTGTTCTGTGAATCATGTTCTTGCACGCATTCAGGCCAAAGTAATCGGCCTAGCATGATGCATATCATCATTCTCACTTAGAGGTTGTATGCTGGTGCCTGCGTATCACTTTATATCAATATAACTGCTATCTCTCACTTCTATATTGCTCCCTTAAGAGAGAGCAATAACACACGGGAGGTGGACCTTAAACCTTTGTGATAAGCGCTGCTTATCCTGGAGACATGGACAATAGAGGGAACTGGAGATGGATAAGTTGTACGACTGGCCCCAGTTCATGGTTTGTGCTAACCCCTTTCCCTTGTTCTTCTCATCCTATTCTCTCTCTCACTCACTGGTGACAAACCATATACTTAAATATTTTATCATGTCACTCCATCTACTGGAAGCGATTCATGAAGGCTTCTCCTAAGGACACTATTGTAATGTCGCGTCCTGTTCTCTAAGTGTGCCTGACATTGCAGTTGGGAAGGTCAAAATGTTTAACTCTTCAGCTGATGAGCATGAGTACCCACACCTCACAGGATCTGCTTTCGAAAGGAAATGCTTCCTTAACATCATGCATTGATGCAATTATTGGGGACCATGCAGGCAGTGTGTTGTAAATGCTAGCTCACATGGAGGAGTCCACTATCCATATGTACATATCTTTGCATGACTGTTCCGCCACACTGAGATCCACCATGGGAAATGTGGCAACTTCAGGGATTTCTGGATCAAAGCACCACCCCTCCCCTGCACTTGAGGTCTGAAAGCCAGTCAGTGATTCATCCATGTATGCTCAGACTGTAGCATAGCCTGCGGTTGCAGAAAAAAAAGTAGCCTTTTTGGTTGCCAGGACAGGGATCAGCTGGACAAAACCATTAGGAAGGGCTTCATTGACATCATTAGTTCTGCTATCACACTAATCAGTGGCTACATTGAGTGAGACAGTGTCTAAAAGCTGCAGCATGGCTGGAATGGGAATGGATAATGGTATTTTCTCAGGGCAGCAAGACATTCAGTGCCCCTTCCCCTTCCCCCCCCCACCCCCACCCCAGCAGCTGCATGCCTGAAAGCGCATAGAGCGAGGTCACCCATGCAGTTGCACAAGTGGCAAAGCTTTCAGTTGGTCCATCTATGAACAAAAAGCTTTTTTGTGCTAACACAGCAGTTGCTTGCTCCTGTTTGCCGAACTCCCCTGCACCATACCAAATGTGCATGCCAGTAAGCTCATTGATTAAAGAACGTGGGCTCTATTTGAATCTCTGCCTGTCCTTAATCTGATAACTCGCTGACTCTTAAGTTCGCATCTTGTATTTTTATCAACTAAATTAAAATGGGACTAAGGTTCTTATGAAAACCAAAACTACAATTTGAGATGCAATTGTAAAAGTACAATGAATTATTGCAAGGACTAAGACGCTTGTCGGTAATTCACAATCTTTAGGACATGTTGTTGTAAATTAAAATAGGCTAGTGAAGGGTCACTTGCCATTCTAGCCCCAGTTCTTCATTTCTCAACTTTTCCCAAGTTGTGAAAAATGAAACCATTCTGATGTGTTGGGCGGAGGAAAATACGTGAAGCAAAAAATTAATTTTTGATAAATTTTCTTCCAGGACTAAAACTAAAATGTGGATACAAAAGAATAAACTAAAATTTGAACTACCTTTTTTTGAGTACTATAAATAGAATGTTAAAAATTCAAGGTTGACAGCTCAGACGAAAATGAACATTTATTTCTGGGCCCAAACAACATCACGTACGCAAATAATTTCAGTGGGTGATGTTACATTGTATTCTGTCCTGTTGCTATGCCTGGTCCAGAGGTTTCCACATTGCTGGCCTGCATGACCTTCTTCAGCTAGTACGCAGCAACAGATTTCCTCAACTCGTGTTCCCCAATGTCAGATTTCTATATATTTTTTGACTTACTCGTACATTATTTATCTTGCTATATACTAAAAGAAAAAGATTTTCTGCAGTGTTGGCACTGTTTTCCTTTGGGAGCTTACAGTGGCCTAGAATTTGCGGTCCAGGTGATGGCGAACTAACAGCGTTTGCCGTCGTTTGACTGCATTTTCCGGATTTGTCGCATGCGGAAATCCTGATGTTGTCGTCTGTCATTCACTGCTCCGACACAGGCTGCGCTGTGCACCCCCGCCAGCCACAGAGCCGGCAATCCGTGTAATCACTCAGATCATGGAAACTGAGCCGCAGTAATTACGCTGTTAAATTCCCCACTAAAAGTTAGACCCGTTTAGATTAGGTGTAACTGGGGTTTTAACAGTGTATTGACTGCTAAGCAAATGTTATGGGCCTGAAAAACTAATTTTAATTTTGTGCAGTGTGAAATTTATCCATTTTAATAAAAATAAAAAATTTTAAATTTTAAAAATGAAATGTTTTTTTTTAACGTTTGTTCATTTTAATTTTGGGTTTGCCTTTTCCCCCTGTGAGAGCCCCAATCTTTGTTTTGCGCTAACATTTTAAGAGATTACTCACTTCCTTGTTCGCTGTCTGTGAGAATTCTGCGTTTTGATTGGCTGCTTAGACAGCTTGTTGACGTCACAGCAGCTCGCATGAGGGGATCCCCACTATACAGGAAACTCTTGTTTAACCGGCACCTAAATATCCGGAATTCTCTCTTAACCGGCAAAAATCATACTCCGAAAACTCCTCTCAAATAACCGGCAATGTTGCCGAGTCCGAGTCTCCCGCGAACGCCGAGTACTCCGAAAACTCCTCTCAAATAACCGGCAATGTTGCCGAGTCCGAGTCTCCCGCGAACGCCGAGTTAGTCAGTGGGGGTAGTTCTCCAAAGTGCCACTACTCGGCCTCCTGGCGCTGTCGGAAGTCCGAACACTGCAGTAACAGGAGTCTGATTCTCCCGCGCTGCCGGGAGTCTCTTCTGATCGGCCATTTTACTGTGTGTAAGTTTTGTTTTACTGTTAAGTAATTAAAGAGTTATGGATTACCCTCAACTGGCAGTACTGTACTTAATCAAGCATCTTCCACCATCCATTTAACACAACATTCTGTAGGTGAGTACCCAAATACTGTATACTGCACATTTCTTGATTCTTTTATTTTTGTTTGTTAAAAATAGCCTCGGTAGATATAACTCTCTGTTATCCGGAACTTTCGATCAACCGGCACCACGCCGGTCCCGTCGGTGCTGGATACCAAAGAGTTTCCTGTACTTGGTTGATTTGAATTGAATGTCGGAAAACCCGAACTTCTCGACACAGAGATTGCGGGATCTCTGTGCGAAGCTTACTAAGGGGCGAGAGGCGAACGCCTTTGCTTCGCCGCTGACTGCAAATTCTGGCCCAATGTGTTTTGGACATTAAGACATGGATGTGTGTTAGTGTTTGCATGGATCCTCAAATAAACAGTGAAAACCATTGGTTTAGTCGATTCGGTATGATTTCTCCTAGTTTTTGGAAGGGAGGTTTTTGAACCTCATGTAATTAGCAGAAATAAATACAATTGAAATCAAGCACGTACCTTTCAAATGAAATACTATGAAGTTTTAACTACCACAAGGACTGCAGCGGTTCACGAAGGCGGCTCACCGCCACTTTCTCAAGGACACTTGGGGATGGGCGATAAATGCTGGCCTTGCCAGCGACGCCCACATCCCGTGAATGAATGAAGAAAAAAATAGGTACTTCCGTACTGTGATATTATAAAGCAAAAATACTAAAGCCATTATATTTGAAGTATATCAGAAATGTGTAGTAGGAATCAAATAAGCATTTTACAAATTCTACATGTTTTACTTACTGGTTCAAAGAAATAATCTTAATGGGTTTGTCCCCGAACAAAACAATAGAAGTGGGAGCACTCTTTTTTTTCACTGGTGAATCTTGCAAATCTTTCTTATGGATGTTACTGGGTAGTTAGTTTGAGTAATGAAGATATCGAACAATCAAACCTTGTCCATATAATGAAAGTTTCAGCTCATCTGCTGCTGAAACCCTCATCCATGCCTTTGTTAACAGTAGCTAAGCGAGGAGACCTTCGTCTAATCAATTTGATTGGATGAACCCAGATCCCACGGGTGAAAGTAACAGCGAACTTAACCAACTTTGCCACTGGGTTCTTCTCCCACCCCCCACATATTCTCTGTGTATATATTGTCTCTCTGTTAAATTGAAATTGTACTGGGGGGGGTGGGGAAAGGAGTTCCCCAATGGTTCAGCCAGTTTAGTCACAATTAAAATTTTTCATTCAGTTCCCAATCTGTGGTAAGTTAACTGTTCTTGGGGGAAGGGTAGGAAAGAGAAGGAGGCTTTAGCATTAGTACAGTTGGCCGTGGTGCTCTTGGTTAAGGAGGACAAAATCAGCTCACTTCCCATCATTATCCAGTTACCCTTGCTGGAAGTGTTAATGTGTGGACATTGGGTCAGGAAGGGATGAGGTTTGGCTATGATACCCCCGTTCCTGAGATTTCTGAGTCAATCGGCACAAGTCTTGGGCACCTTTTAGCAGCCATTTACTGATACGATAGCAAAATACTGCGGATGCTGGAAATCCGAAATAACAACAGAAAACGCTGGAAAAACTCAGCAGGCCAGGCAGCATCCGTGGAGAGAGAAAGAGAGTTAACGTTTCAGGTCGATGACCTTTCATCAGAACTGGGAAGAGCCGGAAATCAAATAGATTTAAGGCCAGGATAAAGCTGGGAAAAGGGGGAGGGGATAAAGGAACAAAGGGGGAGATGAAGAGACATTAAGAGATATGCAAGGCTAGAGGTGGTGTTAATGTGACAGATTAAGGCTGAAAGAAGTGTGAAATCCACTGGCAGAATGAAGGACAGCTGCCAGCTTCTGGGAGGAAAAAAAAAGGTGGGGGGGGCAAATAAAAGGGTGGAAAAAATAAAATATAAATGTGATTTACTGATGTTGGTTGAGGGATAAATATCTGCCAGGACACCAGGAAAACTCCCCTGCTCCTCTTTGAATAGTGCCATGGGACTTTTAACGTCCACCAGAGAGAGCAGACGGTGCCTTGGTTTAACATCTCATCGAAGATCAGCACCTGCGACAGTGCAGCACTCCCTCAGTGTTACACTGAAATGCCAACCTAGATTTCATGCTCAAGTCTCTAAGAGTGGGGCTTGAACCCACAACCTTCTGACTCAGAGGTGCGAGTGCTACCATTGAGCCAAGGCTGGCACCTTGTTTGATTGGCCAACCAAAGAGCCCATGCACAGACATGATGAGCGAAATGGCCTCTTTGTGTGCTGTGCACTTATATGGTTCTGTGGGTCTATATCTTCAGGAGGGAAGGGAGGAGAAATTTGGCATAGAAAATGAAGAAGAAATTAAAACCTGACAGTTAAAAATAACTTATTTTATTTGAACTTTGTTAGCTTATTCATTCTTATCAGTTATAGTCATTCAGTTATTCCTTCAAAGCGTAAATATTTTTTTTATTTTTCTGGTATAACTATATTGTGACCGTTGTAATGCTTTTCATTCTACAAATTGTCAGGTCATATATTGGGTTGTGGTGAGGGCTGAGTTTAAACATATTTGTTGCTTAATGTTTTGTCATGTTGCTAGAAAATTTTGAGCTTTTCTGTATTTGTTCCTGACAGCTGATTGATGACAAGAAGGGATTAAATGAAAAGTGTGAGTCTATGGTAAATGAACTGAAGCAGGTGGACCAGAAGTACACTAAGAAAATCCAGCAGATGCAAGATCAGCATGAACTGGTGAGAGATTCAAACTGAATAGAATTACATAGAATTTACAGCACAGAAACAGGCCATTTGGCCCAACAGGTGTTTATGCTCCACAAGAGCCTCCTCTCACCTTCTCAACATATCCTTCTGTTCCTTTCTCCCTCATGTACTGAGCTAGCTTCCCCTTACATGCATCTCTGCTATTCACCTCAACCACTCCATGTGGCAGCGAGTTCCACATTCTCACCACTCTCTGAGTAAAGAGTTTCTCCTGAATTCCTTATTGGATTTATTAGTGACTATCTTATATTTATGGCCACTGGTTTTGGACTCCCCCACAAGTGGAAACATCTTCTCTACGTCTACACAATCGAACCTCGTCAGAATTTTAAAGACCTCTATCATGTCACCGCTAGGTCTTCTCTTTTCTAGAGAAAAGAGCACCGGCCTGTTCAATCTCTCCTGATAGTTATACCCTCTCAGTTCTGGTATCATCCTTGTAAATCTTTTTTGCACTTTCTCCAGTGCTTCGATATCCATTTTATAATATGGAGTCCAGAACTGTGCACAGTACTCCAAGTATGGTCGAACCAAGATTTTATATAAGTTTAATACAACATCTCTGCTTTTGAATTGTATTCCTTTAGAAACGAACCCCGGTGCTTTGTTTGCACTTTTTATGGCTTTATTAACCTGCGTTGCTACTTTTAGTAATTTGTGAATCTGTATTATAGAGTCATAGAGTTATACAGCACAGAAAGAGGCCCTTTGGCCCATCGTGTCTGCGCTGGCCATCAAGCCCCATCTATTCTAATCCCATTTTCCAGCACTTGGTCCGTAGCCTTGTTTCAAGTGCTCATCTAAATGCTTCTTGAATGTTGAGGGTTCCTGCCTCTACCACCCTTTCAGGCAGTGAGTTCCAGATTCCAACCACCCTCTGGGTGAAAAAGTTTTTCCTCAAATCCCCTCTAAACCTCCTGCCCCTTACCTTGAAACTATGCCCCCTGGTTATTGACCCCTCTACTAAGGGGAAAAGTTCCTTTCTATCTACCCTATCTATGCCCCTCATAATTTTGTACACCTCAATCAGGTCCCCCCTCAGCCTTCTCTGCTCGAAGGAAAACAACCCCAGCCTCTCTTCATAGCTGAAGCACTCCAGCCCAGGTAACATCCTGGTGAATCTCCTCTGCACCCTCTCCAATGCAATCACATCCTCCCTAGATCCCTTTGCATCTCTACCCCATTTAGACTTTTATATTCCACGGAGTAGGTGGCCTTCTTATTCCTCCTACCAAAATGCACCACCTCACACTTGTCTACATTGAAATTCATTTGCCATTTACATGCCCATTCTGCAAGTTTGTTAATGTTGTCTTGTATTTTGTCACAGTCTTCCTCAGTATTAACTAACACCCCCCCCCCCCCCCCAAAAAAAATTTGGTGTTATCTACAAATTTTGATATTGTACTTCCACTTCCTGAGTCCAAATCATTTATGTAAATAGTGAACAACAGTGATCCCAGCACCGATCCCTGTAGAACACTACTTTCCACCTTCCGTCAGTCTGAGTAACTACCTTTAACCCCTACTTTCTCTTTTTTGTAGCCAGTTTACTATCCATTCTGCTACTTGTCCCTGACTCCACCTGCTCTGACCTTGACGATGAGTCTACTATGCGGTACCTTATCAGTGGCCTTTTGAAAGTCTATGTATATTACAACCACTGCATTGCCCTTGTCTATTCTTTCTGTTACTTCTTCAAACAATTCAGTAAGGTTGGTCAAGTATGACCCCTTCTGAAATCTGTGCTGACTGTTCTTTATTATATTTTCGGTTGCTAGATGTTTTTCTATGACATCTTTGAGTAAAGATTCCAATATCTTTCCTACCACAGATGTTAAGCTAACTGGTCTATAGTTCCCTGGGGTTTTTTTATCTCTCTTTTTTTAATATAGGAATAACATTAGCTGTCCGCCTGTTCTCTGGCACTATTCCCTTTTCTATTGAATTAGTGCCTCTGCTATATCTTTCTTGGCTGCTTTGACTAGTTGTCAGACTATCCACTTAGTGAAAGCCAAGACCTCCCTGAGACTGTATGGAACTTGTACAGTTTTTGTGAAGTCAACGCAATTCGGAAGTGATGGTTTTAATATTAACAACAGTTGGACAAATAAAATTTGGGACAAGAATCAAAAAGAAAATGTCGCCGTTAAAATATTTTGTTGTGACTGCAATGTTCTGTTTATTAGTGGTGCTGTTTAAACTCTTGCAGAATAGTTCAGTTTAACTACAAATAGCTAGATTGAGATTTCTTGATATGCAAGCAAAGAAAGAGGTCCATTAATTTGAACACTTTTTTGTTTGCCAACTTCATACTTCTGTCAAAATATTACATGAAACATAAAATATGAAACAAAACTGCAACAATGTGAGCTGTTACAGTTAATCCATATAAATTATTATTTTACATAGAACTTTTTACATAGAATTTAATCACTTAAGCCTACAGTCCTGAAAGTTTAGCAATATTTTTAGAAGCACCAATTCAGAATTGTCACCATTTTTAACTGCCATTGTCATGGAAACATTCTGTGTGGCTCTCCATTTATAATTTCCAACTTTGCTGTTTTATCAAGATTTATTTTCGATGCGACCAAATCTATCAGAAGATTCTGTAATTATTTTTCATTTAGCTGCTTGCATTAACACCAGAATACAATTTGATCATAGTTGTATTGCCATAATAGCAAATGAATGGTGCTTAAACTTCTGATTATTATCCCCACCCCAAAAGACGAATTTCTAAATCAGCTAGGCCAATTGTAGAGAGCAGAGGATTAGAGTGTCACTAGGTAATCGGGTACAAGGGGTATGTGAACCAGGATTCGACTCCCTTTTCCCCCCCCTCCCCCCACTTCCCAACCCTGTCTATTCTCTAATTCTGTGCCCTCTGATTGGCCTAGCTGATATTAGCAACTCACTGAGTTAGGAATTTCAAGTTTGAAACCAACGTTTTAACACTCTGTGGTAAAGTAGGTAAGACATTTGCCATTTTGATTCAAATTTGAAAACACATTTAAAAAAAATATATATAAGCAGTTTTAAAAAGTATTGAATCTCTGAGGAAAGCTTTTTTGTCTGCTGAATCTTTTGGTTTTGACGTCAAATTTCTTTTATGCTCTATTTAGTACAGATCTGTGGTGACTTAGTAATTCAGGATCCTGCTGATTGAAAACAATTTATTTATATCTATTTTCTGTTATGGTGCGTTGTTGCACAGCATCCTTGCCTGTACAATGTATAATTAGATTAATGAATCACCATGTATTTCAGAGGACTGTCTTTCTTTTAGTCATTAACCTTTCAATGTTATTTGTTTTCTCTTCCTTTTATAACTAGGTTTAGTACATTCTCACACCATTTTGTGAGGTAATCGGGTCTCAATATCTCTTGTAATTTAACTTCTACCTTTTAGGACTTTGTCTAAAATTAGCACTGCTAAACTTGAGACACATTTCACTCTCAGTTTATATATTTTTCTAATGGAAATTCATATTTCCACTTGACTTGAGCGCATAATCTAGACTGACACTCCAGTGCAGTACTGAGGGAGTGCTGTACTGTTGAAGGTACCGTCTTTCAGATGAGATGTTAAACCGAGGCCCTTGTCTGCCCTCTCAGGTGGACGTAAAAGAATCCATGACACTATTTTGAAGAAGAGCAGGGGAGTTATCCCCGGTGTCCTGGCCAATACTTCTCCCTCAATCCGCATCACTAAAACAGATTATCTGGTCATTTATTTCATTGCTGTTTGTGGGAGCTTGCTGTGTGCAAATTGGCTGCTGCATTTCCTAAATTACATCAGTGACTACACTTCAAAAATTATTCATTGGCTGTAAAGCTCTTGGTGATGTCCTGTGGTTGGGAAAAGCGCTATAGAAATGCAAGTCTTTCATACATAATGACTATCTTATTTTTCTATTCCTCTCTCTCTCTAAAAGTTTTCAATATTCAAGGATATAAGTTTTTTTTTTAAAGTTGCTTTATTACAGTACAGGGCTTCATGTAACATCCTGTTTAATCTTTGTCTAGGAAATCAAGAAGCTAAAAGAAATAATGAGTGCAACAGAAAAAATGCGCAGAGAGAAATGGATAGACGAGAAGACAAAGAAAATTAAAGAGATTACTGTAAAAGGTACCGGTTTAAAAACCTGCAGCTTATAATCCATGTTCTAAACAGAATACCTGACCATCAACAGTTATATATTTTGAGAGTAAATACTAATGATGAACTGCATCACTGTTGATTTATTTAACTGTTGTACCCAAGCGTTTGGCAACAGAACAGCCATTAAAATGAACTAAAAAGAGTTTCCAAATTTATCATTCAGCAACTTTTCTTCATGTTTTCAAATTAAAAATAGATTTTTTTTAAATTTTATTGTGATGGATTTCTCATGCCACATCTCGGATTCATTACCTTCCAACTTGCACGTGCAAGTCCAGAAGATTGTAGAGAACAAATAATGGGAAAGTTTGTGACACAGTAACTTACCTCTCGGGCTCTCTTTCCTTCTTTAAGTTGCTCCTTAAAACCTACCTCTTTGACCAAGCTGTCCTGATATTTCTTTACAAAAGCAAAATGCTGCAGATGCTGGAAAGCTGAAATAAAAACAGAAAATGCTGGAAATACTCAGCAGGTCAGGCAGCATCTGTGGAGAGAGAGAGAAAGAGCGTTAACGTTTCAGGTCATTTCAGATCATAACCACTGCTTCCATTCTTTCGGACAGCAGCTGTTAATGATTCTGCCATTGTCATTTACAGCTCCTCTAGACCCATCTTCTTTTGTTTCTTTTCTTGTCCCATTACTACCCACTTTTGCCTTGCACTATCATCCCTTTTATCATTGGCAGTGTGTATTTGCAACACCAAAGTTCTGACTGGTCCCCTTGGATGACAAGAGCAGATTTCTGATTGGTCCCCTTGGAGGACTAGACACACCCAGCAGTTTGTCTGGAATGTGTAATTAGATCCTGCCTGCCTGAGTAATCAAGTATTTGCAATGTGTAATTTGATCCATTCATTCTAACTACCAGGCTCCAGAGCTCACAGTACAGGGATCCCTCCCCAACCACGGGGGATACGTCCCTGAAAACCCCCGTGGTTAGTAAAACCGCGGTTGGCAAATACAGTATAAATGTTCAAATAACACAATAAAAAAGAATATAAAGCAATAAAATCATGTTATTTACCTTAATCCTAAATTAAAAACCGCGTGTACGCAAAAGTCACTGCCGCGGTTGGCAAAAGTTGTCGCAGAGAGGAAACCGTGTATACTTGAAATCCGCGTATGGCAAAACCGCGGTTGGGGCGGGATTCCTGTACTGCTTTCAGAGAACAAACAGGGCTCACCCTCGCGGAAAAGGACCTTCTCTTACACCGCCGCCCCCCCCCCCCCCCCCCCTGCAACAAGTTCCTGACCTTCTTCCCACGCCCCCCCAACAAGTTCCTGACCTTTTCCCTTCCCAACAAGTTCCTTCTCCCCACCCCACCCCCCGCCATAGATGGGGCATTGTGACTGGGTCACGGATTGTTAACTGTTTTATTGGGTATGAAGTGAATAGTGACAGTGTCGTGACTTCTGGATTTCGTCCAGTCCAATGTAGCAAAAAATCCCCTCTCTAGTATTTTGGGTTGTAACCAGAAAGTGTTCACACCCAACCTTGCTCCCAGGTACTGTCCGGTTAAAGCACCCCTCCTACGTGCTCTCCACTCACTTGCTGTGTGGTTGTTGATGATGGCTTAGGCTGCCGCAGTTGGGAGTGACGGAAAGTTTAATCAACTACACAGTAGTGAGAGAGCAACAGTTTGCATCTTGTGGGCATAACAAGCATGTGAAGAGTTGCTGCAATTGGATCTGATCACAGCTTGTGTAGCTGACGCGCAGGTGAATTTGGCAGGGAGATATGATCAGACCATAGTTGCAAATTTGAACCTTGATGTGCTGAAGGAGCCAGCAAAGCAGGATCACTTAAGTGTGGTTATAAGTGGTCAATTTGGTCTCATTGCAGGCCTGGCTGAGGACAGCAAGTTACAAGCAGCAAGGAAGGTGTTTGGTTCAGAAGAGAAAGCAGGAATGTGTATCCTGCTGTTAATTTTTAAGTAGTACCTCTTGATCAAGTAAAAACTTGTTGACTTAAGCCACGAATATGCAGTCTCCAGAGAATACAACCGCTACACCAGCAAAGACATGCCGATCCAGGCTGACTTGAACAACCTACCACCAACCCGTCTCAAATCTAGAAGGCCATTTTGGACCGTCGCCGAAGTCCTTCAGCGATCTCCCCTCAGCCTTAATGACCAATGGCGAAATGCTTGGAAGAACTGTGACATATGGAATGGATTCCTTATAGAGGACCCCACAGTACAACCTGAAGGATCAAACCTTCCTCGCAAACAGTGGACAACCATTAACCGCCTCAGAACCGGTCATGGTAGATGCTGCCACCTTCTCCATAGATGGAAGATTAAAGCATCCCCATCATGCGACTGTGGAGCTCCTAATCAGACCCTGGAGCACATCATCGAGCGCTGCCCTCAGAGGAAATTCGCAGGCAGCCTACAAGATGTCCACGCTGTTACACCGGAAGCTTTGGCCTGGATATATGACTTGGATATTGAAATTTGATTTGCTTTGCTACTACCAGACGAAAGAAGAAGACGACGATGACTTAAGCAAAGATAAATGGTGTGCATTTCATTGGCATGTCTAGATTTCCTAGAATGGTACCAGGGATGAGGGACTTCAGTTATGTGAAGAGACTGGAGAAGCTGGGATTGTTCTTGGAGCAGAGAAGTTTAATGGGACATTTAATAGAGGTGTTCAAAATTGTGAAGGGTTTTGATAGAGTAAATAAGCAGGAACTGTTTCCACTGGCAGGAGGGCCGGTAACCAGAAGGCACAGATTTAAGATAATTGGCAAAAGAACCAGAGGGGAGATGAGGAGAATTATTTTTTATGCAGCGAGTTGTTGTGATCTGGAATGCACTGCCTGAAAGGCTGGTGGGAGCAGAGTCAATGGTAACTTTCAAAAGGAAATTGGATATATGCTTGAAAAGGAAACATTTGCAGGGCTATGGGGAAAGAGCAGGGGAGTGGGACTAATTAGATAGTTCCTTCAAAGAGCCGGCACAGGCATAATGGACCAAATGGCCTCCCTCTGTGCTGTATGATTCAATGAGGTCTTCACAGGTACTTGACTTTATCACAAGCTGGCCCATTCCCTGATTTAGTCTAACAAACAAAATCTGTTGCAGTCTTAGTCTACTATGCTTAGAAAGTAAGTGAACTGCTCTGCACATTTCAGTACACAAATTGTACATCTGTGTTTAAAAAATGATTATAGACATAGATAAATGGGTACAGCAGCTTCACGCTGTTTAGAGTAAGGTTCATGCAGTGAAATGCTCATTCCACAAGACAAGCTACGCAATCTTATTCTCATCCCACTCCTTCTCACCAGGTTTACTTTGAAAGTAAAACATGGACCCGGTGGGAAACACCAAGACTTGTTTATCTGATGCACGGATTGCACCTTAATGCAGATATTAAACTTATAAACCAGTGCAAGCAACATGCTAACCAATGTACCTTTTACTGGCTGTTTCTTTCTCCTTGAATGGTTGATTCTTTCCCTTTTGGGAGTGATAAGGAAATGATCAGTTAAATTGAACTCTTTGCGACCTCGGCATCTTATTCGACCCCGAGCTGAGTTGAGCTTCCGACCCTCCGACCCAATATCCGCTCCATCATAAAGACAGCAGAGTTCCATGTCCATAACATCACCCGCCTCCACCCTTACTCATCCTATTTGCTGCAGGAGCCCTCATCCATGCCTTTGTCACCTCCCGACTCAACTATTCCAGTGATCTCCTGGCCAGCCTCCCATTCTCCGCCCTCCGTAAACTTCAGATCACCCAAAACCCTGCTGCCTGTATCCTGTCTTGCTCACCCATCACCCCTGTCCTCGCTGACCTACGTTGGCGCCTGATCCCCCTTTGTCTCCAATTTAAGATTCTCATCCTCGTGTTTAAATCCCTTTATGGCCCTGCCGCTCCTTATCTCTGTAACCCCCTCCAGCCCTACAAACCACCCTCACCTCCGAACTCTCCGTCCCTCTGACTCTGGCCTCCTGTGCACCCACCCCCCCCCCCCCTCCCCCAATCCCATTGCCCCATTATTGGCAGCCATGCCTTTAGCAGTTTAGGCCCCTTTGGAATTCACTCCCTAAATCCTTCCACCCCTCCAACTCCCTCTCCTCCTTTTTAAAAACCTCCTTAAAACCCACCTCATTGACCAAGCTTTTGGTCACACATTCCTCCTCCTCCACCCCCGCCGCCCCCTCCCCAATATCTCATTCTTTGCCTTCATGTCCATTTTTGTCTGGTTACGTCTCGGTGAAGCGCCTTGGGATGGTTTTCTATGTTGGAGGCACCATACAAATGCGAGTTGTTGTTGAAAGTGATGTAATTCTGTTCTGTATGGAACTTTGGTGAAGTGGCTTTACCATGGATATGCACAATTAAATTGTTTGGATTCCAGGTCTGGAGCCAGAGATTCAGAAGCTAATAGCTAAACACAAACAGGAGAGCAAGAAGCTAAAAGCATTGCATGAGGCTGAACTTCTGCAATCTGATGAGCGTGCGGCTCAGAGGTACATCAGACAGACTGAAGAACTGAGGGAACAGCTGGAGAGGGAGAAAGAGGACCTGTGCCAAAGGGAGCGAGATCTCGCCAGACAGAGGTTTGGGGAAAAAAATCATTCAAATGGTGCTTGCCTCTTGAGTCCAATAGCACTTAAATATTCACCCCAAAGCCACAGAGTGAGCGACCATGTGTTGGCAATATTCCCAGAAAATAATGATTTGTGTGTTTTTGAGTTTAAGCATCAGTTTAGCTGAGAGCTTGTGCTCTACCTCAGACACGAGTTTGAGCATAAGTCTCTTTACAGCTGATTTTAGTGCAGTGTTATATGCCCGACCTATTGTCTGTGGGTGGCACATGCCATTCTGAGGAAGGGGAGAAAATGCCATTTTAAACTGGAGAGTCTTTCGCCATCAAAAAAGATTTTGTATAAATGACCAGATTCTGCAAAAGCATTTTTCAATAAGTACTTAGAGAACTGTTGGTCAGCAATATAAAGCTTCATGTAAGAAGTTTTTTTTGTCTCTTCCAGTTTTGCTGACATGACATTTTGCAAATTGAATCAAGGTGATTTGAATGCTTTGAAAAGGGCAAAATGAGCAATTGTGCTCAGATGAATTTCAGTGCTCATTTTTTAATTAAATGAATGTTTCAAAGTATGCAGTTAATGTACGCGATAAAGTCTAGGACATCGGCTCATTTCCCCCAGTATTAAAGACACATGTTCACCTTATTAAAGAAAAATAATTAAAGCTTTATTTGAATGAGGTCTTGAAAGTGACTGTTGCTGTGCTCCAACAGATATGAGAAACAGCTTGAACAAGAGGAGCAAGCTATCCAACAACAGCGAAGGAGACTATATGCTGAGGTGGCTGAAGAGAAGGAACGTCTCAACCAGCAAGCAGCTCGGTGAGAATATCACTATAATGTGGAAATCGAATAGTCCTCGTCTGTCTTTTTTCTCTCCCTCTATTAGCTATCTCCCTTACCTTCCTTCTGTCCTGAAAGTCGTGACTTTTTGCTGGGCTGTGTTTCCACAGGCACTTGGGCCATCTGGTACCTCACCCAAGTGGCCATGTTTCATGTGTGAGCCTACACAATGGGCTGGATTTTGTCTTGGGGTCGGGTTGGGGTTGTGTAATCCGCATTTCGTGTTTCCCCCCCGACTCCAGATTAATGTGGATGCCTGATGCAATTTTCACTTAATTGGGCAATTGAGTTGGAGCATGTGGGAACCCATGAACTAATTAGTGTTTTCAGTCTGAAAGCCGCCTCTGATGATGTCATCATTGCTGACTGGCTAGTCTCAGAGACTGTTGGTGAGAGAGGACCTGCCCGGCTTTTGATGTGGGTGGACCTGGATGCAAAAATGGGGGGGGGGGGGTGGTGGTGGTGGTGGCGGCAGCGGCAGAGGAGTCGGGAACCCCACGACTGATTATGTCAAAATTGCGTGGAGGCGGGATGGGGTCGGAAACCCCCCACACGCCTCCAAACCCGACTCCATGGGTCATTCAAAATCCAGCCCAATGAGTTTAAGCATGCCGCACAGAACATCACATCCAAACCCAAATCTGAGCTCATCCGATGTCCACTCTTCGCCTTCCAGCAGGAGTTACTGGATACCAAGAGAACTGAGGCCAGTGGTAGTGTCCTGGTCTCTCCCAGCTGAGGTCAGATCCCTCTGCACAGACCAGGGGTTAAACCTGGAACCTTCCTGGTTTGTATGGCTCAGCTACTCATCAGCTTGTGAACCCTTTGGATGGTGTTTATGGCTGTTACTGTCCTTGTAAATGATTAACTGGTCCATTTCTATTGAAAAGAGGACTGTACAAAGTAGCACTGATCAGGCCCGCTAGTTGAGGTCAAAGCAGCATGGATGTGGAAGTGTAATGAGTATTCTTCTGAGGATGGAGATCAACGTGCTTCATCAGGTAGATGAAGTTGATGTTTTCAAAATAGGGTAATCATGTCCTCTAAATGGTGTCCACATGGATCCCTGAATGTAATAAAACCTGTGTGCTTTTGTGTTCCCTTCCCTTTAAAACCCCTTAATTTAGTTCAGTATGGCAGTGGTTGAAAGGCCAGTAACTCTGCCACTTATAGTGCTTAAAAGTGCAACATTGAACATTGTCAAAGTTCAGAGTCCTGAAATGTCAGGAGCCCATTCTGATGGTTTGAACATTTTGGGGGAAAATTGGGTCGCGCCCCCTTTGGGGTGCTAACTTCGCCGGGGCGCTAAAAGGCAAAGTTAGCACTCATGCGCCCAAAATTGAATGGTAGCTCCCCAAGCAGGAGGTGGGGCACTACTGGAAGCGCTCCCCCTCCCTCTTGGGGCGCTCCCATTGAATATCGCGGCGCTACGTGCAGCAGCGCCATGCGCGTCGGCACGTGGCGCCGCGGTACTGCAGACCTCCCTCCCCTGATTAAAGGGGAGGGGCCTAGCGCAGCATGCACCGGGGCCCTGCTGGACCACCGGGGAGCGGGTTGCCGGCAAACCGATCGCGGCCGGCACCCCGCAGGAAGAGGCGAGGGGGGCAGGTGCTGGCAGGGGCCCCCAAAAAAAAAAGCCACCCGGCACCTGCCCTTTAATTTATACCACCCCGGCCGCAAAAACGCCACCCTGACTCTGTCGGACATAGCGTCCGGGGGTAGGTCAGGGGGCATGAGCCAAGTTTGCGGCCAGGACGCAGGGTGCTGCGCACTGCGACGACTTAATCGCCGCGGGGCGCTACCGGCTACGGCCACCGCTAACCTCTCGCTGAATTTTGCGGGAGGCGTTAGCGGCGCCGCGCCCGGGCGCTAGGTGCTTTGTGCCCCCTCGGGACGCTAACGGGAGGCGCAAAGCAACCGAATTTTCCCCCTTTGAGATTATTCAAGAAACAGAGTAGCTTTTAATAGTCTTTACTTTGTATCACTGTTGAATTACAATGCAACGCATAAAAATAGAATGTGTTCACTATTGTGGAGTACCTATGTATTGTAGTTTGTGTGCATTTAATTTTTTTTGGTTTAAAAAAAAAAAAAAATTGTCATGTTTGACTCCAACCCCACTTTGGTACAAGATGTCCTTAAATGTTGAGGGAAAAATCAAGCTTATTTTGGTTCAGTCGATCTGATTACATTCATTAAGTGACATCCTCCTTCCTAATGTTTTTAAATGAGCAAATATTTAAGATATTTTGGATCTGCATGTTGCTATTGGCAAATCTCTCGTGGCGTTGAGTGCTGCTTTATAATGGGCATGTTATCAACCACGTGTGATCGGGAAAGTGTTAAAGGAAGTAAAGGGTGAAACCTAAGCAAGTGCATGCTATACACAAGACTTCTAATCTTTGTGTTGCTGATTTTTTTCTGTCTCTTCAGCTTCTCTCTTCCCCCTTTCTCTTTGCTTGTGTCTCTCCAAGTCTTTTCACCTTTCTCTCACTCTGTAGAGTGAGTTTCTAAAGTCTCTTCCAACTCGGTCGGCATCTTGTAGATGCTTTAAAAAAGCTTATATTCATCAACTGACTGTGGGTTACTGCAATGGGTCATATGCTAGTGAATAGAAAAGCATGACAGCGAGGTGTAATGGAAATAAACATGTCAGGACGGCATTAAATTATGTCATGAAGTGGGCATATATGCCAGATTATATTGATTATATGTTTATCTTACTGGATTTAAGTATAACTGTTGTATGAAATGGTTCTGCCCTTTGAAACACAGACGATAGTCATATTTTACAGTTGGTTATTTTTCTAAATCAAAGGCAACGAGCCGAATTGGATGAGCTGCGACGACAGCTGGAGGAGAACTGTTCCCTTGTAACCAAAGCCCTAAAAGAGGAATTTGAAAAGGCAAAGGAGGAGCAAGAAAGACGCCACCAGGTAGAATTCACTCGTGCCTAGTACTGGCATGGCGCCATAATACCATTGTTATACAATCCTTGTGGTTTGTTTTCTTGCCAAGTTTCTACTACCTCCTTTGTTTGTACAGGAGTCAGACAGCTTCTGATTCCTTGCCCTAGAGGTAGATATTCGTAAGTGGATGTTGGCAGATCATTCAATGGTAGGGAATATCACAGCAGAGTCTGATCCTGCCCTTACCTGATGTCCCATACATATAGGAACAGGAGTAGCCCATTCAGCCCCACGAGCCGGTTCCACCATTCAGTGAGATCATGAGCTGATCTGTATCTTAACTCCATCCACCTGCCTTGGCTCCATATCCTTTTATATCCTTGTTTAGCAAAAATCTATCGATCCCACATTTTAAATTATTAATTGAGCTAACGTCTACTGCTTTTTGTGGGAGACAGTTCCACACTTCACCCTTTGTGTGAAGAACTGTTTCCTAACTTCTCTCCTGAATGGCCTGGCTCTGATTTTAAGGTTATGTCCCCTTGTCCTAGACTCCCCCACCAGTGGAAAAAGTTTCTCTCTATCTACCCCATCCATTCCTTTCAAAATCCAAAAACCTCAATCAAATCACCGGTTAACCTTCCCTATATTCCAGGGAATGTAAGCCTAGTTGATGTAATCTCTCCTCATAATCTAACCCTTGGAGCCCTGGTAACTTTCTGGTGAATCTGCACTGCACTCCTTCCATATACACTTCCAGCAGAGGTCATTGTATTACGGTCAGGAAAGATATCACCAACCCCATGTTGTTTCGATGGCCACTGCCCACCGCAGTGTTTCCGACCATACATATGCTGACCTGCACTGTACAACAGTCTGGAAGTATTCCATGGTTAACCTTACCACCATTATTTCCATTCAATTGAACTACTCTACTGTCTGTTTACCCCAAATACAGTTTGCTTGAAAAGGGATACCTGAAAACAGTGTCCTCTCCTAATCACTGGGCAAGGTCCAAAGGTGAGGACCAATTGATCCTTAGTATAGGGAAACGTGGCTTCTGCAGGGGGCTGTTAGCTGAGCAGGTTTAGCTCAAATGGCCACATAGAAAATTAAGAACATAAGGACATGAGAAATAGGAGCAGGAGTAGGCCATTTGGCCCCTCGAGCCTGCTCCGCCATTTAATGAGATCATGGCTGATCTGATCTTGGGCTCAGCTCCATTTCCCTACCCGCTCTCCATAACCCTTCACTCCCTTATTGTTCAAAAATCTGTCTATCTCCACCTTAAATGTATTTAATGACCCAGCCTCCACAGCTCTCTGGGACAGAGAATTCCACAGATTTACGACCCTCTGAGAAGAAATTCCTCCTCATCTCAGTTTTAAGTGGGCGACCCCTTATTCTGAAACTATGCCCCCTAGTTCTAGATTCCCCCATGAGTGAAACATCTTCTCTGCATCTACCTTGTCGAGCCCCCTCAGTATCTTATATGTTTCAATAAGCATCGAGAACTACAAAAATGTGTCTCCACACCTGTGCATTTCTAACAGCAGTAGCTGAATAGCAATCATGAGCGTGAACTCTGCATGCTTTTACCCCCCTCCCCCCAACTCCGAGGCACTGATGTCAATTGTAACACCTTTGCTCCAATCAGAGATAAGCCAGTTCAATACAGACTGGGAATTGAACTTGAGACTTTCCCGGCCTAGCTAAATTACTGGGGGAGCGGGTACAATGTTTTTTTTGTTTGGTATACTAATATTCCGCAGCGAGATTTTGGGGTCTTATTTCACCCTATTTTTTTGGCTGAAAGGGAAGTGCACATAAACTGAACTATTAATATATTACTTTTTTCATTTTTCTGTGTGCTTATTTGATCAGGCAGAAATTCAATCCTTGAAAGAAAGACTAGAAATTGAGAAACAGGCCTGGGAAGAAAATTACATGAAGAAACAGGTAATTTAATATTAAGCATTTCTACACAATGTGTGTTAAGAACATAAGAACTAGGAGCAGGAGTAGGCCATTAAGATCATGGCTGATTTTCTACCTCATCTCACTTTCCTGCACTATCCCAATATCCCTTGATTCCCTTAGTATTCAAAAATCTATCGATCTCTGTCTTGAATATGCACAACATCTGAGCCCCCACAGCCCTCTGGGGTAGGGAATTCCAAAGATTCACCACCCTCTGAGTGAAGAAATTTCTCCTCATCTCAGTCCTAAATGGCCGACCCCTTATTCTGAGACTGTGACCCCTGGTTCTAGACTCCCCAGCCAGGGGAAACATCCTCCCTGCATCTACCCTGTCAAGCCCTGTAAGAATTTTGTATGTTTCAATTAGATCACCTCTCTCTTCTAAACTCCAGAGAATATAGGCTGTTAACCAATACCAGTCCTCAATCCATGCTAGTATATTGCCCCCAATCCCATGAGCCCTAATTTTGTTTAATAACTTCTTGTGTGGCACCTTATCGAATGCCTTCTGAAAATCCATATACACTACATCCACTGATTTCCCCCTTATCTATCCTGCTAGATATAACCTCAGAAAACTCTTAACAGATTTGTCAAACACGATTTCCCTTTCATAAATCCGTGTTGACTCTGCCCAATCCTATTATTATTTTCTAAGTGCCCTGTTACCATGTCCTTATAGATTCTAGCATTTTCCCTATTACTGATGTCAGGCTAACTGGTCTGTAGTTCCCCGTTTTCTCTCTCCCTCCTTTCTTAAATAGTGGGGTTACATTTGCTACCTTCCAATCCGCGGGAACCGTTCTAGAATCTATGGAATTTTGGAAAATGACAACCAATGCATCCACTATCTCTATAGCCACCTCTTTCGAAACCCTAGGATGTAGGCCATCAGGTCCATGGGATTTATCGGCTTTCAGTCCCATTAATTTCTCCAGTACTATTTTTTTACTAATACTAATTTCTTTCAGTTCCTCATTCTCGCTAGACTCTTGATTGTCCACTATTTCCGGGAAGTTTGTTGCGTCTTCTTCCGTGAAGACAGACACAAAGTATTTGTTTAATTTCTCTGCCATTTCCTTATCCCCCATTATAATTTCTCCTGTCTCAGCCTGTAAAGGACCCACATTTACTTTCGCTAATCTTTTCCTTTTTACATACCTATAGAAGCTTTTACAGTCTGTTTTTATGTCTCTCGCTAGTTTACTCTCATTCTATTTTCCCTTCCTTTATCAATTTCTTGGTCCTCCTTTGCTGAATTCTAAAATCCTCTCAATCCTCAGGCTTACTACTCTTTATAAGCCTCTTCCTTTAATCTAATACTATCTTTAACTTCTCTTGTTAGCTAAGGTTGGACCACTTTTCCTGTGGGGTTTTTGTTGTAAATTATGTATTAATTCTTTAAATGCTAGCCACTGCTTGTCTACCGTCATACCTTTTAATGTAGTTTCCCAATCTACCTTAGCCAACTCGCCCCTTATACCTACGTAGTTTGCTTTGTTTAGATTTAAGACCCTAGTTTCGGATTTAACTAAATTACTTTCAAACTCAATGTAAAATTCTATCATATTATGGTCACTCTTCCCTAAAGGCCCCTTTACGACAAGGTTATTTATTAACCCTTTCTCATTGCACAATACTAGATCTAAAATAGCCTGTTCCCTAGTTAGTTCCTCAACGTACTGATCTAAAAAACTATCTTGCGTACATTCCATGAATTCGTCCTCCACACTATTACTGCAAATTTGGTTTGCCCAGTCTATATGTAGATTAAAGTCCCCCATGATTACTGTATTACCCTTGTTACATGCGCATCTAATTTCCTGATTTATACTCTGCCCTACATTACAACTACTGTTTGGGGGCCGATAAACAACTCCCACCAATGTTTTCTGCAATGTTAATACAGCTGAGGTTGCATCTCGTTATTGCAAAATACTTGGTTGGAGAAATGGCTTGGTAAAGCATGATTAGCTATCACAACCCTTGCATTTTAAAAGCGTGCAGATCAGGATACCAAAACCAACTATGAACTGGTGAACTTTGCTGATAACATTAAACTAGGGAGAGCAGTATAGACAGAAGATGCTGCAAAAATATTTAGATTGAACAGACACATGGCAAACAAAATTTAACACCGAGAAAGATAAGCGGGTACGGTATTGCAGCAAATTAAAAGCCAAATGCTGCAGATGCTGGAAATCTGTAATAAAAACAGAAAATGCTGGAAATACTCAGCAGGTCAGGCAGCATCTGTGGAGAGAGAAACAGAGTTAACGTTTCAGGTCGATGATCTTTCGTCAGAACTGGAAAAAGTTAGAGATGTAACAGGTTTTAAGCAGGTGCAAAGGCAGGAAAGGGAGGAGGGAAGGAAAGAACAAAAGGGAAGGTCTGTGATAGGGTGGAAGGCAGGAGAGATTAAATGACAAAAGGTATGATTGTACAAAGCAAAAGGAGGTGGTAATGGGCAAGTTAGATTGCACAAGGTATTGCAACAGTTAGATTGAAAAAATATATATTGTAAGTATAAAATGGATGCAACTGAATGAGCACACAGAGACTTAGAAAAGGATATGGAAGTAGTAGTAGGCATGACATTTTGAATGTCTAGAGAATGCGATTCAGCAAGTATGAGCAGTAGAATGCCAGTCTACAGAAGTAGTTCTAAAAGTTTAAGTATAGTTAGAATAAGGTTGCTTAGTTTTGGTCACCAGGCCAGAAACAACTATATGCTGCAGGGAAAAAGACAATAAAACTGATTCTAACTGTAAAAGGGATGAAGTATTTGGAAAAATTAGAGATGCTTAAACTTTACAAATTTAAAGAAAAGACAGTTAAGGGGAGCCCTCATTGAAGTATATAAAAGATTAATTGGCATAGATAAGGTAGCCCCAGATTATTAAGTAAGGTGGAAAAGTAAATCAAAGTGTATAAATAACCATTTGCAAACTTCCGAGATATCAGGAAGAACTTCTTTACCCAGAGTCAATAGCAATAAATGTGGTTTAAGCTTTGCAGAGCCGTCAGATTTCTGGAATCGTAGGCCAATTTTTACCTGTAATATTAATCTGAAGGAAGGGTTTTGTTAAACATGTTAGACGGTAAAGACAAAATAGCCCTGATTAAATGCCATATTGGGATAATAGCTATTTGTGATTGGTGATATATGAATGTTTGTGTACTTTCAGCATTTAGACTTCTTTTTGTGTAACTTCCAAAACTACATCTATTGCTGCAGAAATCTCAGTGCGGAAATATAAGTGTTGATCAACTTGGTTAAAATAGTTTGGCAGTGCAATACTTCACTTTTCCACAAAGGGTTGGTAAAGTGAATCTTCAAAGTTGGAATTGCCAAATCACGCATCACAAGGTTATTTGCCTTTAGGTTAAACCATTTTTCTTCTTGTGTAGGAGGCTTGGTTACTTACCCGTGAACGAGGATTAAAAGAAGAGGTCCGCAAAGGACGAGACAAGGAGATTGAGCTGGTTATCCAGCGCCTGGAGGAAGAAGTCCGAATTTCTAAGCATGAGTCTGAGAGGGTAGCTGAAAATACGTGAGAACATTTTCAGAATTTTTTTTTTTGCAAGCATTTATATCCTGTTGGAAATGGGGAAAAAATAGGATTTTCTTCCACTGTGTCCGATGTTAGGAAGCTGAAACTAGTATTTTGAAAAGTGGCTTAAAATTGCAAACAACCTAGCTGCACCCTGCCCCTTTCAACATGTTTCCTCAATTTTGTGGATGTACAAAGTATGTTCCAACAATGTAGGTTTAATATATATACACCATGGAGACTAATTGGCTAACGAGAATGATTTTACTTCATAGCTTGGATATATTCAAAGATATTACCTGAGCAGTTTTTTTGTTCTCTATACATTTAGATATAAAATATAGAGACTGGCTGAAGTGCATAATAGCCTGTTTCTCTCAGACTGTATTTGACCTCTTATGTGCAATTATGGAATTGGGGAGGGTTTGAACTAATTTGGCGGGGTGGAGGTGGGACCAGAAAATAGCAGAAAGGAGCAGCAATGAGATCGGACGACAGAGAGATATAAACAGCAGTAAAATTAGAAATATCCCCAAAATTGCCGGGACCAGATTGAGGAAAATAGCAGAAGTGAGGAAGGAGTTATTAAATTGTATGTATGTCCATGTCCGCAGTGTAACTAATAAGGTTGGTGAGCTGCAGGCACAAGTTACCTCATGGGATTATGACGCTGTTGCATTAACCAAGACATGGCTCAAACAAGGGCAGGAATGGGTTCTTTATCATTCCTGAATACTTGGTAACCAGGAATAATTGGGAAGAAATAAATGGAGGGGGTGTGGCAGTATTGAGTAAGGATGATGTTACAGTTTTAAATAGAAAGGATATACTAGAAGGTTCTAGGACGGAATCTGTTTGGCTTGAGTTAAGGAACAGAGGGGGAGTGGTTACATTGCTGGGAGATTTTTGATAGAGCTCCAAACAGTGAGAAAGAGATGAGCAAATTTGTTGGCAAATTTCAACAGCGTGTAACAAAAATAGAGTGGTAATATCAGGAGACTTTAATTACCCTAATATAGACTGGGAAAATCATAGTACTTAGGATAGGGAAGGAGAGGAATTTCTGATGTGTACAGGAGAACTTTCTCGATCAATATGTCTCCAGCCCAACAGGGAAGGAAGCAGTGTTGTATCTGGTTGTATGAATTCAAATAGGACAAGTGGAGTGTGTTACAGTAGGAGATTATCTAGCTAACAGTGACCACAGCATCATTCGGTTGAGCGTAATTATGGAAAGAGACGAATGTTCTCCCTAAATTGCGCGGGCCCACGGCTACGCAGCAACCCGGAAGTCCTGCGCATCAATCCGGAAGTCCTGCGCAGGCCGCTCACAAGTGGGAAGAGATACCGCACATGTAGCGGCTGCGCAGCAAATTTAAAGGGACCGCGCACGGAAAAAAAAATTAGAGGGAACATTGAAAGAGACCAGAAAATATCGAAGGTAAAAATGCTCAACTGGGGAAGAGATAATTTCAGTGATTTAAGAAGGGACCTAGCACGGGTAGATTGGAAAAGGCGATTGCAGGGTAAAGCAGTAACGGAGCAAAGGAGGCATTCAGGGCAGAGGTAGTTCAGGTACAGACTGAGCATATTCTTTTTCAGAGAAAAGGTGGAGCATCCAAAGCTAATGCGCCCTGGATGACAAAGGAAATAAAAGTTGAGCCTCCTTTTTTTGTTTTATCTTATGACAAGTTTCAGGAGCAAGATTCAGTTAATAATCAGGAAGATTAGGGAAAGCACAGCAGGGACTTGGAAAAAGTTAATACAGGAGGCAAAGAGAGGTTATGAGAAAAGATTAACAGGCAACATTAAATTGAACTCTCAAACATTTTATAAAGATATAAAGTGTAAGAGGTTAGCTAGGGAAAAAGTTGGGCCTATTAAGGACCCAAGGGAAATCTTCATGTAGAGGCAGAGGACATGGCTAAAGTATTAAATGAGTACTTTGCATCTGTCTTCACAAAGGAAGCGAATGAGGTGAAGGTTACACTAAAAGAGGAGAGGGAAGTTATGGACAGGATAGTAATAGACGGAGAAGACGTACTAAAAAGATTAGCAAAACTAAAAGTTGGTAAGTCACCTGGTCTGGATGGAATGCATCCTAGGTTGCTGAAAGAAGAAAAGGTAGAAATAGCAGCGGCATTGGTCACAATCTTTCAATCCTCATTGGATACAGGAGTAGTGGCAGAGGACTAGAGGGTTGCTAATGTTATACCACTATTCAAGAAAGGGGAGAGGGATAAACCAGGAAACCACAGGCTGTCAGCCTAACATTGGTGGTGGGGAAGTTATTGGAAACCATTATCAGGGACAAAATAAACTTTCATTTGGAAAGGCTAATACTGTTGTATTAAACCAAGTGAAACACAGCTACAAGCCAATACGTAAAACTAACTTCTTGTAGGATTAAGCATGTTCGTCACAAATATGAATCGGAGCTGAGGGAGCTGGAACGTTCAGAACGCAATCTGCAAGAAAGATGCAATGAACTTAAGGCACAGCTGATGGAAGCGGAGGGAGAGACTATCCGGTTCAAGGGATTATTCAGATATAAAGAACAAGAAATAGAAGATATAAAAAAGGTAACACTGATGTGGTTTTTGATGTTGTTTGCCATTTCTTTCACACTTTACATCACAAGACCATTCTATCATGCTCCATCTCCATAAATGGTATTCAGTATCATAGTGCTAGTAAAGCTGGTCAATTCAGTCCCTCATTTGTGGAGAGTTAGCTTATCTCAGCTTTGGCGCCAGTGCAGCAACTATAATTAGCCTCCGTGCTCTCGGCTAAGGGGAGCAGAAAGTTGGCTAGAGTTCCCACTCATGATTGCTGTGCGGTGGCCCCTGCTGGACACTTGTGGACGTTGGAAATGAACAAAATTGATGCTTCGAAACCGTCAAGTAGCCTGTCTGTGCTCACTATTTAAGAATGGCCACTTGGGTGCAATACTAATGGGTTGATAGCGTCTGCAGGACTCGACACCACTATGTGTTACTGCTTTGAGAAATGTGGAGAAAAATTGTTAACTGAGCATAAAGTACAGAATGGACATATTGGCCCAGATATTCCGATCCCTACGGGTGGGTACGCGCTGTGTACCCACCCGTAGGGACATCGGAAATGCCGGTTTCAGGCATGCGCTGAAAACCGGCATTTCCGATCTGTCAAGAATGGTCTTGCTTTTACCAGGATAAGAGTTGAAAAAAAAGTTTAAAAACACTTTTTTTCGCTGGTTTATCATTTAAAAATACTTTTTTTTAAAAAGGTACATTTATTTTTAGCCCCGTAAAAACCTTTTTTTTTTAAAAATTAATTTTTGTTTAAAATACTTAATTTATTGTAATTTCAAGTCATTTAAAAAATGTGATTTTTAAAAAAATATATATTTAAAGTTTTACTGTTTTTTCATTGATCTCCATTCATATATTTGACAGGTCTTCCTATCAAATGTATGAAGGGAGATTCCCTTCTGTGATCCCCATGGCCCACGTGATCCCAGTGACGCTGCGAACTACATGCGCCCCTGGGATACGTGGGCCCTGCGCACTTCAAGTTTGGTGAGGCCCAGGAGCAGAAGCGTGTGCGTCCCGGGAGCCCTCGGGTAAGGCCTGCGATCAGAAAATACAGGCCATTGATCCACTATTACCAGTTGTGTCTAAATAAAATACAAAAATGAGAAGTCGCACAACACCAGGTTATAGTCCAACAGATTTATTTAAAATTACAAGCTTTCGGAGCTGTCGCTCCTTCTTCAGGTAGGGTAGCTGTGAGAGAATCTCCCAGAATTCACAATATAAACACAGAAAAAATGTATTCAAATCTTTCCCTACATCAAAGACACACTAAGAGCACAGCCAAGACAATGACATCCACCCCAGTCCAACGCCGGCATCTCCACATCATAAATAAAATACCCCAGAGGAGGCAGCTGAACTTGATTTTAGTTATGTGATCAGGTTATCTGATTTATCAAACCAACTTTTGCTCTGAAAGTAGATCAATTGGAGCACTGACTCATGTTCATGGTAAATTTACCAGAAACCTCCAATTGTTTCTTCTGGGGCCGCCTTGTTAAATGGTGGGCGACCCATGATGTGTTTTCGCAGAGACCCTAGTGCAATATTGACTTTGGACTATTAATCTGCTCCTCTGTCTCTGCACAAGTTCTGCGATTTTTGTCAGATGATTTCAGTCTTCATAGTCTTGTGCTTTTCCCATGTGATTGCCAGTTCATTGCTTGATTCGGTCCCACACCATTCCTTTTTGTTCTTCTATCTTGCAAGTGGATTTTTCATCCAGTTCTTCTGACAACCAACTCACCCCATGCCCATCCCCCCTGTTAATCTTCCATTGCTATTTAATGTTATTCTCCTGGCAGTGATTGTGAAGTGCAGACAGATTTTATGGGAGACATTCCTCAAATCGGAGCAGCCCATTTTTGTTTCTAGTGTCTTTATCTGTGTGTAAGAGTGGAGATGAGGTGCCGGTTGCATAGTCTTCAGAGTAACATTATTTAGCTACTTTTTAAACTTATTTCTTCAACTTCCCCTACCCCCTCCTCGCAACACACAGTTTTATCTCTTCCTCTCCAGCTCGTGTTGGTATGTGATTTCATAGGCACAAGCTGTATGTGGTCATTCTAAAATGTGAGTCTAAATTGTAAGTGTGGGCAGGCTGTGGAACTCACTGCCACATGGTGTGGTTGTAGCAAATAGCACAGATGCATTTAAGGGGAAGCAAGATAAGTACATGAGGGAGAAAGGGATAGAAGGATCTGCTGACGGGGTTAGATGAAGGAGGGTGGGAGGAGGCTCATGTGGACCATAAACACTGGCACAGACCAGGTGGGATGAATGGCCTGTTTCTGTGCTGTAAATTCTATGTCATTCTATTTGCCCTTTTTTTTTGTTGCCAACTTTCCAAAAGAGTTTTTGTTTATCTTTGGATGCAACTCTCTGTCTGTGTGGCTACCTACGGAGTCTTCTCCTCGCCTAGCATAGTTCTGGTCTTCCTCTGACTTCTCTTACTGCTGTCATCGTTGCCTTTTTTGCCACTATCTTTGCCTGATATTGTTTCCACAATAATCAGCAGCATTGGTCCTCTCGTGAATATTCCATTCATTCTTTGTCAATTCACAAAGGTCATCAGCACAATCTCTAAATCTTCTGGTTGTAGCTGAAAGAAAGCTACAATTACTGGTGTTGGTGTTGGCGCGCTAATTAAACGGTTTTCCCAGGATTTAGGAAGAAGTTGAAAAAAGAGTCCAACCTAGGATAAGCGTTCTATTCTTTGGAGTGGGGTTTAAACCTGCAACCTTCTGACTCCGTGCCACCACTAAAACAAGACTGACACCAAAGAGGAGGAGAGTGCCAGAATAAACTTGAGGCTATGAGTGTGAGCAAAAAATGGGAGGTGAGGAGAGAAAAGAAAAGAAGTGTGCCTCCTTCAACTTGAGAGAAGAAAGCCTCCATGTCACTGTGACAACATATCAGCAGTTTTAAAAACCTTTATCAGTCAGCCTTGGTAATGGAGAGCGCCAATACATAATTACTCAATGTTCCCTCTGGCCTGGAAATATTTGTATGATTGACAGTGAAATGATGTTGGTGAAAATGGCTGACAATGAGCACAACCCTGAAATTCCTGAGGAAGTCTTGGGGTAGGGGATGGCCTCCCGAGGCAGAATGGAACTACTGCTTGCCCAGTGCTGAAGTCTTCAATCCTGCTGGAAATTCACAGTCAGGCTCATTTAAATGGGAAGGGTGGGCCCCCTGCACTGTTTCCGGCATGACTGGAGCACATGTGCCTGACCAGGGGTGGGAGGAGGAATTTCGCTGTGGCCAGATGCTGCAGTGATCAGGGTGGGAGCTCTGAAATCTTTTACAGCTTGTTATTCACATAACTTAATAGCAAGCCTGACAAACACTTTAAAAAATGCAGTCATTCAATATGCCACTCAGAATCTGGCCTCTGAAACATCACACCCAATAGGTTTGCCGCAAACGTAAATGCACAACTTGAAAGTTGCCCCATGGCTAGAATCTTACCCAATGCCATTTATGCATATGCCAATTGACAGAGGTTGTGAGGCAAACAACTTATTTAAATGAAATTACCTGACCGATAAAAGCCCTGATAGGTCCTGTGGCAGCTTGAAGTTCCTCCTTGCCCTGAAGGGGTAGACGGGGCCTCGGTTTAACGTCTTATCCAAAAGACGGCATCTCCGACAGTGCAGCACTCCCTCAGTACTGTACTGAAGCGTCAGCCTAGATTATGTTCTCAAGTCTCTGGTGTGTGGCTTGAAACCACAACCTTTTGAGTCAGAGGCAAGAGTGCGACCACTGAACCAAGGGTGACATGAAAGTAGGTTCATGGACAGTTCATCTCTGAAAGAGCATCAAAGTCATTTTCCAAAGTTGGTACATGGTGCAAAATCTTATACCACATTACCTGGGCAACCTTGTCACAGCTAGGTTTCATCTGTCAATAGTATAAAATATTACAAAGACCCTGTCCACTCATGGCTCTCTTGGTTGGGTCATTGCACTTGCCTGTCTGTATTGCTGTTTCACTTTCTCCTCCTAAGAAGTACTTTGGGAATAGGAGCTTGTGCTAAGTAAGCCTCCAAGAGCTGGCCCCAATGTGCTTGGTGTTTCTTCAGTTACAAATTCTCAGCACCACCACCTGTAGCAAAATATGCAAGGACCAATTTATTAATATTGCACATTAATTCTTTTAAAAATAAAATACATTGTGGGACACTGTCATTATGATTATATGAAACCTAATAAAGATATGCCTTTGGATTATTGTGGGGTTCGAGCAATTTATTGTCATTTTATTTTTCGTTTTGGAACCAGATCAAAGACATACTTACAGAAGAGAGGAACAGTTTAGCAGAAGTCATTCGTCAGGAGTTTGCAGACCGGTTGGTAAGCACTGAGGAAGAAAACAAGCGGCTGAAGACAGAGATGTCTGAGGTGAGAGCACGTCATCGTTTGGAAGTGGAACGAATCACTAAGGAGAAGGAGGAAGAGCTGGAGGAGGTCCATAAACGGTGAGATGAAGCATGTTTAGATTTGCAGGATCTTAGAGGCTCAGATTTACTCCAATGCCAGATTAATGTTTGAACGTGAAACTGTGATGAAGTCCTGTTCTTGGAAAATAATTCTTTATAATGTGTAGAAGTTGCACGTGCAATATCTTCGTGTCAGTAATGCTAATTACATGTGCAATATCTTCTGGAGGAATAGAATTTAAAAAGCAGAGAAGTTATGTTAAACTTGTATCGAACCTTGGTTAGACCACATTTGGAGTACTATGAACAGTTCTGGTCTCTATTATAAAAAGGATACAGAGGCATTGGAGAAGGTGCAAAAAAGATTCGCAAAGATGATACCAGAACTGAGAGTATATACTTAACAGGAAAGGCTAAGCAGGCTGGGCTCTTTTCTCTAGAAAAGAGAAAGTTGAGCGGTGACCCGATATAGGTCTTTAAGATTATGAAAGAGTTTGATAGGGTAGACGTAGAGAAGATGTTACCACTTATGGGGGAGTCCAAAACTAGTAGTCATAAATATAAGATAGTCACTAATAAATCCAATTGGGAATTCGGGAGAAACTTCTTTACCCAGAGAGTGGTTAGAATGTGGAATGTGCTACCACAGGGAGTGGTTGAGGCGAATAGCACAGATGCCTTTAAGGGGAAGCTAGATAAGCACATGAGGTTGAAAGGAATAAAAGTTGAATAGGGTTAGATGAAGTAGGGTTGGGAGGAGGCTGGCGTGGAGCATAAATGCTGACATAGATGAGTTGGGCCGAATGGCCTGTTTCTGTGCTGTACGCTCGATGTAATAGCAGGTCACTCAACACCTGCAATGGGAAGATTAATGTTGGAGATGGAATTCTTCATCAGAAACTTTGGCATCGTGGCTTGCTGGCGTTCAAAACTGATTCACCTTGCATGACAGTAACCGTGCGAATTTGTTTTTTTCTGTTTCAGAGTAAAAGCTGCTATTGTAAAGAAAGAAGAGGCAGTGAATAATCTTCGAAAACAATATGAAGTGAGTGTTTTTTTTTTAAATCAGCTAAGTATTTATTTCCTCGCCCGTTTTCAAAATTGTCACCGACTACTTAAATTTGAACATACATAATCTGTGGCATTCGGTTGTGTTTGTATCATACTATTAAATGTTGCATTTGTATCACACTATTAAATAGCAATCAGTCAAAGTATTTGCTGGTCTGGTCTCATAATTGTGAGGCTTTTTTAAAGTGCAGCGAACTCTACTTAAACGAATGCTTCATGATATTGATGTACAATGGACCTATTTTCAAATACCAACCCCCCCCCGCCGCCCCAAAATAAATACCCTCTTCTTCCCTGCTTTACCATGAAAAGAAAAATATTAAATTTACCACGTCATGGCTGAATTCCCAATCGGGGTTAGGTTCTTTGTTCGGTTTGAATGGAGGAGCACTGCATTTAACCTTTTGGCAGTCGAACTTGATGCCATTTTTGCTTCTAAAAATAGACTTGCATTTCTATAGCGCCTTTCACGACCACTGGACGTCCCAAAGCGCTGTACAGCCAATGAAGTACTTTTTGTTGGAAGTGTAGTCGCTGTTGTAATGTAAATACACCACCACCCTTGTCCAGTAATAAATATGGACTTGGGTGCTTCTTTAGTTGCATTAACATTGGGCTTGATAGGGTTCTGGGGCTTCTGGCTCCGAGTGCCAGAGTTTCACACAGCCTGCTGGATTTGCCAAGGACTATTTTTTTTCCTGGATCTTCCTTAGCGAACCCAGCAAATTTACTTCGGATTGATCACCTGCCTTGATGGTACCAAAGCCAACATAAAAGCAGCTTAGGCGGGGGAAAGGATGCTGAGTGCTGTTTCCAGTGAAGCTTCTCCCTAATTGTCCCATTGCTGATGTTAATTAGCTGGCTTCCCCGTGAGTAAGAAGACCGGCTAGTTTTTAAATGGAACTCGAAAATAGAAGTAAGGCGCTAAATATTTCCTCACCTGGCAGAATTCAGACTTTTACATTTTTGCATAGATTATGGAATAGCTGACATTTGAACTTGTCCCCCCCCCCCCCCCCCCCCCCGTTCACTCTCCTCCTTGAAGGAGCGTGCACCCAGATCATCTTTTAACTCTGCTGCAGACATTTCCGCCTGCACGATTCAGTCAGCCTCACAATATCTGCCAATTGGCATTCTAAGCTGTGAACTGCCTGTTCAGTGGCTGCACTTGTGGGTCTTGTGCCTCAAGAATATAAAGTGGCAGAGGGATTGGGTTTTCATTGCTAACTGTTTAAATCAGAATATATATTTTCAAAAAGGAGAAGACCAAAAAGAAGTAAACTTTATTATAAAATATTTAAGAACTTTAAATTCTGAAAATACGTTGTGTGTGCCACTATTTGGAGTTTTGTATCCATCGTTCCAAGTTGGAAAAATTTCGCACTTTTGCACAAAAATTGTACATTTTTATGCAGAAATCTGGAAATGAAATGTTTTAGCATTGTTAGATTTTACAAAATAGGCTTCAATAAAGAAGGCCCTTCGGTCCATTTGGTTTTATACTAAATACCATCCCTATCATCACCTGTTACATCAACCATTTCTATAAACCCTAAGCCATTTACCCTAGCAACCCACTTCACCTTTTAGTCACCCTCTGTGGAAAGGAATACTTCCGGATGTTGTCCTAAATTTTGCCATTCATTTCCCTTATATATTCATCATTTTTGTGTGTCTAGGCCGCACTGAAAAGAGCAGACCATCTCGAAGCCCTGCTTGAGCAACAGAGAAAGCAGCTCCTTGGGAAATGAACGTGGAGACCAGTTTAGCAGAAACCATTGCGTTCCCAGAGACCAT